>CM065393.1:35782500-36280000 GCA_033060915.1 Euryodendron excelsum | reverse complement strand
GACACCCGTACTCTTACGAGGAAGCTCAATTCTAGTACACATTTGAGAGCGATTCAACATGTCCAACCTTGGCATGTCCCAAGCCCTGCTAGAGCTTGCCACCACTGGGGCTTGTTCTTAATTTGCCTCCAAGGAAGCCTTGAGAGAGTTGTGTTGGGCTTGCATGGTAGTGATAGCATCCATGACCTTCGTCTCCAATGCTTGCATGCCAATAGCTCGATCCGTCTCAGCATTATGGAAAGACTCTACATCCTCTTTGACTTGATCAAGTTGGCCTAACGTATGAGACTCAAGGGTCTCAAAGTTATGCTCAACCTTCTCAACTCGTTGCTCCATCACTTGCAACACATTCTCTATAGTAGCAACTCTACACTCCAGGATGGAGAGGTCCTCACCTCTTGACTTACTCGTGCCACGAGCTTTCTTTCCCCCTTGAGGAGGTTGGGGTCCCATACCCCTTGCATCTTCCTCAACGGAAATCGCCACTTCCTTAATCTCCCCTAACATGATGCATACTCGAAGATCACAACCTCTTGCGAATCTTGCTCTGATACCACGTTGTCACGGCCTTGGGCTTCCACCAACGCAACCGTGCCGACACTTAGTTTGAATTGCCTTCCTACCAAAGCTAAGTCAGCCTACAACTTGAGTTAGGCAAAGGTTTAGACAAAGTAAGGTTAGAGAGTTTGAAAGAATATGGCTTTTGTATTGCACTAGAGAAGATTACAACTCTCTTCGATTGGTTTGGCCAAATGAGGCCTCCCATTTATATAGTTTTCTACCTCCTCAATGGACAGTAGAGATTGATTTAATCTTACGGTGGGGAGTGATCTTCTAGAATCTTCCCATCTCCTTTCCTACAAAATATTTAAGATATTTACATGAAACATTCTAGAGATATTCTAAAATATGTACAAGTCTAGAACATTCTAGGAAACTCTAGACTACACAAGAGCCTTCTAAAAAATTCTAGAGAAATTCAAAAATCTTTCCATAATTCTAGAACCTTCTAGAAATCTCTCCATTGTTTAGGAATTTTTTAGGTTGTTCTAAACTTCTACGTGCAAGAAATTCAACGTTCCCATGTGGCGCATAACAACGTGCCCCGGCACATGCTTTTGGAAACGAGCTTTGCCCTCTCCTCTCCCCTTGACAGGGGTTGCCAACTGGGGCACGTGCCCTTTGAAAAAGATGCTCCCCTAGTCTCGTGATCCTTTTGTTTTAAAGGAAGACGATGTTGTCGTAGTCCTTGATCCTTGTTTTAAGGGGAGCACGGGCCCCCTTCCTCTCTCTCCCTCCTGCTAGGAGTTTTTTTTTTTTTTAAATAACATTATCTACAAAAAAAAAAAAAATTCTAATCTAACTCTCTGTCAAAATTAATTTCCACTTTAATACTTTTTTGCCACATTAGTTCTTATTTTAGAAAATGCTTCAACTATAATTCTTTTCTTTTTTGGTTTAATTTTTTCAGACAAAATGAATATTTAAAGTTTCGAACAATTCATTCTAATCTTTGCCGTGTTAGGCTGATTCGAGAAATAAGAAATAATAAAAAATATAAGTTTCAAGGTACAAAAAAAAAAAAATCAAAAAGCATATGAATCCCACATAAACTAAAAGTTTCAATTGTCTTATGTTTAAATGTAAAACCATTACTCTATCCCTCTCTATCTCCCTCTCCATTACAACAATAGTAGATATACGTAAACCTATATATATATATATTATATGCATTGACTTATTTGCTAACTGTAAGCTAAGTTATTGAGAAAACTCAAGAGTTAAGCTCTAAACTCTCTTATTGTTAACAAAATTGAAACAAGCCCAAGTCAAGCAATTGGACGTTTCAATCTTTGTAAAATCTATGAATGCCTTTGAAACCAAAACATCTTGATTTTTTTTATCTTGATTTTATGCCTCTCTCCATAAATCTTCGATCGAACGACGGAATAAAGCAGTGTTAGAAACGTGTGAAGGAAAGCACCATCCTCCATAGCTAAAGCGAAAATGCAAATTCAAAAAGAAAAGCTTGAGATATATTCTGATGCATAATTAATTATGGAGTATCAATCATGTCCCTCCAATAATTCATATTATCACATCCAATAAGAGTTGTGGGTTACTATCGTAACTAAACCCACTATCTGAGGAGTATAACATCCACTTAATTTTTTCTTTTTGTGGGTGAGGCTCCAAATCTTTTATTGAAGATACAAAGTAATTAAAGTGCTCTTTCTACCTTTTTCTTTTGGAGCAGTAAATTTGGAAAAAAATAATAAGACTATACATACAGAATATTAAAGTATTTTTAATACTACTTTCTAAAATAGTTAGTTAAGATATATTTAAAAATTCTATTTTTTATTTTAATTACTCACTTTTTTAATTTTTTTTAATTATACTCTCTATTCTAGTTTGCTACATTATTAATTATTTTTATTTTGACACTTAGAAAAATAGGAACGATCATTATGCATTTGAACCCCACTTTGCAATACGAATTTCCAGACACTAAAGTTGATACGTCTCCTTTAAGCTGTGTTGCCTTTGCTGTAAGTTTTTCTAGATCGACATTGAAACGTAGTGACCCTACTAAAAGAAAGAGATCCAGGCCTCTCTGTTTATTCAACATCAAGCTGAAGTTTTTTTTTTCTTCATCTTCTTTTATCTCCTAAACTATTTCTGTTGGGTTGTCGAGCAAAGATGGCAGAAATTGCTATTGTCAGCGCTACTGTGGCTCTCAGACAAGCTGTTGTCATGTTAGGCAATCTAGTTGTCAAAGAAGGTTCCCGCTTGTTGAGGTTGACAGAAGACTTGGAGTGGGTTGAAAACGAGATGAGATATATCGAAGCCTACTTGGAAGACATTGAAGATAAACAATGGGGAAGCAGAGGAGTGACCAACTTGGTAAGAAATGTTTGGGACATTGCTTATGATGTGGAGGACATCGTCAACACATACTTTCCTAAGCTAGCATCAAGTGGGAAGAACAATGGGAGGGGGCGTCTTGGTTGGGTGAAGAGTGCCAAATTCATCCTCAACAACTACACAACTGCTCGTGACTTTGCTGTGGAGATTGAAGGGATTAAAAGAAGGGTTGAGGATATCGATCGTGTCAGAAGAACTTATGGAATCCAAGAAAGAAGTGACCAAGCAAATAAGGGAGACATATGGGATCCAAGGCAATCTTTCCCCCACTTTGACGAAGCAGATGTTGTTGGTTTGGATGAAGACACTAAAAACTTGGTGGACAAAGTGCTCGATGAAGGCTCACGGTATCTTGTGGTCTCCATTAGCGGCATGCCTGGTTTGGGAAAAACAACTCTTGCCAAAAAAGTTTATAACTCCGTTCAAGGAAAATTTGATTGTTCAGCTTGGATTTGTGTTTCTCAACAGCCAAACATAGCAGAGTTGTTGCGAGACATAGCAAAACAAGTGGGCTTGAAAAAACCTAAAGATTTAGGTAATGATGAATGGGAGCGGAACATCGTCAGCAATTTATTCACTTCTTTAAGCCACAAAAGGTATGTAATAGTAATTGATGATTTATGGCAAACCGAACCATGGGATGATGGTTTAAAGAAAGGCATCCCTACCAATTCCGAGAATGGCAGTAGAATAATTCTTACTTCTCGGAATAGAGATGTTGGTGTACATGTAGGTGGGCAAAACTCTCTACCACATGTTTTACAACCTCTAGACCCAGAAAAAAGTAAAAAACTCTTTTTCAAGAAGGTTGAGGGTCCTCAAACAAGTGACCCTCCACAATTGGGGGATATTAGTGAGCAAATATTAAAAAGGTGCGATGGCGTGCCACTCGCAATTGTGATAACGGCAGGTTTGTTGGTACTGAGAGAAAGAACGGAACGTGCATGGAAAGGAGTATTGGAGAGCATGGGTCAAGAAGACAACAAATGTGCAAAGATATTTGCCCTGAGTTACAAAGATTTACCCCCGAAATTGAAACCATGTTTTCTCTGTTTTGGGCTTTTTCCGGAGGACTATGAAATTCCAGCATTCGACTTAATTAATATTTGGGTGGCAGAGGGATTAATTCGACGAGGCAGTGGAGTGCAAGAGGTTGAGGAAGCGGGTGAGGATTACTTAAATAACTTGGTTGCTAGGAACCTGATTCAAGTGGCTCGGCGGAGTTTCGATGGGAGAATTAAGTGTTATCGGATTCATGATATTATGCACAATCTTTGTGTGAAGGTGGCCAAAGATATTAACTTCTTTAACTCTCACAGTGACTTAGTTACTGGTAAATCTGCTATGGGACTGCGTAGAGTCACTGCCTATTCTCGCAATCTCCTTGAGTATAGAAATCCCAAGCTTCGTGCAATGCTATGTTTCGATAAAGAAGAGAAAGGTGAACTTAAAAGGAAACATGTCAAGAATTTTCTTCGAGACTCGAGATTTCTTCAAGTGCTACGTCTGGAGTTTGAATTCCTTCAAGTTTCTTTGCCAGGTGAAATTGGCAATCTGAGCCACTTGAGTTACATTAAATTGAAAGCGAGTTGGTGTAGTATAGAACTTCCTTCTGCTGTTCGCAATCTCAGAAGCTTACAGACATTGGATGTTCGAGAATGCTATCGTCGTCTCATCATTCCTGATTGTATTTGGAAGATGAAGCAGTTAAGACATCTTCTGCTGCCGTTGTGTTATGAAGTTAACTGCCATACATTGGGGCGGCTGCTGCTGCTAAACATGGGTAAGTTGTTCTTCTGTGCAGTAGAAGCTGCTTCTTCAAGTCTCCAAACCCTTTATATGTTGATGCTTGACAGTTGGACCGCCAAGTACGAGTTTCCCAAATTTACTAGTTTAAGAAAACTTGGGGTCTCTTTTAATAAAAGTGAATGGTCAAAGGTCAAGGTGTTCTTAGATGCAAGCACGGTACCACACAAGCTGGAGATCTTGCGATTGGATGATCGCGATGGTAACGAAACTATACGATATAATATGGTGGAACTGAATCTGTGTCGGTATGAGAATCTTTCTAGGCTGCATTTGGAAGGAGTATCCATGTTGAAGTTGCCAGAACATGATAAACTGCCCCCAAACCTCACCAAGCTTACCCTTATGTACACTTGTTTGGAAGAGGACCCAATGGAGACTCTGAAGCAACTACCTAAGTTAAAGATCCTCAAGTTGGGAGAAGTCTCTTACATGGGGGAGAAGATGACGGTTTGTTCCAGCGGAGGAGGAGGAGGTGCAGATGATAACTTTCCTCAACTTCAAGTGTTGGAAATTAAGAAACTACGTGAGTTAAAGGAGTTCATAATAATGGACGATGATAATGTGATGCCACAACTCAACAAGTTAACGATCACATATGGTCTTCATGAGGTAGTAACAAGGATTCCACAGAGGATCACAGACAAAATGATCACCATAAGAAAAAGGTTAGTCACCAACTCGCTCTCTCTCTAAACGGTTGTTTTATTTATTTTCTCCTCCTTTTTTCTTTTTCCAGATATCTATCATCTTTATAAATTAAAAACACACACACACACACACACACAAATAGAGTTGTTACAACAGATTTTTTCTTTCTTAATGTGACATAAAAACAAGGTACTATTTATACTTCGTCATAATAGCAACTAATCTGTCACATAATTTATATGTATGTAAATTTCTGATTAGTGAAATTCTATGTATTGACTCAAATTTTCATGATTCAAATTTTCAGCACAACGGCTTTTAACCAAGCACGCATCTAGCAATTACCATATCCCTACACTAGAATAGAATGCCTTTAATCTACTACACACTACATTTTTGGACGATAAATCATTGCTTCTCTTTTTAATTAATTTATATATATATATATATATATAAGGTACTGCTTAATTTGGATTCACTCCTCATGTGTTGTCTGTCGTAGGTGAAATCAGTTTCTACTGGTCAGAAGATGAAGACTCTATATAGGTTCCTGATCAGTAATTCCCATCTCGAATATGTTTCTTTGTGGATTAGCTCTGTTCCAGTTTGTATTTCGTGGTTGCCGTTGATTGCTTGTAGTAAGGAACAGGAGGGTAGTTTTGTTATTTGTATTAAACTTTTTTGTAGAGCAGAGCCATCGCAACGTTGCTGTTGAAACTGAATCTTCATGGAGGTGATGGTAAGTTGGGGGAAGGCTTATAAAACGCGTTGTTCCAACTCACCCTTGTTTTTGGAAAGTTTGCTCTCTCACTTTAGAAGATTATTCTTGTGAGGAAGGAAGGAAGGAAGAAGATATAAACCTTCCTAGGTAATGCTTTGTTTATCTGCTTTGTGATTTGATTGTTGTGTAAACTCTTAGCTGTGTGTGGTTTGGGCTTTGTTGATTTTCAATAAATGGGGAGACTTGAGTGTGTGGTTTGAGCTTTGTTGATATCTTCAATAAATGAATTTTTGGTTTAAGCTTTATTTGGTGTCTCTGATGTGTTAGAGCTATATATATGTTGATGTTCATTTAATAATAATAAATGCACAGATATTTTTGGAGGCAAGCCCAAATTGCCTCTGGGGAAGGGGTGTGTTATGTATAACATTTTCCTATGTATATTGATGTTCTTTAATGAATTGTAAGCACCTCTTATTATGGATTTCTTGAGGGACGAGTAAAAGAAGATGCAGAGGAAATTATTATTCGTCATCTGACAGTCGTGAAGATTAATGATGTAAAGAAGACATGATAAATTTTTGTTCCTAGGTATCATTTTTCTTTCTTGTTTTCATGATTTCATACCATTAGTTCATAAGAATTTTTAATGAAATGTTATTTAAAGTAGGATGAAAAACAAAGAAGAAAAAGGTTTTCCTTCTCACTTGCTTATGCTTTTTGCTTTCACCATACCAATTCAATTCTAAGTACAAAAAAAAGTAAGAATATGATTTTCAAAATTTTCTTATATTTAGACCATCTTTGTTTTGGAAAAGGGGAAAAAAGGCATAAGAAAAAGCTAAGTACCATTGATGCATATATGAATTTGACAGGCTACATGGAGTAGGTCACCGAATAATGAACCATGCATCTTCTTATATCCCAACTTTCACCTCGCTTAATTTTTTTGCCGAATGAGGCTTGTTTTACTAACTTGAATCCATTTTTAAACATGACAAATAGTATCACTTTCTTCCTAAATCAAAGAATTTATAGGAACTATTGATTCATTTGATTACTATCCTCAATTTCCTCCCAAGTGCTGATTGTCTGTTTCCTTGATCAATCACCATTGCTGCCATTTTCAGGGGCTATGACAGCTCTATCCTGGCCCAAGCATTGTACCCCAAGAGCCGCGGGCTGGGTCTAAACCTAGGCCTAATGGTTTTAAAATTGGTCCAGCCCAGCAGGACTGAAATCAAAACCGGACCTGGCCAATTTTACACCCTACGAAGCAGTAGCATCTGGAGATAGAAATCCAACTCCACTTAACTGCCTTTTTACATTCAGAGATGGGAACCAAATCCATGAACTCCTTGGCAATATCTCAGCATGATTAGACAAGGATATCATCGGAATATAGCTCAAGCATTAAGATTCCCCAATAGCCACATGTTCTAAATATGTTGATGTACTTTGTACCAATTATTTATTCGATCATTTGTGTAGTTAGGATGCGGATTTAATCATGTACTTATAAGGTAATTCTAATTCGTCGAAGTTGTGATTAAAATTGCTAAGATTGTGATTAATGATTAACCCTAAATGAATTTTCCAATTCCGCCACAGAGTCGAGCAATACAAATTCTTTGGCCCCAACATTATGGGTTTAACACTTTAGCCTGAGCTGAAAGAAAGAAGCTGCTTTGTGCAGCAGAAAGTCTCCCTTGCCCATATGAACCTCAATGTCCAGTTTCGGTTTGGCCTCCCTTCAATCAATGCAGTCAAAGAGAAAATTTTAATGGCCAGCTTTGCAAAAAGGACATGAATTTGTCAATAATACTTACATAAGGATTATGGAGTCCTTTTTTTATTTTTTTATAAGTGGACATAAAGATTAATAGTAAATGAAGGTTTTGCAGATCCTAATGCGTGACACTAACTCAGTTAAAGTTATTCTTTATTTTAAGTTCTGCTTTTAAAGTTGCACTTCGTTTTGTTTGTTATTGCCCAATACCTCAGAACAATTAATGTTTGGAAATCATAGCACCTCATGACTCACAGATCATGGATATGTTTAGAAATCAGAAAATTCATGTGAAATTTGGAGTATCATTGGACTCCAAGTTGTTTTTTATTTGTTTATTTTTATTTTTTTGAAAATGAAACATATGGCACAAAAGCCAACAAACTACAAGAGAACTAATGAAAGCATACTACAAATCTTCTTAGAAAAATAAACTCTAAAGCCTGGGCAGCCAACCAATCCGCCCATTCATTTGCATGTCTTCTGCACTATTAGAAAGACCAACTCTGGACAAAAATTTGAAATTACAAATTTGGAAAAATCTTAGGAAAAGTTGAGATTCCATATGTATAGATACACATTTCCCAAAAGATGTGCTTACAGTGGAGTAAAGGATAAGGCAAGGACAACCACCAAGATAGCAAAGTACGATTCACCTTAATTAGGATTTCAATCTTGGAATGTATAAACTGAATAAATTCACTTTGCAAAGGAGAAAGCAAGAGTAACAGCCAAGAAAGAAATGCATGGTTTACCTTAGGATTCAATCTTGGAATGTATAATCTGAACAAATTCACTTTGCAAAGGAGAAGGCAAGAACAATAGCCAAGAAAACAATGCATGGTTTAGCTTATGATTCAATATTGGAATGTATATACTGAACAAGGAGAATGCAAGAATAACAGCCAAGAAAGCAATGCATGGTTTAGCTTACGGTTCAATCTTGGAATGCATACTTCGACAGATGTCTTGCTAAGGAACAAATTTGCAAACTACGAAGGGAATATTCTTGATCTAGTCTTTTGAGAAAAATATCCAGTGCCCTCTGAAGAAGGGTTCGTCGTCTTAGTCTTTAGAAGAAGATCCATCCTTGACTTGAACACTATCTATTTTGAACTTCAGCCTGAGCTGATTAGAAATAAGCTGCTTTGTGCAACAGAAAGTCTACCTTGTCCATAGGAACACTAGGTTCCGGATTCAATTTTGCCATGCGTTGAATAAATGCAGGCTTGTTTCCTGCATCATAAATCACAAATCCCTGCCAAAAGATTGTATATAAGGGGACAAATTAAATTCACCTAAGTTCTGTATCACCAAGTGGCCTGATTCCATCGATGACCAGCTTTGCAAGAAGGATATGAATTTATGGTTGTCACTGAAAGCAAAAATACTTAGAAGGAGTCTTTTATATAGGAGTAACTGTAAAAGAAGGTTTTGCAGATCCTAATGCGTAAAGTTATACCTTATTTCAAGTTCTATTTTTATAGTTAGTACTCTATTTTTATTCGTTATCGTGATGCCCCAACCTCGCAGTCCGTAGAGCAGTTTATGTTTGGAGCTAATATCACATCATGACTCACAGATCATGAATATGTTTAGAAAATCTAATGAATATACATATAAAACAGATGAGATTTGGATTATCATTGGCCTTCAACTTTGAATTGCTCAATTTGGAGAAAAAATTCAAGTTATAAATATCAAGAATTATATCTAAATCTATAGGCATAATGGAAATTTAGAACTTTGAGAGGGCATTTAAGAATTTTCAGAAGGGAAAAATTCAAAAACATTCTAATAATTATTGTACAATAAGAAGTTTCAAATAAAGTCATGTACTAAAACAAAAAAAATGAATTATTTAGTAATTACAACAAATTATAGTCACATACTAAAAATAAAACCATTACCAAAGATTTGTAATGGTTTAATGCTATAAGCATTATTGAATTTGATTGAAATATTGGACTTGTTAGATTGAGGATGATTAATGCGAACCCAACCCATTTCTGAACACCAAGATTCCTGTAGGTCCGTCAACGGGTTGGTCTGACCTGAATCTGATCCAATACGACCCGATCTAATTATCCATATTTGATAATAGATTTGTTAAGACCCGGATTCGTTAGATCCATTCACTAATCAGACCGGATATGAGCAGGATCCGATTATAGAACCAGTCCGAAAAAAGCTTTATTCCTATTTTTGCCTCTTATCGATCTGAAACTTCTAGATCAAAGATCCAAAACATAATCTCTCTCTATCTCTACAATTTTACAGCCATCGCTGGTACTCTAATATAACTCTTAACCTGTTACTGAAAGTAGATATCTTGATTTCTGGGAAGAATAGTGTTTGATAAATAAAGAAATCTCAGAATTCCTGAGCAGCCACTTTGATTTGAAGTAACTTGTCAAGAGCCTCCAAATATTATTTGGTTGTACAGTAATTTCTCGACGACCAAACGGTGGTGCTACTTCCTGTCTTGCATTAGACCAAGTTCAACTACACGGTACGTAAACAAAGACGTTACTTCACTATACATTTAACGGGAACTTCACTATACAATACACAGCATGTTTATATAGATGTTTGTTTATATATACTAGTAAAAGTGCACGTGCAATGCACACAGAGAGTACTTAGACAAGGTGTAGCGACAAGTAAAAGAAAAAATTAAAACGAACTCTAGATTGATTTATTTTCAAAAATTTTAGATTTGAAATTTATAATCAATATCTTATAGGAACACAAAATACTTTGTCAAAATAAAAATAAGTAAACATAGACAGTTCATCAAAATGTATAGAGAAAAAGAGAAGACGTGACATAAATAAACAACACCCAATGCCATTCATCTGTGGACAAATAGAAAACATAGAAATCTACGTAACAAACTTGTTAAATAAAAAACGATGAAAACCCAAGATGCTTTAAAAGAAAACTATCCAAATGACCAATCCCAAAAGAAAAAAGACATGACTTCACCAAAATTAGATATCAAAGGATGGCTTAAATAGAACAAAAAGAAAGCAATGTGCATAAGTAGATCATATTATTAATTTGGCATTTACATCCAATGTTTGTGATCTTTGTGCCCTGTTTCTCACTGGCTCTTGCATTTGCTTGACATTCTCTTCAGTAAACTGCATCAGAGGATCTATGTCTAGTTGCCTACCCATTCCTCCCAACTTTCGAAGAAAATTTCAAATAGTTAGATTGTCACTAAATTGCCACTGTCATCCTAAAATTGGCAAGTACATCTTCCTTTCCAACGAGACTCCAATTGTAAGCCTCCCTCGCTTTACTAATAGAACTAAACTCAAATATAGGGACATTCGGATGTTCAAGCAAACATAAAACCTGAGTTCCAATTGACCGGACATACTAATGCATAAGTACAGTATGATTACATGACTATTATATTGGACCATCTCTCATCAAAAAAATATATAGAACTTGACAATTGAAGTTCATTGAATGTTTACAGCTGCCTCAAATAAAAGCTATAAATTGTTGTGGTCTTGGTAAGCTCAAGTATAAAAACAAATAAATGAACCACTAACCATTCTACTGGCCCAAAGGGTACTTAAGGTTTTTTTTTTCTTTCTAAATTAGTTATCTTTAGAAATGTGGTTCCATAGAACATTAGGTTTGCATGTTAGATCAAAGAACACATTAATGGAGGTAAAAGTCAAAAGCATTCCAATCTGTGTATCCTGAGAAATTAGAGGTGCCAATTCGTATTGCATATTGTATTTTAAACTTGACATTTTGTATGCATACATTGTCATAAATCATGAGCTTTGTGTGGAGAATACAATTCTAATAACCTTTTTTGTATATCCTTTTTTTTTTTTCACTAAGATCTCTGGAAACCCCTCTCGAGTCTGCTTTATTGCAATTTGTTCCTAGCATCTGTTCCAGTAGTTTTGTAGACGTTGGACCCCGAAGGTATATGGAGGATGCGCATATAAGAGTAGATGATTTATCTACAGAACTGGGGTCACTTTTTAGATTACCTAACCCAAGTGGCCTTCTATTTGGGGTGAGTGGTTGTCCGGCCTAAAAATTATAAAGCCATGTATTTTGTCATTTTTCAATGTTAAACACTATTTACTGATTGAGATTGAACCCTGTTCAGTTGCAACTTTTATTAGAAAAAATGTACCTAGATTCTTTTCAAAGATGCCTAATTTCGTCAAACATCCCAAGTTAATGATGCCTTCCTAGTTGAGGTTGAGAACTCTCTCCGAAAAGCATTTCTTTTGGCTGACCTAGCTTTGGGTAATGACTGTAGTATGACCAGTTCTTCACGGACAACAGCATTGACAGCTCTAGTATTAGGAAGGTGAATTCTTATTTCAGAATGCTTGCAATATAATGAACGAAGTATCTCCATTGCTTCATTCAATATTCATTTTTTTTGTTCCTTGCAAATAAAACCATGCATTATTTAAGACTAAAGCCTTAAGGTTGAAGAGTATTTAAACCAAAGAAATAACATGAGATGTTGGCCTTGCAAAAACAGCCATGTTCAAAGTATCTCTCAACAGCAAGCAAAAGGCAGACTGCATTGATATTAACTATTAAGAAAGGGATGTAGTAATAATAATTTATTTAGGTAAGTCTCTGACTCTTTATCATGAATTAGCTAAAAAACTGCAGCAATTAACGATGGTAAAAATAGCTCGATTATATGATTATGAAAGGCATGATTCGGAAACCAAATAAACAATACATCCATGACCGTAGAAGTAAACAGAAACAGAAAGTAGATAAGCACAATAGCAACAATAATTAGATATATATGAATTTCAATTTCTGAACACCTGTTTGCTAATACCTCTTTGCTATGGAGAACCAAACAACTTGCATTATGTAACCTTTACAACTTATAGCCATGAGGAGTAAGAATTAGCGTATCAAAGAAACAACAAGAAGTCATGATAAGGAGGGTAAAACAAAGGCAAGAAGTTGGAACTGAAGGATAATTGAATTCAACCAAAGGAGATAGTTTAAGGAAAAAAAAATGCTCTGAACCCCTTTGAGAAAATGTGGAAGGATAAGATGGGTCAAGTTTTGTGGGTTGGAGTGCATGAAGTATTACCATGGATGCTTCTATTCGTCATTCTGGCAATAATTCAATAGGTTAAAAAAAAAAAATTGCATCGAACTTCAAATAAGTGTGGGTGATTTTTGGGAGTGTTAATTTCTGGTGGATCAAAGGAGGCAAGACAAAGGCCATGTTGGGTTGAAATCAGTAGAGACGCCACCAATTTGTTTTCTGATGTAAACTTCAAATAAGTGTCCAATCTATGTTCGTTTGTCAAGGAAACAGAAGCATAAAGCAAGAAGAAGAATAGCCTATACTGATATATCTACATAAACAAATTAAAATATGCGTAAATGGGATTTGTTTGTCTTCCCTGATGGTAATGATCTAGTCTTAGAAAAACCAGGTTTGTGTGAATCAATAGATAAGAGAAAAAGAGCGTTAAAAGCGACTGATCTTTAACGATAAGATCGGGGAAGGGGAATCGAAGGGGCAGAGGATGTTGCATTGTTGTTGGTCTTGCGAGTAAAATGTGTTCTTGCATTTGAGGCGTTGGTCCTGACAGACCAAAAACTACACTACAGTGATTGCGTCGTTCCTTTGGGCGGCCCAGTGATAATGTTCTTAGAGTAGTTGGCGTGTCCAGGGCAATCCACGTGATTGAGCATAATGCAAATTCTCCATCTCTTACTCGACGGGACAGAGATGAAACTGAGATTTGAATCAATTGTGAAGTCCGAGCATGGTGGGAAATAAGAACAAAGAAACAGTCTTCACCTAAGTTATAAGACAGATGAAAAAAAAGAGAAAAAATAGAGGAAATAAGAAGAAAGAGAGGCACCAAGAGTACATAACATTTCATCTCAAACGCGTGAGAAGATCTGTCATTTGACGAAGCGATTCATTACACGCCTGAGAAGATGTGTCGTTTGATGGCGCAATTCATTACGATGCGTTGCCATTAAAAGGGTTGGTTTCGGAATTATGTCATTGTATGAGGGTTATTTTCGGAATAAAAAGTGTAGCAAATACCTTCGCTCTTTTAAAGTATTAGAGATTAGAGATTAGAGATAGAGATAGAGATATGTTTGTATTTATATATTGTGAGAGAGAGAAGCAACTGTCAAAGAATAGAATTGGATTCTCGAAATCTTAGGAATGATCATTACCTGGACAACAGAACCACCAGATTATGAAGAGGCAGAGCAATACAATCACAGGAATAGCATAGCTCCACTTCACTGATCGGCTAGATCACTAGATCGCACCCAGTAATAAAATTTGTTGCTCATCTTGAAATTGTTGGGTTTATTAATATAATCAAATATTTGTAGATAACTCTAATCAATTTTTAGATGTCTTTGCTTGGACTATGGATTTTGCCACATTTTTATATTATAGAAAGGGTACCATTCTTATGTTAAAACTTCCCTTCGATTTTTATAAAAAATGAAAGGAAAATAAACTGTGATTTAATTTATATAGTAGCATGTATCAAACTCAAAAAAAATAATAATAATAAAAAATTTTAAATCGTTGGATTCATATTAAGATCCGGATCCAGATCCGATTATTAACAGATCGGGTCTTTAATCTTTTATCATATTTAAGACTTATCGGATCTTGATTGGGTCTGTTTTATTGAGTCCAGATCATATTCGGATCCATCAGATTTGGTCCTAATCCGGTCCATGGACAGGCTTACAACTACCCATAAAATTTTAGGGTGGTTGCACCAATTAAGCCCAGTGGGAGACAGGCTGGTATAGCTTTTCTATTGCTCCCCCTGGTATTGCAGGCACTGGGCTGCACAAAAACATCAAATGCTGTCTCTTCCTGATGAAAAACCAGATCTACAAGCTCTGCTTAAATCTTAGGTGAGAATTAGCTTTTATCAAGCTGCCTATTTAAATCATCCCAAACAAAAGATGAATATGTCTATTTGGATCATTTGTACTTTGCTTTTCTATGAACCAGTTTCGGTGGTTGCTTGATATTGAGCATGCAACTAAATTGGGCTCATATAGGCTTCTGGTATAGCAATGATGGGCCACAGCCCTAGGAAATGTTTGCATCAAAACCGCCAATGTTCATAATTTAAAAAATTTATATGCCTCATCTTAGGAAAAGAATGTTTCCTCATTTCAATTTACGCCAGCTAATTTAGGAAATTGAAGAATGGAAGGGGAGAGAGTTGGAAGAAAAATTGACTAGCTAACTATTAAATATAATTTGGTTTAATCAGTAATTTATGGAATCGTGTAACTAAATAGTGAAATATGTCTACTTGTAGAGGAGGGCCGTGTGGCATTTTAACAAGGAAATCCCATATAGAATAGGACTTCCAAAAGAACCAAAAAAAAAAAAAAAATGTAAAGAAAATTCTGTTTTAAAATCTAAAATTTCTGTCTAGACAGACTTGCTTCTTGAAACTCTGCTAAGAAACTTCGTATTATTTTGAAAAAGTACTGAGTTATTGCAATTTATGAGGAAGAGATGTTTTCAGCATTATCATTACTGTATTTGTGAATAAATTTTTAGTTTTTATACTATAAAATTGAACTTGTCACAATTTTTTTTTCCTCCACAACAACAAGCTTTGTGAACATAAAGCTTATGCCAGCTTACAATTTGTGATTTTCCCTGAAGTTATCACAGCTATGACACTCTAGTTTTGCCATTGCATAAGGCGAATTTAGTCATAAAACCGTTGGCAAATAATTCCCCAACGCAAGGGCGGCCAAGTGGGCCTGATTCGCCTCGAGTTTAAAAGTGTGGGCAGCCCCAATTGGACAAAAAAAAAAAAAATTATCTTGACACCCTTAAATTCAAGAAATTTTACTTTAGTCCCCCTAACAAAATACCTAAATCCACCAATTTCGCAACGCAAACAATATGAGGTATAAAAACTCTGCAGATAGTGTCTGCTTTAGGGCTTTAGCCTTGACACTAGTTCTTAAACCTGCTCAGCTTAATTAGGAATGACAAGATAAAAAAGGGCAAAAAAAAAAAGAAAAGAAAAGAAGACATCTTAACCATCTTTCTTGAGTCATTTTTATGCCTTGATTATAACCACAGGAGCCTACTTGGTGAGAAAATGTTGAATGGTTCAACTTGTTAGATACCAAAATCACGAGGGTTGTCATTATTGATTTCATTAATCTGATTTGATTAAACCAAGGGTATTAAAAAAGTAATTTTCCTTTGGACAATGCCGGCCTCCAAAGTTTTAAATTGCCGGAGTTGTTGATGACTTTAATTTAAATAACAATTAGGTGGCTTGATTTTTTAATTAAATTGCATAATCATTTGAAGTTGATCTATAGAGTTTAGCAGAAATGACAGAGGAGATTAGATGACAGCCAAAGAACATGACTAGGCCGGGAGGCCATAAACCACTTATATAACGCACTCCCTGTGTGATTGTAAATTCAAACCGGCAACCTAATAGAAATACTAATCTTGTTTCTTATTTAATGCTAGTAATTTGAAATTTTCCCCTTGAACTTGCATGGGGAAAGTTTTTTTTTTTTTTTTTTACATGAGGAGCTAACCTCATTTCTTAGCTATGAAACTGCATTTTCACCAACTCCATGTACGTCAACTGAAAAGAACTCAACGGGTACAAAATACGAATGTTTGTCTGTTTTATGATGGTTCTTCTGAAGTCATAATTTATCTAACTAGGGGAGGTGCTGCCTCGGAAAATATATCAGGCGCCGGTTGGTACAATATAGCCTGCAGCTATTTTGACAATCTGTGCTCTTATATATATATATATATATACATACATATATATTGTTTTGGACACCAATTAAAATGGTTGAAAATTTTAACTGACATACAACAAACTAAAGAAAAATGTTATTCTTTCAAAAAAAATTGTCCAAAAACTGCCACCAGAATAACGTGGCACTGCCCAATTGCATTACCCCAAACTAAAACATGCTTATGTTGGGAAAGAGAATGCATTACCCCAATTGCATTGTTGGCTTGTTGATTTGTTAATGAGATTGTATATTCATTTGTAGTTAATTTACAGGGTTTAGCAAACATCACAGGGGAGATTAGATGACAGCCATAAAACATGACTACATGGGGTGGCCATTAACCTTCTAGGCTTCTATATAATGCAATCCCGTATGATTGTAAACTCAAACTGGCAGCCAAATAGAAATACTAATCTTGATCCTTATTTAACGTTAGTAATTTGAAAATTTCCACTTGAACTTGCTTGGGGAAGGTTTTTTTTATACATAAGGAGCTAAACTCATTTCTCGGCTATGAAACTAAAATTTTGTTATACGAATGTTTGTCTGTTTTGGAATGGTCTTTCTAAAGTTATAATTTACATAACTAGGGGGGGTGGAGCCTGAAAAAATATATCAGGTCATGCAATGCAATTTGCAGATACTTTGACAATATGTGCTTTTATTATACTTCTAATTAAAATGGTTGAAAATTTTACCTAACACAACATACAAACAATTAAAACCGTTCTTATGCTGGGAAAAAAAAGGATGCATGCCCAATTGCATTGTTGGCTTGAGAAGAGAATTCATCGTAATTATCTATTTTTTTATTTAACATTTGTTCTTTACGAGTTTAATTATCTTAGTGAGCATGTTGACATTAGCTCACACCCATACAAATTATCTTATAGATAAGATGGAGAGGGAGGTTCAGTCTACTGTTATCCCTGTCGTTGTCGTTGTTGATGCCGAGTTAGAGAGATTCAAGGAGCTCCATTTGTTGAGTCATAGTCTTTGTACATGTTTTAATTGAATAAGAGTTTTAGAGTTTTTTTACATTTTGATTTTGTAATTATTATGAGTTTGATTTCGTAGTTCTCTTTATATATGTTTGTGGATTTTGAGGCGATTTTATTTATATAATGATATTTGTTGAATCCTTGTAAAATTTCTATTTTTGGGAGTGGGTGTGACAATTGGTCTATTGGATTGGTTACCCAAGGTGCGGAGATATAAATAAAAATGGGTTGTCAGCTTTACTATACCCAATTGACAATTACGAATTTCAGTATGTGAGTATTTACTTTTGCGACAATTAGTAGGACATGGCCTTGCCGCAATTTTCTATCTGAAGAAATCAACTACCATTGTTTGGTAGAGTTGACGGTAACTTTATTAGTTTCTTAATCATCAAAGGATTGGCCAAAACCCCTTCTGCATAAAGAAAATGGTGGTTGAACAAAACAGGTTAGACAATCCAAATTTTTTGAGAAGAGAGAGCAGAAAAACTTTAGCTAGTGTATTGTGACCAAGGAAGAAGATCATTGGTCTTTGAGGCTTCAACAAAAAAAAAAAAAGGAAGGAAGAACAAACACAAAATTAAAGAGTTCCCACAATTTGAATTGCAACAAATATTACAAAGGCACTCAATCTCTCAACTTTTTTTTCTTGAAGAATCAATGAAAATGTGAGTCAAATATGATTTTCATTTAAATTTCCTTTCGCATGATTTTTTAGAATCAACAATTACAACCTGCGTTGGCTTCTATCGAGTCTCACATCAAAAATCTGAATGAAATATCATCAATATATTTAATGAAACTAAACAAGATATCCTTGGCTAGCCTATTTTGGGTGAGTTTTCGTAGTTCTTGATAGCCAATAAAAAGGCTATGCACAGGGATTGTGAACTAAAAATAGCAGCCTAACAGTAACAGTAATCTTCATGCTTCCAATTTGGCCTTGTCATAACTTAATAGTTTGGAACTACATTTTACGAGATCTAGGATAACATGCACTTTTTCAGGGGGAAGTGACATTGGGGTATCATCACCTCCTGAGTGGTCGTGAATTATACGTCAATAAATTGTACTTAATAAAAAATTCATAATATTTTCAAGAGGGGAGCTGAGGTAGATAGAATCGGAGACAATAACTTATAAAGAGTTTAATCTAAAGTCCAAATTAGAAAACAAACTAGGAAAGCAAAGAACTCAAAATGAATGGAATTTAACCAATTCCAATCATGACAGTTTCATAAGCCAGAAATCGTATATCTTAGTCAATAAATGCCTCCAAGGATGTTACACATGTACTCAACTGATTACTTAAATTTTGGCAATAATTTGAATATGTATAATGTGACTACTTGTGTTGGCATGTGCTGAGTTTCACATCAGAAGTTTACATGAGGGATCTTGGGTATATAATAAAGAGTAATGAACTCAAATATCACCTTTTTGACTAGCATTTTTGAATGAATTCCCGTGGTTATTATATATGGTATCAGAGCTGACTCGTACATATGACCATGTGGGCTCGAGGGTACTACAACGCAGGGTTTGTGATTGATTGTGAGCCTCTCGCAAAAACGCGAGGTCTTCAAGGAGGGAAGATTGTGACAACCCACGTTGGCATGTGCTGAGTTCCACATCAAAAATTTATATGGGGGATCTTGTGTATATAAGTAGGAGTAATGAGTCCAAATGTCACTTTCTTGGTTAGCCGTTTTGGATGAGTTCTCGTGATATTACATATAACTAACTGTATAAATAACAAACCAAAAGAAATCAATGATTAGAGAATATGAATGTTTTACCATTGTCCTAAAGGTCATAATTTACCTAACTAGGGGAGGTAGTGCCTGGAAATATATTGACCCGCAAGTGCAATGCAGATTGCAGAGTCTTTGACAATCGGTGCTTTTATTATATGATATTTTGGACCCTAATTGAAGTAGTTGAGAATTTCACCATCTTTACTAAACCAGCTAAAGGGGTTGAACCTCTGGTGTCTTGGTGGGCATAGTGGTTGGAAGTTGGAACGTAGTATGGTGGCATATTTCTGCAGGTTTTAGATTGTTCTGTTGGGAGTAATTGAAAGATACTTTGAAGTATCAAATCCATATAGCTTTTTATTAAGAAAAATAATATATTTTGCCTAACTGAAAGGATAAGAAGAAGAAAATAAAAAACAGGTACTTCCTATAATAAATACTTAGCTAAACTATGGTACTTGGATGTTACAGCAAGCAATAATTCGCCTAGACATTTCCTTCATTAGAAAAAATTACAAGAACTTGCTGTAAGTTTATTGTAAATCAGCAAACAATCATTGTGACCAACTAAAGAAGAGGATCATCGTCTTATTCTTTAGGAAGAAATCCATCTAGGCCTGCCTGTTTACTCAACACCAAGCTGAAAGTTTTTATCTCCTAGATCTTTTTGCTCTGTTGTAGTCAGAAAACAAAGATGGCGGAAATTGCTATTGCGGGCGCTACTGCAGCTCTCAAACAAGCTGTAGTCGTGTTAGGCAATCTAATTGTCAAAGAAGGTTCCCGCTTGTTGAGGTTGACAGAAGACTTGGAGTGGATCGAAAACGAGATGAGATATATGGAAGCCTACTTGGAAGAGATTGAAGAAAAACAATGGGGAAGCAGAGGAGTAACCAACTTGGTACGAAATATTTGGGACATTGCTTATGATGTGGAGGACATCGTCAGCACATACTTTCCTAAGCTAGCATCACGTGGGAGGAACAAAGGGAAGGGGCGTCTTGGTTGGGTGAAGAGTGCCAAATTCATGCTCAAAAACTACAAAACTGCTCGTGACTTTGCTGTGGAGATCGAAGGGATTAAAAGAAGGGTTGAGGATATCGATCGTGTCAGAAGAACTTATGGAATCCAAGAAAGCAGTGACCATGCAAATAAGGGAGACACATGGGATCCAAGGCAATCTTTCCCCCACTTTGACGAAGCTGCAGATATTGTTGGTTTGGATGAAGAAATTAAAAACCTGGTGGACAAAGTGCTCGATGAAGGTTCACAGCATCCTTTGGTCTCCATTATTGGCATGCCTGGGCTGGGCAAAACAACTCTTGCCAAGAAAGTTTATAACTCTGTTCAAGGAAAATTTGAGCGTTCAGCTTGGATTTGTGTTTCTCAGCAGCCAAACATAGCACGGCTTTTGCGAGACATAGCAAAACAAGTGGGCTTGGAGAAACAGAAGTGGGAGCAGAACTTCGTGGGCAATTTATTTGCTTTTTTAAGAGAAAAAAGGTACGTAATAGTAATTGATGATTTATGGCAAACTGAACCATGGGATGATGGTTTAAAGAAAGGCATCCCTAACAATTCCGGGAATGGAAGCAGAATAATTCTTACTTCCCGGAACAGAGATGTTGGTGTACATGTAGGTGGGCAAAACTCTCTACATGAGTTACAACGTTTAGACCCAGAAAAAAGTAAAAATCTCTTTTTCAAGAAGGTTGGGGGTCCTCAATCAGGTGACCCTCCACAATTGGAGAATATCCGCGAGGAAATATTGAAAAAGTGCGGTGGTGTGCCACTTGCAATTGTGGTAACAGCAGGTTTGTTGTTACTTAGAGAAAGAACGGAATCTGCATGGTCAGGAGTATCAAAGAACATGGGTCTAGAGGATGACAAATGTTCAAAGATCTTTGCCCTGAGTTACAAAGATCTTCCCACGAAATTGAAACCATGTTTTCTCTGTTTTGGGCTTTTTCCGGAGGACTATGAAATTCCAGCATTCGACTTAATTAATATTTGGGTGGCAGAGGGATTAATTCGACGAGGGAGTGGAGTGCAAGAGGTTGAGGAGGTGGGGGAGGATTACTTAAATAACTTGGTTGCTAGGAACCTGATTCAAGTGGCTCGGAGGAGTTTCGATGGGAGGATTAAGAGTTGTCGGATTCATGATATTCTGCACAATCTTTGTGTGAAGGTGGCCAAAGATATTAACTTCTTTAACTCTCACAGTGACTTAGTTACTGGTAAGTCTGCTCTGGGACTGCGTAGAGTCACTGCCTATTCTCGCAATCTCCTTGAGTATAGAAATCCCAAGCTTCGTGCAATGCTATGTTTCGATAAGGAAGACACATATGAAGTTAAAAGGAAACATGTCAAGAATTTTCTTAGAGACTCAAGATTTCTTCAAGTGCTGCGTCTGGAGTTTGATTTCCTTGGAATTTCTTTGCCAGGTGAAATTGGAAATTTGAGCCGCTTGAGTTACATTAAATTGAAAGTGAGAGGGAGTTCTATAGAACTTCCTTCTGCTGTTCGCAATCTCAGAAGCTTACAGACATTGGATGCTCGAGAATGCAATGGTCTCCTCATGATTCCCGATTGTATTTGGAAGATGAAGCAGATAAGACATCTTCTGCTGCCGGAATATTATACAGTTAACTGCGATTCATGGGGGCGGCTGCTGCTGCTAAGCATGGGTAAGTTGTTCGTCCGTGCAACAGAAGCTGCTTCTCCAAATCTCCAAACCCTTTATATGTTGAGGACTAGCAGTTTGCCCGCCAAGTACAAGTTTCCCAAATTTACTAGTTTGAGAAAACTTGGGGTCTCTTTTGAGCCAAGTGAATGGTCAAAGGTCAAGGTGTTCTTAGATGCAAGCACGGTACCACACAAGCTGGAGATCTTGCGATTGGATGATCTCCATTCTAACACGATTATACGATATAATATAGTGGAACTGAATCTGTATCGCTATGAGAATCTTTGTAGGCTACATTTGGGAGTACCCATGGTGAAGTTTCTAGAACATGATAAACTGCCCCCAAACCTCACCAAGCTTACCCTTGGGCGGACTAAATTGGAAGAGGACCCAATGGAGACTCTAAAGAAACTAACTAAATTAAAGATCCTCAAATTGGATTACTGCTCTTACATCGGGGAGAAGATGACGGTTTGTTCCCGCGGACAAGGAGAAGGAGGACCAGATGATAACTTTCCTCAACTTCAAGTGTTGGAAATTACTGAACTAGATGAATTACAGGAGTTCATAATAGTGGACGAGGACAATGTGATGCCACGACTCAACGAGTTAAGGATCACACCTTATCGTGATGACCTAGTAACAAGGATTCCAAAGAGGATCACAGACAAAATGATCACCATATGAAAAAGGTTAGTCACCAACTCTCTCTCTCTCTCTCTCTCTCTCTCTCTAAACTGTTGTTTTCCTCCTCCTTTTTTCTTTTTCCAGATATCTGTCATCTTTATAAATTAAAAACACACACACACACACACAAACACACACACACACACACACACACACACAATAGAGTTGTTACCACAGATTTTTTTCTTTCTTAATGTAACATAAAAAGAAGGTCCTATTTATACTTCGTAATAATAGCAACTAATCTGTCACATAATTTATATGTATGTAAATTTCTGATTAATGAAATTCTATGTATTGATTCAAATTTCAGCACAACTGTATCTAGCAATTACCATATCCCTACACTAGAATAGAATGCCTTTAATCTGTACACACTACGTTCTTGGACGATAAATCATTGCTTCTCTTTTTAATTAATTGATATATATATATATATATATATGTATGTATGTATGTAGGGTACTGCTTAATTTGGATTCACTCGTCATGTGTTCTCTGTCGTAGGTGGAATCAATCAGTGTCTACAATGTGAAGACCATATGTATATATATATATATATGTAAGTTCCTGATCAGTAATTCCCATCTCGAATATGTTTCTTTGTGGATTAGCTCTGCTCCAGTTTGTGTTTCGTGGTTGTTGTTGATTGCTTGTAATAAGGAACAGTAGGATAGTTTTGTTATTTGGATTAAACTTTTCTATAGAGTAGAGCCCTCGCAACAATGTTGTTGAAACTGAATCTTCCCAGGTAATGTTTTGTTTATCTGCTTTGTGATTTGATTGTTGTGTAACTCTTAGCTGTGCGTGGTTTGAGCTTTGTTGATTTTCAATAAATGAGGAGACTTGAGTGTGTGGCTTGAGCTTTGTTGATATCTTCAATAAATGAATTTTTGTTTTAAGCTTTATTGGTCTCTCTGATGTGTTGGAGCTATATAGATGTTGATGCTCATTTAATAATAATAAATGCCCAGATAATTTGGAGGCAAGCCCAAATAGCCTCAGTGGAAGGGTTGTGTGTTATGTATGTATAGTGATGTCCTTTAATGAATTGTAAACACCTCTTATTATGGATTTCCTGAGGGAAGAGAAAAAGAAGATGCAGAGGAAATTATTATTAATCATTTGGCTGTCGTGAAGATTAATGATGCAACAAAGACATGATATATTTTTGTTTCTAGGTATCATTTTTCTTTCTTGTTTTCATGATTTCATAACATTAGTTCATAAGAATTTTCAATGAAATGTTATTTAAAGTAGGACGAAAAACAAAGAAGAACAAGGTTTTCCTTCTCACTTTCTTATCCTTTTTGTTTTTACCATACCAATTAAATTCCAAGTACCAAAAAATAAGAATATGATTTTTCAAAAGTTTCTTACATTTAGACCATCTTTGTTTTGTAAAAGAGGAAAAAAGACATAAGAAAAGCTAAGTACCAGTGATGCATATATGAATTTGACAGGCTACATGGAGTAAGTCACTGAATAATAAACCATGCATCTTCTTATATACCAACTTTCACCTTGCTTAAATTTTTGCCGAATGAGGCTTCTTTTACTAACTTGAATCCAATTTTAGAAATGACAAATAGTTTCACTTTTACTATTCAATGTATATACATAGCTAATTCTTGAATTACAGCAAACAAAAAAGAAAAAAAAAAGTTAATTCTTGAACTTTTCTTTCTTCCTAAATCAAAGAATTTGTAGGAATTACCATCCTCAATTTCCTCCCTAGTGCTGATTGTCAGTTTCCTTGATCAATCACCATTGCTGCCATTTTCAGGGGCCATGACAGCTCTATCCTGGCCAAGCATTGTACCCCTAGGGACGCGGGCAAGGTCTAGACATGGGCCTAAGGGTTGTAAAATTGGTCCTGCCCGGCTAGACTGAAGTCAAAACCGGGCATCTGGAGCTAGAAATTAAATCCAATTCCACGCAACTGTTTTTTTACATTCTGAGATTGGAAGCAAATCCATGAACTCCTTGGCAATATGTCAGCATGATTAGACAAGGATATCATGTTAGACTTGCTCATAATTACTTGGTCTGAATATAGCCCAAGCATTAAGATTCCCCAATAGCCACATGTTCTAAATATGTTGATGTACTTTATACCAATTATTTATTTGATCATTTGTATAGTTAGGATGCGAATTTAATCATGTACTTATAAGGTAATTCTAATTTTCCAAAGCTGTGATTAAAATTGCTAAAATTTTGATTAATGATTGACTCTAAATGAATTTTCTAATTTTACCACAAAGTTGAGCAACACACATTCTTTGGCACGAACATTATGGGTTTTAAACTTCAGCCCGAGCTGAAAGGAAAAAGCTGCTTTGTACAGCAGAAAGTCTCCCTTGCCCATATAAATCTTGAGGTCAAGTTTCAGTTCTGGCTTGCCTTCAATCAGTGCAGTCAAAGAATTTCCTGCACAATAATCACAAATCCTTACCAAAAGATTGTATGTGGACAAATTAATGACCAGCTTTGTAAAAAAGGACATGAATTTGTCAATAAAACTTACGTAAGGATTATGGAGTCCTTTTTTTATTTTTTATAAATGGACATAAAGATTAACAGTAAATGAAGGTTTTGCAAATCCTAATGCGTGACACTCACGACTCGATTAAAGTTGTTCTATATTTTAAGTTCTGCTTTTAAAATTGTACTTCATTTTATTAGTTATTGCCCAACATCTTAGAACAGTTAATGTTTAGAAATCAGAAAATCCATTTGAATTTTGGATTATCATCGGACTCCAAATTGTTTTTTATTTGTTTATTTTAATTTTTTTTGAAAATGAAACATATGGCACAAAACCAACAAACTACAAGAGATCTAATGAAAGCAGACTACAAAACTTCTAAGGAAAATAAACTCTGAAGCCTGGGCAGCCAACTAATGCTATGTTTCGATAAGGAAGAGAAAGGTGAACTTAAAAGGAAACATGTCAAGAATTTTCTTAGAGACTCAAGATTCCTGCAAGGGTTATATCTGGAGTTTGAATTCCTTCGAATTTCTTTGCCAAGTGAAATTGGCAATTTAAGCCACTTGAGTTACATTCGATTGAAAGCGAATTGTGGAGTTTATATCGAACTTCATTCTACTATAAGCAACCTCAAGAAGCTCATAGACATTGGATGCTCGAGAATGCTGTTATGGCGTCATCATTCCGGATTGTATTTGGAAAATGAAACAATTAAGACATGTTCTGCTGCGGAAGTATTCTGAGATTATATTCGATTTAGGGGGGCTGCTGCTGCTAAACATGGGTAAATTCTTCTTCCATCCAATAGATGTTTCTCCAAATCTCCAGACCCTTTACACGTTGGGGGTTGGCCGTTGGCCCATCGAATTCAAAGTTTGAGAAAACTTGGGGTCTGATTTAAGGAAGGTGAATGGTCAAAAGGTCAAGGTGTTCTTAGACGTTGTAGATAGTATAAATGGGCCCTAGTCAGGCCGGCCCAACTATTTGGGTTGTCCTATCCCAACTTTAAATATAGTTGTCTTTCAAAGTAAAAAAAAAAATTTTTACAAGAATACAAAAAATTTAATGGGATCAAATAATTTTTTCCTTACAAAAATTAAAAAAATTTTTTTTTTTTTAACCTGGGGGGTTGCCCTGGGCCGGGGGTTGCCCAAGCCCAAGGGCTTGCTGGGCTCACCCCAGGGCTGGCCCTAGCCCTAGTCACACGAGTGACTATGTTCTGTGAGTTAGCCCAAGCAAATCATGGATCAAAAGCCCACTGTCAAGGGTCAAGGCAAACAGGCCTACTTGAAGGGCCTCTCTATGAGGATCAACGAATTGGGCTTTAATATTAGAGCTGAGAATACATCAGACTCCACAGGTCTATTACTAGAAGAAGAGCCCCCACACTTCTGCCATCTCTCTGAGCTCAGCCAGCTTCATTCCAAGTCCTCGTGCTACACCACCTTTGCGGACATCATCCACTAGACACCTTTCTCCACCTCTCCATAACGAACCAGTGAAGGAAGAGATCCTCTCTCTTATTTCACCCTCTAACGATGCAAACACCGTACCACACAAGCTAGAGATCTTGCGATTGAAGGATTGGGATCATAACTGATTTGGACGATACAATTCGGTGGAACTGAATTTGTGTCGCTATGAGAATCTTTGTAGGCTGCATTTGGGAGTAGGCATGGTGAAGTTGTCAAAACATGATAAACTGCCCCCAAACCTCACCCTTGAGTACACTAGGTTGGAAGAGGACCCAATAGAGACTATGAAGAAACTACCTAAATTAAAGATCCTCAATTTGCATGTGGCTTCCTAACTGGGGGAAAAGATGACGGTTTGTTCCAGTAGAGGACGTGTGGGCTCAAATTGATGAAGAAACTACAAGTTGATGATAACTTTCCTCAACTTCCAAGTGTTGGAAATTGCGGGAATGTATAATTTTGACGAGTTATTGGTGGACGATGACAATGTGATGCCACAACTCAACATGTTTAGGATCACACATTGTCCTGATGACCTGGTAGTAATAACAAGGATTCTAAACAGGATCGGAGACGAAATGATCATCACCATTTGAAAAGGTTAGTGACCAACTCTCTCTCTCTCTCTCTCTCTCTAAACTACTGTCGTTTTATTATTTCCTCCTCTTTTTCTTTTCCTTTTCTTTTCTAGATATCTACGTCTTTACAAATTTGAAAAAAAAAAAAAACTCAAATAGAGTTGTTACAAAAAAATTTATTTTTTATTTTAAATGTAACATACCAAGGTCCTATATTTCGTAATAATAACAACTATCTGTCACATCAATTATATGTATGTATATTTCTGATTAGTGAATTCTATGTATGCATTTATTTTTTCAGCACAACTGAACTGGTTTTAACCAAACACGAATTTAGCAATTACCATGTCCCTGCACTAGAATAGAATGCCTTTAATCTGTCTTGTTCTTCATTTTAATTAATTTACGGTGCTAATTAACTTGGATTCGCTTCGTGTTTTTGTCCTTGTCGGTGGAATCACTATCTACCTGTTGAAGACCATAAGTTCCTGATTTCTCTATTGTTGAAGTGTTTCTTTGTGAATTTGTTCTATTGCAGTTTGTGTTAGGTGGTTCCTTTGGTTCAGTGGTTGTAATAAGGGACAGGGTGGCTTTTCATTTGTCGTGAACTTTTTTCTGTACAGCAGAGCCTTCTACAGCATTGTTGTTCCAAGTGACTCTACATGGAGGTATCTGTGTGTTTTTGAGCTTTGCTGATATCTTCAATAAATGAATTTTTGGTTTAAGCTTTATTGGTGGCTCTGATGTCTTAGAGCTATATACATATATATATATATATATATATACGTTGATGTTCAGTAAATAAATGCAGAGATATTTGGAGGAGGAATGCCAAGCCCTCCTGCATGGTCTGATGGCATCCAGAGGCAAAGCCCAGATAGCCTCAGTAGAAGGGGGTGTGTATGTTATGTATATTGATGTCTCTTAAGTAAATTGTGTAATAATAGTAATAATTTGTTGAAAAAACACCTATTATCCAAGCAGCGACACTATCGTGTTGTCGTGCACTCGGTCAATTTCCATTGCAGCACCTGGGAGAGGTTCATTCATCAGTAGTATTAATTTCAGTGAATATATGCGAATTTGATATTGTCATTGCAAAACAGAATAATTGTCAAACTAAGGTCGAGCATCATCGTGTGGCTTGCCCCGTCCCTTTTCTTGTCCATCAAATACTTTTCCAGCAGCAATTTCACATAATTTTTTATTTTTTTTGGGCGTTTGGAATTCACAGACTTCCCCTGGCTGCTTCTATCCTTTGCTTGTGCTTGATTAACTTCCAATGGCTCATCCTCTAGTTCCTATGATTCGTAATATGCTTGCTGATTCGGTGGCTTCCTGATCCATCGCCATCTCCAGGGTCTTTATAATTTTGGGGAAAGAGAAAAAAAAAAATTCAATGTTTGATCTTTGATGCCTTTGCAGATTGGATTTAGAATGGTAGAAAACATCACATCCAGCTTATCAGGTAGCAAATCTGGACTTGACAGGCCAGTTTCTGGCATTCTGGAAATGACTGATTTGGGGCACCATTTGTATCATGGAATGTGGAGTCCTGAAAGTAAACTCTTTTCTATGCTTTTGCTTGAGGCTTTGTGCCATCTAGATTGTAAAAATATTAAGGTATGTTGCATTAGGATATAGGTAAAATGAGCTGAAGGCGGCTGATATACCTTTGATAGCCCAAATGTGACAAAGTAAGTCTTTTTTTTTTTTTTTTAATTCTGAATTTTGAAGAGGTGTAGAATTCTTTTCTCCCTTCCTTTAACCCTGACTTTGTAGTTCTTAAACGTGATCGGCTTAGGGATGGAAAAAAAAAAAAAAAAAAACCTGTCAGCTTAACCATCTTTCTTGAGCAATTTGTACATGGGGTGATGTATCAGTATGGTATGTATATTCTTCTTCCTCTTGATAGATTTTACCTTACATTCTTCGGTGATGAAATTACTTTTTTACCAGCTCCAGAATACCCTGCATTTATGCAGCGAGAAGTAAAACTGGGGCATCATCACCTCATAAGTGGTTGTAAATAATATATCTTCAAAGGTAATTTAATAAAACAAAATATTAAGAATAATATTTTCAAGAGAGGAGCTGAGGCAGGAAGAGGTGGAGAAAATATAATTGAAGGGTTCACTTTAAAGCCAAAGATTACAAACTAAGATATATAATCAGAGAAAACAAAATGCTTCGAATTTAAACAAAATCCAACCTTGAAATTCTTGACACTTTTGTAAGCTGGAAACTATTAGTCGTTCCTCATTATTAAATTACCCATGCACACAAATAACCAAATAAATTCTGGCCATAATTTGAATTTTTATAATGAAGTAGATAAACAAACATTTCAGTTTGAATACATATCAATCAGGCATAACAACTTCCAAAACTAAAATACATCTGGAAGACAAATATCTGAAGACCTCTACAAAAAGCAGTCCATTGTCACAATACACTAAAATGGATGATGTACTAATTGGTTTCTTATTTGGTTCAACTCATTTTGTGAAGGGTACCTCCTGTTAATTTAACAATGTCTAAACAAGCAGATAGCAAAATATGCAAGAATAAGAGTAAACAACTCTTATTATGAATTTGTTGAGGTAAAAGGAAAAGAAGATGCAGAGAAATTATTATTCCTTATTTGGTTCTCATGAAAAATAATGATGTAAAAAGAAGATGTGATAAAAGTATGTGAGAAATTTTTGTTTCTACGTATATCATTTTTCTTTCTTGTTTTCATGGTTTCATACCCATTAATTCATAAGAATTTTCAATGAAATGTTATATAAAGTAGGAGGACAAAAACAAAAAAATTGGTCCTCCGCGGTTGCCATCATTTCTTGCACTGCTCCATTGAGGCAGATTAGTCCTGGCATCTCCTCTTTTCACACAACTTCCTCTCAAAGAGAAAAATTCCCTTCTTTGAATTCACTAACTTTAGCAGCTATGTCTTGTAACTACTTGTATACAGGGGGTGTTTGGCCAACTGACTTATAAGTCCTAAGCTATCAGTTATAAGTTATTTTTAAAAAGTTACCTTTAAAAATAGTTTTTTTCAAAAAAACGTTATTAGACATAAGTTACTTTTTTAAGCCATTCACCCAAACACATTTAAAAAAGACTATAAGCATAAGCCATAAGCTATTAAATAAGCTATATCTAAACACCCCTATAATGTTAATGCATTATATATGGTTAAAAACTTTTTGAATAAAAACTAATATTATAAAGTTTATAATTAAATTAAATTTAAGTTATTAGACTATTAGATACATGAAGTTTGTAAATAAAGTTTCTACAAGAAATTACATAATTTTACTAAGTTTGTTTGGATTACTCGATGATCGGTTATAAAATTGTACAGGTTGTATCTTGGCTTTGCATGCTCATAGGGTGTGATATTGTGGGTGTGCAACGTTATCACAAACCGTTTAAGTTGTTTTGAGGTGTGAAGGTATTACAAAAGTATTCGCAAGTTTACTACGTTTTTTTTAAGTTTTCTTCAAATTTCTAAACTAGTTTTATACCCATACTAGAAGCGTCCTTTCAAAATGATTTTTTCAGCAGTATACTCTAAACTAGAGCGAAAGCACGATTTAATTCAAATCACTAGTTATTGTCGTTTTAGAAACCAAACAAACGAAGAACAAAGAAGTTGCAGGAAGGAAAATAAAGATTAGAACAAGCTTAATTTATAGAAATACCAATCAAGTCACAAGATTTGAGTACAATGTGCGTCGTGAACGGTGGTGCCAACATCATCACCTGGATGTATGATAGAATAAGTAACTTGATTCCCTAATTTTTTAAAAATTTCCTTAGACTCTATGTGTTTTTAAATATTTACGATAGAATAAGAAAGTTGACCCCCCAAAACTCTAGTAATTTTATTTTTGCTGTCTCCAAATCCAAATAATATTTTCCTCACATTTTCCATGATAAACTGCCCCCAAATCTCACCAAGCTCACCCTCGTGGACACTTATTTGCAAGAGGACCCAATGAGACTCTGAAGAAACTACCTAAATTAAAGATACTCAAATTACGTCACCGCTTCTATAGAGGGGAGAATACGACGGTTTGTTCCAGCGGAGAAGGAGCCTATTCTCAACGTCAAGTGTTGGAAATTGGGGAACTATATGGTTTAAAGGAGTTAATAACAGTGGACGATGACAATGTGATGCCACAACTCGACAAATTAAGGATCACACGGTGTCGACATGACCCAGTAACAACAAGGATTCCAAAGAGGATTAGAGACAAAATTATCACCATATGAAAAAGGTTAGTCTCCAACTGTTGAGAGTGGCTGCAAATTCAAAGTCGTCATAGCTACAGTAGTCAACAACCGCCGTAGCTACAGTACTATTTACCCTTATTTTTCAACTTATTTACAAGTGTGTTATGACTCATTTCTCCTATAAATAACCAACGGATCTCCCATTTTCAAGACACAACCAGAAGAAGAGAAAGTGGGGTTTTCTTTACTGGGTTTGAGAAGGTGAGTTGAGACGGGTGTACAAGGGTTTAAGGGCTTGGGTTTAGATTATTAAACTTGAGTGTATACTTGTACCATCGTTCTCAATTTTTCTCAGTAGCAAAGAAGGAGACCGGAGTATGCCCCGTAAACGTAGGCAATCTTGCCGAACCACGCTAAATACTGGTGTCACTTTTCTTTTGTGTGTTTGGATTGTTTTGATTTATTTTATTATTATTTTTTTGTCATTCGTACTGACCAATTTTTGCTAGAATTCCCAACAAGTGGTATCAGAGCTTCCAGGTTTGACCAAGGAGGTGAGGAATTAAGAACAAGTGTACATAGTTCTTATTCACCGGAAGTAGTACGAGGGCAAGAAAACGAATCTCGGTGAAAAAATTCGAGGTGGAGCCCTTTGATGGAAAGAATAACTTTAGCATGTGGCAAAACACGGTTAGAGATATCTTGGTGTAATAAGGGCTAATCAAAGCACTTTAAGGCAAAGCAAACAAACTAGCAAACATGAAAGATGATGTCTGAGAGGAACTTGAGATGAAGGTTGTGAATTCAATTCGTTTATGTTTTGCACCAGAGGTAAAATATAATTTTTTGAATGAAGTATATACTCCAGTGTTATGAAAAAAATTAAAAAATCTCTATATGTCAAAATCACTCACAAATAAATTTTTCCTGAAAAAGCAATTATATCAATTGCGGATGAAAGAAGGAACAAATATTATAGATCATCCCAATGTTTTTAATAAGTTTATCAATGAACTTTTAAGTGTTGAGGTAAGAATTGAAGAGGAGGATAAAGCTATTCTTCTCTTAGCTTCTCTTCCAAATTCTTTTAATACACTCGTGACTACACTTTTGGTTGGGAAAGATACTCTTTGTACAGATGAGGTGACAATGGCTCTTTTGGAGACGGAGACACTCAGAAAGCCGGGCAATAGTTCCCAAGAAGAAGGATTGGTGGCTAAAGGAGAATCAAGTCAGCAACGCAGAAGCAGCAACAATAGAGGCTCCGGAAATAGGGGAAGGTAACATTCAAAATCAAGAGGAACAAGTAGCGAAAAATTCAAGTGTTATTATTATCAGAAAGAAGGACACTTGAAGAGGGATAGCATGCAAAGAAAGTAAGATCTGGAGGAAAAAGGAAAATCTTCGAATCCAGATCAAGTAGGCTTTGTGCAAGATGGTGCATACGGTAATAGTGATTTATTTTCAGTCACTACAGGTACGAACTATCTTGCTGATAAATGAATTTTGGATTCTGGATATTCTTATCACATGTGTCCTTATAAGGAATGGTTTGATACTTATAAACCCTCTATTAGAAGAATAGTTCTAATGGGTAATGATATATCTTGCAAGACTGTTGGAATTAGAACTATTAAAATTAAAATGTTTGATGGTATGGTGAGAACTTTAGCTGATGTGCGATATGTCCTTGACCTAAAAAAGAATTTAATTTCTTTGGGTACACTTGAATCTAATGGTTTTACCTTCACAACAAGAGGTGGGGTCCTAAAAGTTGTTAAATGGGCCATAGTTTTCATGAAGGGAAAGAGACAAGGAAGCTTGTATACATTGTTGGGGACTACAGTTACAGGTGGAGCAGCTGTGACAACTCTTTTAGATCCGAGTACTAACGACACTACTATATGGCATTTACACCTTGGCCATATAAGTGAGAAAGGACTGCAGGAACTTTACATTTGCAAGTATTGCATGTATGGTAAACAATGCAGGGTTAGCTTTAAAGTAGGACATCATACGAGCAAGGATGTGTTGGAGTATATACATCCTGACGTGTGGGGACCCGTAACAACTCCATCCAAAGGTGGAGCATTGTATTTTGTCACATTTATTGATGACTTCTCCAGGAAAGTATGGGTCTACTTCATGAAGTACAAAAGTGAAGTGTTTGAAATATGCAAGTAGTGGAGAGCAAAAGTTGAAAATCAAACAGGAAAGCAAGTCAAATACTTACAGACGAACAATGGGATGGAGTGTAAATACCATAAGTTCATAAAATTTTGCAAGACAGAAGGGATCACTCGTCGTTATACTACATCAAAGAGGCCATAACAAAATGGTGTAACAGAAAGAATGAACAGGACCTTGTTAAAAAGAGCAAGATGCATGAGAATACATGCAGGCTTGCCAAATTATTTTGGGTTGAGGCTGTTAAGATGGCATGCTATATTGTTAATAGGTCATCATCTTCGGCTATTAATGCCAAAGTCCTTGAAGAGGTTTGGACATGTAAACCAATTGATTATTCCAATTTGAGAATATTTGGTTGTCCAGCTTATGTTCACATGCAGGTATAGTAGCGGTCAAAGTTAGACTCAAAATCAAAGCAATGCATATTTGTTGGTTATGAAAAAGGTGTAAAAGGGTATAAACTTTGGGATCCAATTGCATGGAAGGTTGTAATTAGCAGAGATGTTGTCTTTAGTGAAACACATGTGCTGAATTTAAATAGGGATGAAGCCAATGAGGAGGTGGAAGCTCATGGAGAAAAATTATCAGTCCAGGTGGAGTAAGATGAAACACAACAGCCTATTAGAGATGATGATGCACTAACATCTTCTCTGGAAGAAACATCTAATGATGAAAGGCAATAAGAACCCATTCTTATTGTTGCTGGAAGAGAGAAAAGGACCCATAAGGCACCAATCAGGTATGGCTTTGAAGACATGGTTTCTTTCGCATTAAATGTTGGTAGTGGGGATTTATCATATTTTCAGGAAGCGTTCAACAACAAAGAAAATGAAAAGTGAATGATTGCAACGATGGATGAGATGGAGTCTTTACGCAAGAACAATACTTAGGAGCTTGTTGAAAAATCCAATGGACGAAAGGTGATTGGTTGCAAGTGGCTATATCAGAAAAAGGAACCTACATTGGAGAATGAAGGAGAAAAATTCAAGGCTCGGCTTGTAGCTAAAGGGTACAGGCAAGTCGAGAGAATTGACTGTAACAAAATTTTTTCTCCTATTGTAAAGCATTCTTCTATTCGTGTAATGTTAGCCATGGTAGCTATATTTGACCTTAAGTTGCAGCAGCTTGATGTCAAAACAGCATTCTTTCAGGGGGAGTTGGAGGAGAAAATATTTATGGAGCAACAGAAGGATTCAAAGAGCAAGGTAAAGAGAATATGGTATGTAATCTCAAAAGATCTCTTTACGGATTAAAACAGTCTCCTAGATAGTGGTACAAAAGATTTGATTCCTACATGGTACATATTGGCTACATGAGGAGTAATTATGATAGTTGTGTTTTTTTTAAGATGCTTGGCGATGGTTGCTTTATGTTGATGACATGTTAATTGCTTCAAATAACATGCATGAGTTAGATTTATTGAAGTCCAGATTAAAAGAAGAATTTGACAAGAAGGATCTTGGCGCTACTAAAAAGATCCTTGGAATGGAAATCCGAAAGGATAGAAAAACAGACAAACTATAGGTATCACAGAAAAATATGTGGAGAAGTTGCTAGAGAGATTTAACATGACAAATGCAAAACTAGTCAGTACTCCTCTAGCTAACCACTTTAAATTGTCTGCTAGATTATGTCCTTTTACAGATAATGAGGTGGAGGAAATGTCCCGAGTGTCGTACGCTAGTGCAGTGGGAATTTTAATGTATCCCATGGTTTGCAGTCAGCCAAATATCTCTCATGCAGTTAGTGTTGTAAGTAAGTACATGAATAATCCATGAAAGGAGCACCGGAACACAGTCAAATGGATATTCAGGTACTTGAGCGATACGGTAGATTTCAATATCATGTATCAAAACCAAGATGAAATAGGACAGGTTGTAGGCTATATGTAAGCACTCAATTTTTGCATGCTTGGTAATCTCTGGTCCGACCGGACTTACATTCAAGTTGACATAGACATATTCAAGTGTAAACCAGTTTTCCAGACTTAATTTAGTCAATCAACCATTTCATGGGTCTACCGGGCCCAATGGAGGCACAATGAACAAAATGCCCTTGTAGCATTGCTTGGTCTAATTCCAGTGGGCACGTCTTCCTAAATACAGTAAGTTCTTATTTCAATCTCAAATCTAGTTCCAAATCCAATTCTAGTTCAGACTAATCAAACTCAAATTCGATGCATCTTTCGAGAAAGTTGATCCCTTAGACGGTAAGTCTATCCAATTTGGCACATTTACTGAGACAACTACTCGGAACGGTAAGTCCCTTCAAACCTGAGATGGTAGAGCAGTTCACTTCTGGCGTCTACTAGCCCACCAATGTAGAATGTTCGTTATTCAGCACATCTTTCAAGAAAGCTAATTCCTTAGATGATAAGACCACTTAGTAACTTCCCGGGATCAGGCAATCTCCAGAATGAACACACACCGTCAGAGTGACGGAAACAACCACAAACATCACAACCGTAAGAGTGGCGGAACACTCGCAAACAGGTCGACATTGGGAATTGCCAATAAAACCTCTATGTCACGGGACCGAACACGCCTTCTGGCCGTGACACGTTTATTAAAGGACGGGATACCTTTGGAAATCAACTCGTCATATATCGTCAAAGTGACGGAAACACTCAAAACTCAATACCCAAATCTATAGGAATAAATTTTCAATCCCTGCAGAAACCCTCTTTACATAAAAATGTAAAATTATCTTAATTCAATCAAACAAACATCAAAACGCAAAAATAACTTCACCAGAGAGTTCAAAAACACATCAAAATATTAATTTTGACTATTTGCACGACTCAAACGGAGTTCTACACATCAAAATCAACAAAAAAAAAAAAAAAAAAACTCACCTCTTGGAGTTTGTTGGCGAAATCTTCTTCTCTGGCAACAATTTCGATAACGGTGACTACTTTCGACAACTCTCCAAGGTTCCCCAAGTTCACTCCTTCAATGTCCTAGAGTCCTTCCTTGCAAAAACTCGACAAAAAGCACTTAACTCTTTGTTTTTCTCTCAAAACCCGTAAGCTTTAAATAAGCAGCTGCTATTGTTTTTAATCCCGAGCCTGGCGCTAGTAGCAGCACCACTAGCTGTGGCGCCAGGGTTATTTTAAGCCAAACGCCACTCCTAGTGGTGCCAAAGTCAAGTTATGGGCAACTTTGCTCTTTTTCCCGCCAAAATTTGATTTTGAACGCCCCCTTGGCCCAAATTGCTCTTTTCAAGCTTGAGTCTTCAAAAAATCTTCAAATTTCGTCCCTCCGATCACCTCACGGTCAACATGGGACTTTTACTTTATTATTTTCTGCCTTCGACAAGCAAAGATAAAAAAAAGAGGGGTAGCTATAAGCATCCCATTTTTGCCCGCTCGACAATCTCCAATCTGACCGAACTCATATTTAAACTAACACAGACACATTCAAGTCTAAACTAGTTTTTCAGATTCAATCCAGTTAATCAATCGCTTCATGGGTCTATCGAGCCCAATGGAGGCAAAATAACCAAAATGCCCTTGTAGCATTGTTCGATCCAATTCCAGTGGGCACTTCCTCCGAAAGATGGTAAGTCCTTGTTTCAATCTCAAATCCAGTTCCAAATCCAATTCCAGTTCAAACTAATCAAACTCAAATCCAACGCGTCTTTCGAGAAAGTTGATCCCTCAGACAGTAAGTCCATCTAATCCAACACGTTTACCGAGAAAACTCCTCAAAACAGTAAGTCCCTTCAAACTTGTCAACCGGGATGGAACCCAAGCCCTGAGATGGTAAAGCGGTACTTTTGGCACCTGCTAGCCCGCCAATGTAGAATGTCCGTTATTCAGCATGTCTTTCGAAAAAGTTGATTCTTCAGACGATAAAACCATCCAACAGCTTCCTAAGATCAGGCAGTCTCCAAAATGAATGCACACCGTCAGAGTGACGAAAACACTCATAAACATTACAACCATCAGAGTGGCGAAAACACTCGCAAACAGATCGACATTGCGAATTGCCAATAAAACCGCTATGTCACGAGACTAAACACGCCTCTTGGCTGTTACACGTTTACTGAAGGACAAGATATCTTTGGAAACCAACTCGTCACACACTATCAGAGTGACAGAATCACTCAAAACCCAGGTCAATGCCAGTGCCTTCTAGACCATTTCGGTGAAAAATGACTAAACTGCCCCTTGGGCCTTTTCGGCATGCTTCTCTAGAAAGTACCCAAGTCCTCAGAGCTGTTAGTCCACCCTTCCAAGATTGTCCCAAGAAAATCTGACATGTTCAAGTGCCTTTCAGTCGGTTCTGAATCAATTCCGAGACCATTTGGTCAAAATGATCATTTTACCCTTAAACATCTGATCACCTCTAGGAACCATACTGGCTTTGGGTATCAAACCGGTAACCTCCTAAGGATGCTTCTTATAGTATTCTTGGCCTTCCAACACCTTTTCAGATCATTCTGAGTCTCTTCCGGCAAGCCCAGTGCAAAATGATCATTTTGCCCCTGGTGGGCCGGTCATCTTTTCCAACCACACCGGCTCTAGGTACCAAACTGGCAATCCTTTGTAACACTTTTAATAGTATTCCCAACCTTCAAGCCTTCTCACGGGTCATTCCGAGTCTATTCTGGTGGTTTCTCGATCGAGTTAACCGTTTTGCCCCTTTTTAACTATCTTGACACCCTTTTTAACTATCCTGACATTGTTTCTCAAGACTGTTACTCCTATGACACTCTTTTAAGAGTGTTTGTTCATTCCTGGGTGGCGTCCAAATCATTCCTGGACCTTTCGGAGTCACTTCTAGTGGAGCCAAGTCAAAAATTGTATGGTAGTCACTATAATAGGCGCCCAAATCTTTTGCCTTACGTATCAAGGTCGAAGATAAGTTTCTTGCCACCCTAAAAACTTTCCTAAGTGGCTGGTGCCACTACAACAGGCACTAAGGCAGTTTTAATTTTCTATAAATATAGACCATCCCCCTGCGTAAAAAAGGGTCTGCAAACTTAGTCCAGAAACACTGCCTCTTTGAAATCAGAGCTCGAAATCTCTCTAAACCCTAATTCTCTCAAGTCTCTTCAAGCGCTAGCCTCCATACACTCTAGCCCTAGCCTATACAAACTCCATACACTCAAACATAAGCCTTCAAACAAGCCATTGAAGACTCAAGTGCTGCAACTTCAAAACTCTTAACGTTCAAGTAAAGTAAAGTAAGTAAAGCAACCAAAGCAAGAAGAATACGAGGTTAGTTTTCTATTTACGTTTATGTAATTCCCCCCTATCTCTTCTTTCTCCTAACCCACTTGGGTTTTCTTCTATTTTAATCCCTATCTTCTACCTCCTCTTCTAGCATGGTTGAAACAAGGGATTCTCTGATTCATTCTTAGGAAGAACTGTTAAAAGTCATCGTGTTGTGGGCTTTCTTCTAGTTAACCATAGACCGTGTGGATTCAGCCCCCTTAATTATGTGATAAAGCCTAACATTGTATATTCACGACCTTACTTGCATTATGCATGTCATATTCATTCATCGATTCAAAATTGTTTTAAAAGTTGTTTTCAAAACTTGCATCAAAATGCTTTTTCAAAACTTGTATTAAAAATCTTCTTCTTTTAAACTTGTTTTCAAAATCACAGTCCTAGGATGATTCTAGCAATTCCATGGTTAGGGTTATTTTAGGAAATTGTTATACTCAATGTGACCATTAAGGTCCAAATTTTGGGTGTAAATCCTAAATTATTTTTGTCAAAATCACAATCTTAAGATGATTCTAGCCATTCCATGGTTAGAGTTATTTTAGGAAAGTGTCATATTTAATGTGATCATTATGATCCATATTTTCAAACCTTATTTTGTTTTAAAATCACAATCCTAAAATGGTTCTAATATTTTCATTGTTAGAATCGTTTTAGGAAAGTGAGATATTTAAGAGACTTGTAAAAGTCCATATTCAAATTCCTTTCCAAAATTACTTTTCAAATCTACTTTTTAAAAACTCTCTTTTCAAAAATTCTACTTTCCAAAAACTCTTTGCCTTGAAGCCCAAGTCAAATTTTAGAATCCATGGTTAAGAAACCCTAATTTCTTTCTTAAAATCATGACTTCTTATTTTGTCTCAAAACTTAGGTTTCCAAAACTATTTTCTACATCAAAATCATAGATTTTCAAAACTTCTTTTTGACACCAAATCATAAATTTTCAAATCTAAAATTTTTAAAACTCAACCTTTCTAATTCCATGTCAAGTCCAATCTCCAATTTAAGAAACCAAATCCAAACTTCAATTTAGGAAAGTAAATCCAATTCTTCAATTTTGGAAACAAAAATCAAGTCATCTATTTTGGAAACAAAATCTGATCTTCTACTTTAGGAAATAGAAATCAAATCTTACCTAATTCCCTTCTTTCCTAATTTCAAACTTTTCCAAATCAGGGCTTTTCTAATTTCAAACTTTCAAATTTTTCTTAATCTCAAACATTTTCTAAACTCAAACTTTCAAACCTTTCCTAATTTCAAACTTTCAAGTCTTTCTTAATTTCAAACTTCCAAATCTTTTCGAACTTCAAATCTTTCTAAATTCAAACTTTCCTCTTTTAAAACTTTCCTAATTCAAATATTTCCAAAACCAATTCTTTTTTAATTTGGAATTGTCCTTTTTTGAAACTTTTCTAATTCAAAGCTTTCTTAAATTCAATCTTTCCTAAACCCTTAACTTTTGAGATTCTTTCAAATCAAACATTCAATTCAAATCCAATCATTCCAAGACAAGTGTTTGTAAATCAAATCAAATATTTCTTAAATCCTATCTTTCCTAATTCTAAGTTTTCTTAAATCAAACTTTCTAAAATCAAGCCTCTCAAGTTCAAATCAAGTCTTCTTAAGTGTATGTTTCAACCCTAGGTTACCTAAGTCTTAGGATACCTAAACCCTAGTTCAACCCTAACCCTAAAGTTAGGAAGCTCCCATTCTTTTCTAAACCAAGATGGTTTTTAAACTCCAATCTAGGTCAAGATGTTTTCAAAACTCAATCCTTCCAACTCAAGTCCAAGGTCTACTCCTCAAGTTTAATTTCCAATCTTCTAATCTAAATTCCAAATTAAATCTTCTTCAAATCAGACATTCTGTTTTCAATCAGACTCTTGTTTGAACTACGACTGACCTGATTCCTAACAAAGGGATACATAGGCAACCCTTATGGGTGCGGTCACAACTTTTTTCAAATTTCTAATTCCACAATCTTTTTCAAGTTTTCAATTCCTACAACCTTTTTCAAGCTTCAAATCCTCTCTTCAAATCTATTTTCAAAATCCAATTCTTTTTATGCCCTTGCATGTCATGCATCATATCAAACTTCTTTCTAAAATTCTTTTCAAAGTGGATATAATTGGACATTGAATAATCGAATATTCTAAATGAGTGAACCTATGGTGAAAAGATATGTAGATACCGCAAGGGCGGGGTAGGGTGATGATCTTAGGATATCTTCCCTACACGTAACCACCCCCCAAACCATAGATCACTATTTTCAAATACTAAAATAGAGTTATTTTTAAAAAGAGCTTAAATCTTTCCAAAGGTTGCCAAACAACCTATTTTTCTTAAAAACCATCTCTTGAGGAAGTTTTCAAAACCTTTTAAAAAAACCCTAAGTTTAATCTTCGGATTGCACTTAGTTTTAGGTAACCTATAATCAAGTTAGGTAGTGACTCCAAATCTTTTTCAAAAGCCCTTAATCAAATCAATTTTCAATTAAAACCTAGTCGCACTTGTCCTTCTAGGAGGATGAATTCTAACGAGTGAGTACCGTATTTTTCTCACTTGTGTGTGTATTTTTTTGAGTGCAAAAAATTGGGGCACGACATTATGTAGTTGTAGATTATGCAGGAGATCTGGATAAACGGAGGTCTACTACCGATTATATATTTACTCTTGCAAGTGGGCCTATCAGTTGGAAAGCTATGCTTCAATCGACTCCCGCTTTATCCAAAACTGAAGCGGAATATATGGCAACGGTGGAAGCTGCCAAGGAGGCTTTGTGGTTGACATGTTTGGTCAAGGAATTGGGGTTGAAGCAAAAAGGTTTGGAGTTGTGTTGTGATAGTCAAAGTGTCATTCATTTGGCAAAGAATCAAGTTTATCATGCTCAGACAAAACACATCGACGTAAGGTATAACGCAATCAGATGATGGGTAGAAGAAGGCAAGATAAATTTAAAAAAGACTGATACTGAGAATAATGCAGCAGATATGTTAACAAAGCCAGTGACTACACAAAAATTCAAGCACTGTTTGGACTTGATCAATCTTTCGCACTCTTAAAGATTGGAAGAACATCCCAAGGCATGGGGATGAACATCTACATCTAGATGCGGACCTAAAGTTTCAGGTAGAGGCATTTGGACTTTTGCCAAGGTGAAGAATTGTTAAGAGTGGTTGCAAATTTAAAGTCGTCAGAGCTACTGTAGTTAACAGCTGTCAGAATTACAGTAGTCAATCGTCGTCAAAACTATAGTACTCAACAACCGTCAGAGCTACAGTAGTCAATAGCTGTCAGAGTTACAGTAATCAAACAGTCGTCGCAACGACAATACTATTTACCCTTCTTTTTCAATTTATTTACAAGTGTACCATGACTCATTTTTCCTATAAATAGCCAACAGATCTCCCATTTTCAAGACACAACTAGAAGAAGAGAAAGTGGGATTTTCTTTACTGGATTTGAGAGGGTGAGTTGAGATGGGTGTACAAGGGTTTAAGGACTTGGGTTTAGGTTAGTAAACTTGAGTGTATACTGTAAGCACCCCATTTTTGACCGCTCGACAGTCTACCGTCCAACCAGACTTGTATTTAAGTCAATGTGGACATATTTTGAGGCAAACCAACTTTCCAAGTTTAATCCTGTCTATCCATCATTTCGCGGGCCCCCGCCAGGCTCAAATAAAGGCAAAATGACCAAAATTTCCCTAGGGGCATTGATCGATCTAATTCCAAATCAGGCACGTCTTTTCGAAGACGATAAGTCCCCTTTCCAATTCCAATAGGCACGTCTTTCCGAAGATGGTAAGTCCCCTTTCCAATTCCAACAAGCACATCTTTTGAAGACGGTAAGTCCCCTTTCCAATTCCAAATTCCAATTCCAATCCCTTTCTCGAGACAGTTGATTCCTCGAGACGGTAAGTCTATCCAATCTGGCATGTTTTTTTAAAGAAAGTTTCTTCGGAACTGTAAGTCCCTTCAAACCTGTCGACCGGGACAAGACCCCAAGTCCTTTGGATGGTAGAATGGTCCACCTTTGGCGCCTGCTAGCCCGCCAATGCAGAAATGTCCGTTTCGGCACGCCCTCCGAGAAAGTTGATTCTTAGGCGCTAAGTCCCTTTAGCAGCTTCCTGAGATCAGGCAGTCTTGGGAATGATCGCGAATCGTCAGAGTAGCGAAAATACTCGCAAACATTACAATTGTTAGAGTAGCAAAAATACTCGTAAATAGGTCGATATAAGGAATTGCCAACAAACCCCTATATCACGAGACCGCCGTCAGAGTGACGGAAACACTCAAAACCCAGGTTAACACTAGTGCCTGCTAGCCTGCTTCAGTAAAAAATGACCAAACTGCCCCTAGGGCCATTTTCTGGCACGTTTCTTGAGAGCACACCTAAGTCCTCAGAACGGTAAGTATACCCTTCCTAGATCATCCCAGAGATGATCCAGTATGATTAGGTGCCCCCCTAGTCAGTTTCAGGTCAATTCCGAGACTTTTCGATTAAGATGACCATTTTGCCTCTAGGCATCCGAACGCCCCGGGAACCACACCGGCCCTAGGTATCAAACCGGTAACCTCTCGAGAATGCTTCCTATAGTATTCTTAACCTTCCTTTATCTTTCCAGATCATTCCGAGTCAGTTCCGGCAAACTCGGCTCAAAATGACCGTTTTGCCCCTAGTGAGCCAGTCACCTTTTCCGACCACACCGGCTCTGGGGTATCAAACTAGTAGCCTTTGGGAACATTCTAAATAATGTTTCCAAATCTCGAGTCTTTTTCCGGGACATTTCGAGTCCATCCCGGCAGCTCTTCGGCCCGGTTGACCGTTTTGCCCCTAATGGCCCGGTCAACCCTTCTAACAAATCTTGTAATTATTTTTCAAGTCCTTTGTCCCTGAGACATTATTCTAAGGGTTCCTGTCCCTTTCCGACTCTCCAGGCCATTCCCAGTTCCTTAAATCCTTCCTGGACTTTCCGGAGTCACTCCTAGTGAAGCCAGACTAAAAATTGCATGGTATTCACTAGTACAGGCGCCCAAATCTTCTCAAGATACATTGCTTGCCGACCTTAAAACTTTCCTAACTGGCTGGCATCACTAGTGGCGCCAAGCCAATATTTGGCTTGGCGTCACTGCAACAGGCACCAGGTGAAAACCCTATTATTCGATATACAGAACTCGTAGCCTCCCTAAACCCTAGCTTCTCTAGGTTTTCCAAACCCTAGCCACCATACACAAACCCTAGCCTCCTATACACTCATACACACTCTCATACACTTATACACTAGCCTCAATCCTCCATTGAAGACTTGAAGCGCTGCAACTCGAAGCTCCCGAAGATCGAAGAAGAGTTCCCGAAGATCAAGACGAAGACTGAAGTGAAGCGAAGACCGAAGAAAAGCAAGGCGCGCAAAGCAAAGCGAAATAAATAAGACCTACGGTAGGCTTTCTCTTTAAGTGTATGCATCTTTTTCCTCTCTTCTCTCTCCTAACCCACTTGGGTTAACTTCTATTTTAATCCCCCATCTTCTTCCCCCCCTTTCTTTGTATGCTTGAAACAAGGGGATTCCCAGTCCATGTGTAGGATTAGGCTATTGGAAGGTCACCGTGTCGGGGGCTTTCTTTTAGTCTAACCGGAGACCACGTGGGTTCGACCCCCTTGGTTATGTGGTGAAGCCTTAACCTTGTATGTTCACGAACCCAATTTGCATTGTGCATATCATGATCTTACATTCTTCTGAACTTGTTTTCAAACTCGTTTTCAAAACTTGCATTAAATTTGTTTTCAAAATTGTATCAAAATCTTCTTTTTCAAAACTTGTTTTCAAAATCACAATCTTAAGGTGATTCTAGCCTTTTCATGGCTAGGGTTGCTTTAAGAAAGTGTTACATTTAAAGTGACCAATATGGTCCATATTTTCAAATCCTTGTTGTTTTGAAAACCACTTTCTTGAAGTGATTTTAACCTTCTTATGGTTAGAATCGCTTTAGGAAAGTGAGACATTTTTATATTTTCTAAAAACTTTCTTTTCAAAAGTCTCTCTTTCAAAAACCCTCTTTTTCAACATGCTTTCCAAAAACTCTTCTTTCCAAAATTGTTTTCTAAAAACTCCCTCCAAAAATCTATTTTTCAAAACTTCCTTTTTAAACTCCTTTCCAAAACACTCTCCTCAAAATTCACTTTCTAAAAACGCTCCCTAAATCTCTTTCCTAAAAACTCTTTCCAAAAATCTTTTTCCAAAAACTGTCTCTTCAAAACTCACCTTTTAGAAACTCCTCCCTAGGATTTTCGTCCAAAAATCTTCCTTTCCAAAAATCACTTTCCAAAATCACTTTTTTTAGAGTCCAAGTCAAACCTTAGAACTCACAATTAGGAAACCCTAATTTGCCTTCCCTAAAACATGATTTTCAATCTTGCCTTAAAACCTAGGTTTCCAAAGTCTCATGCTTTCTACGTCAAAATTATATTTCCAAAAACCTCTTTTCTATTTCAAAATTATAGTCTTCTCAAATCTAGGGTTTCTAAAAACTTCCCTTCCCAAATCCATGCCAAATCCAATCTTCCCTTTAGGACACCCAAATCCAATCTCATGTTTAGGAAACTAGATCCTATCCTTCGTTTTTGGAAACAAAATCAAACATTCTATTTTAGAAACAAAATCCAATCCCTTGTTTTAGGAAATAGGAATCTCAATCTTTTCCAAAATCCAAATCTTTCCTAATTCAACTCCTTCCTAATCTTCTACTTTCCTAAATCTTAAGTTTTCAAAACTTGAACATAAAAATCTTTCCTAAATTTTAAAACTCAACTTCCACCTCTTTCCTAATTCTACCCCTTTTCAAATCTTAACTTTCCAAATATAAGTTTGCCAATCTTTTTTAAACTTAAACCTTTCCTAATCTCAAGATTTTCTAAAACTCAAACTCTAAAACTTTTTGAATCTTAAACTTTCTAAATTTCAAATCTTTCCAAATCTAAAACTTTCTAAATTCAAAACTTTCTTAAGATAAATCTTTCTAAATTTCCAATCATTCCAAATTCTAAACGTTCCTAAATTTTAAATCTTTCCCAGTCTAAAACTTTTTAAACTCAAAACTTTCTTACTTTCAAATCTTCCCTATTTCAAAACATTCCAAATTCAAAACTTTACAATTTCAAAACTTTCTTAAAACGAAACCTTTCTTAATCCAAAAATTTCCTAAGTTGAAACTTTCTTAATCCAAAACTTTTCTAGGTTGAAACTTTCCTAAAACAAAACTTTCCTAAAGTAACACTTTTCTAATTTGAAATTTTCCTAATTTGAACCATTCCTAAATCTAATCTTTCATAATCTTCCAAGTTCAACATTCGAGTCAAATCTTTTCTTAAAATCCTTCCAAGTCAAATCTTTCTTAAGTCTCTTCTCTTTCCTAAGTCTTGGTTTCCTAAACCTCAACCTTTTCAAAACAACTCTAAATCTTTCTTCCAAGTTCTACCTTTCCAAGTCAAAGTCCAATCTTTTCAATTCCAAAATTCTAAATTTCAATTTCCAATCTCTTATTCTAAGTTCAAATCAAATCTTTTTTCCAATCAAAATCTCTTTCTTCCAATCCAACTTTTTATCTTCTATCGGAATCTTGTCTGAACTATGACTGACCTGATTCCTTCAAAATGATATGTAGACAATCCTCATGGGTGCAGTCACAACCTTTTTCAAATCTCAAATTCCACAATCTTTTTCAAATCTCAAATTCCCCAATATTTTTCTAAATTCCAATTCCAAATTTCTATTTCCAAATCTCTATTTCCAATCTACAAATCAAATCTATCTTTTCAAATTTTTTTTTAAATCAAATCAAATTCTCTTCAAATCTATTCTCCAACTCTCTTTTCTTGCACTTACATCTCATGCATCATTCTTTTAAAAAAAAATTTTTTAAAGTGGATAGGATTGGACAGTTGTTAGTCGAAGATTCTCATAGGTGAATCTAAAGTAAATAGACATGTAGGTATCACAAGGGCGGGGTAGGGTGATGGCTTAATGCGTCTTCCTTACACGTAACCAACCTCCAAACCTAGGATCACTACTTTCGAAAGACCAAAATGAAGTTTATTTTCAAAAAAGGGTTCAACTATTTTCCAAAGGTTGCTAAATAACCTGTTTTCATAAAAACCCTCTCTTGATGTAGTATTTTCAAAATTGTTTTCAAAAACTCTAAGTGTAATCTTCGGATTGTGTTTAGTTTTTAAGTGACCTAACTTACCTTAATCAAGTTAAGTGGCGACTCCAAATTGTTTTCTAAAAACCTTTTATTCAAATCAATTTTTAATTCAAACTTAGTCGCACTCATTTTTCTAGGAGGGTGAGTTCTAACGAGAGGAAACAGTGTTTTTCCCCCTTGTGTGTGTATTTCTTGAATGCGAAAAATCTAGATGCGACATATACTTATACCATTGTTTTCAATTTTTCTCAGTAGTAAAGAAAGAGACCGGAGCACAATCTTGCCGAACCATGTTGAATATTAGTGTCACTTTTCTTTTGTATGCTTTGATTTATTTTATTATTATTTTTTTTGTCATTCGTATTGACCAATTGTTGCGAGAATTTTCAACACCAACTCTCTCTCTCTAAACTATTGTTTTATTTCCTCCTTTTTTCTTTTTCCAGATATATATCTACCATCTCTATAAGTTAACAAAACACACACACACACACAAATAGAGTTGTTAAAACTGAATTTTTTGGACGATAAATCGTTGCTTCTCTGTCTTCTTCTTCTTTTTAATCAATTTATATATGTCGGGGTGCTTAATTTGGATTCACACACTCATGTTGTCTATCCTAGGTGGAATCTTCAATCACTGCCTACAAGGTGCAGAAGCCCATATATATAGGTTCTTGATCAGTTATTCTCATCTCGAATACTTTCTTAGTCAATTAATTTTATTTCAGTTTGTATTTGGTGATTTTAATAAGGAACAGAGTGGTTTGTTATTTGGATTAAACTTTATTTTTTTATGTAGAGAGCACAGCCTTCGCAGCATTGTTGTTGAAAGGGACACTTTGCTAGGTTTGGAATTCGAATTTTTTGTGAAAAAAGTAGAGAAAAAAAAATGTGAGAAAAAAAAGAATAAAAATACTCTTTAATTTGTTCGATTTTCACTCATATTTTTTTTTTCCTTTACCTTTTTCACCGAAAATTCATGTCTCAATTGGAGCGTCAAGTACATTGGTGTGGTTTCAGCTCGTTGATCTTTTCACTAAATGAGCATTTGCTTTATGCTTATTGATGTCCAGCAAAAGATGAATATTCCGGTTTCACCTATTCTCCTTTCAAGCAGAAGCGTGATCTTTCTCAATTTCTAATTTTTTTTTTTTTTTTTTATTTTTGGAGCCCATAGACCCACTGAGGAAGTCCTTGAGCTCAGCTCATAGCTGAGGACCCCACCCCACCTTTGACCCTTGACTTCATGTGGGTCATGGTCCTCTTATTTTGACAAAATTTTATTCAAATCTTAGAGATTTTGAATATTTATAATAAAAAAATATTGTATAGACTCTATAGAGTATGGACTCTCTAAAATTTAAAAAATTTTACCTTCAATTTTGAATTAAAATTTTTTTTTTACTGTAATCTCTGTCTACAACATTCGTGTTACCGTCCCTATCTCGGGGGGCAGTGATGATACCCTCCGAGCTGCCCATCTGTCATGCCAAGCTAATGTTTTAAAGCACAAAAAAACCGAACGCATTTCTTTCATTTTTTTTCTTCTTGTTGGGGGAGAGTGGAATGGAACGCATATGCCTAAGAAAAGGGGGGAAAGATATGGCTAAAATATCTAAACAAGCAGATTGCAAAATATGTAGAAAAGAAGATGAGGGGAGTATGCTTAATGATAGTGGCGCCTCTGCCTGTGCCTGTTACTAGAGGACCAGACGTTTGACTCATACTCTCTCCGGAATTTTGCTCTTCTAATATACTAAAAAAGAAATATGTAGAAAAGAAAGAATAAACCCTCACAGCTACCTTGAATGTGTCTAGGTCTTGATAATTCCTTCGTCTACATAAAGCTCAAGCATTAAGATTCCTCACTGGCCAAATGTTTTGAATGTGTTGATGTATTGCATGGTAATTATTATTATTATTTTTTTTTAGTATTGTAGTGAGAGGTGTCTGGATCAACTTACACGCACTTTGACTAATTCTTTCTCGATCAAACAAATGCAAGTCATTCACACCGCAATTAAGATATTCACAAGGAACAAATTTTTCGCGGCCTGACCTCAAGAGTCAAACATGGGTTGGCCAACTCTGGAAGTACACCCATTTGATCAACTAAGACAATTCCTCAGGTGTCAATTATTTTTTTTGGTTATTGTTTTTTTTTTTTTTTTTTGTTTTGGTCCCCTGTGATGAACGGTAATACAACTAGAAAACCCAAAACAAAACTAAGGCCTACACGCCTCCACAATTCAATGAAGCTCCAAGAGGTGGGAAAAAAAGCTGAATTGAAAGAAGAAAAATTAGACTTTGCCAATTTAATCAAGTATTCTTAAAGTAATTCTGAGTTGAAGGCTTAGGATCTTCTCTATTTCATGATTGGAATAGAGATTTTCGTTCAATTGATTGATGTGTTCAAATCAATGGCTCAGATGAGTTGCCTTCAAATTTATTTAAAAATACATAATTTTGTTGTTATATATAAGGAAATAAATTTTAAAATAAAAAATACAGTTTTGGTAAAATATTTGATAAGGCTCATCTAGTTCGTTGACAGAATGAATAGAATCTAAATTCTTGATTTGCATGCAAATTTGTGTACGTATAATTAACTTTTTACATCAATTACTAAATATTGCTTGATTGAGTACAAATTTTGTGTATCTAGCATTGAGATATTTCTGTTGAAAAAGAAACCTAAGAAAACTTCATCTCATTCTCATTCTAAAAAAATATATTTCACCTCACTCAACAAGTCTTCTTAGGAAATTTCACTTTTAATTTTACGAGAAATGATACGTTTGGAATTTAAATTGTTCAAGGAAATAAAATTACATATACATATTCATTTTTTGAAGGGTAACCAAACAAAAAAATGCGGTTTTTTTTTGGGACAAATTGTTATTCAATTTTTTCTCGTTTTCCTAAATCAAACCGAATGAAAGAAAGAAAAGTAACTTCTTTAAATTTAGGGATTCTTACCAAAAAATATTTAAAATTGTTGATTTTGCCAACTATAGAAATTTCAAAAATTTCCCATACAATATACTAATTCACTTTTCACATTTAATGGACAAGTTTACCCCTATAAAACTATCACGTCAAACAATACTCAAAGTAGCACTAACGTTACTTTACAAGATAAAAAAAGAAAAAATTTCTTAAAGCTCTGTATTTTGGGCGGCTATCGTATATGCATAAGTTTTGTAGTTTGACACTGATGCTTTAAGCAAAATAAAAAACAATCAATCAGGACAAAGAGGTGGACTGGGGTCCAAAACCATTCAGAACTCTTGACTTACGGCTCAAGAGGAAATAATTTAAAGATATGGTAACCCAAAGCCGGAAGGAGTCTTCTCCAGTTGGTTGGGCTGGTTTTGTTCTTTTAAAGAAAATGCAACTTCTAAAACAGGACATCAAGAACTGGAACTCTCAAGTTTTTGAAATGTTTTTGAGAAAGTTTCTTCACTCGAAGAAAAGCTGGGTTCAGTTGACATTCAAATAGAGCTTGATAACAGCAATGTGGCAGCTAAATCACTAAGGAGGGGCATAGTTTGCAGGCTATGGAAAGCATACAGAGATGCAGAAAGTATTCAAAGGCAGAAATCAAGGATTCAATGGCAGCAGAAGGGGGATGCCAACTCAGCCTTTTTTTATGCAATAGTCAACAGGAGATACAAGCATAACCTCTTGGGCCATATACTAAAGGAAGGAACCCTAATTGATGATCCAGGAAGTATCAAAGAAGAAACACTCAATCATTTCAAATTAATCCTCTCTGAATGTACTTTCATTAGACCAATTTTAGAAGGAAATGCCCTCAAAAGGATCAGCCATGACAGCAATTCAATGCTGGAAAGCACCTTCAGTGAAGCCGAGGTTCTTCAGGCATTATCTGGGTGTGAGGGGGAGAAAGCCCCTGGACCAGATGGGTTTAACTTTAATTTCATAAAGAATGGGGTCTTATGAAGAAAGAGGTAATGGCTTCTCTGCTTGAATTCTAAAATAATGGTAAGATCACAAATGGACTTAGTTCTTCATTTATATCTTTAGTTCCTAAATGTGACTGTCCTGAATCTTTTGAGAACTTCAGACCCATTAGCTTGATTGGCTCTATGTACAAATTACTTGCTAAATGACTTGCAAACAGACTCAAACTTATCCTAAATGAGGTAATAGGTGAGGCTCAAAATGCTTTAATAAAAGGGAGGATCATCACAGATGAGGCTCTGATAGCAAGTGAAATCCTATATGAATGGCACTCAAAGAAAACCAGTGGGATTGTTCTCAAGCTGAATTTTGAGAAGACATTCGACTCTGTAAATTGGGACTTTCTGATTCTTATGATGGAAAAAATGGGCTTTGGAAAGGTTTGGTGCAATTGGATAAAGGCATGCATTTCATCAACTCACATATCAGTGCTTATCAATGGGTCTCCTACCAATGAGTTCAAGGCTAAAAGAGGTCTTAGGCAAGGGGACCCTCTCTCTCCCTTTCTATTTATCATTGCAGCTGAAGGCCTAAATTTGCTCCTGAATAGAGCCAACTCTCTTAATCTGATAAAAGGTATATCAATTGGTAGGGACAACATTAATATAAGGCAACTTCAGTATACTGATGACACACTGTGCTTCAATTATGCTGATATGGAAGAATTGAAGAATCTAAAGAGGGTTTTGAAGTGCTATGAGCCAATCTTTGGGCTGAAAATTAACTACTCAAAGTGTTGTGTGTATGGTGTGTGTGTTGATGGTAGCTTTCTAAGTTCTGTGGCTTACCTTTTTGGCTACATAGAGGGAAGCCTGCCTATGTCATACTTAGGACTACCAATTGGGGTGAATCAAGGTCACTACAAAGACTGGAAAGGGGTTATATCCAAGATTAAGTTGAGATTATCCCACTGGAAAAGATCTTATCTATCTCTAGGCTGTAGAATCACCTTACTTAAGGCTACTCTATCCAATATCCCCATTTACTTCCTTTCCCTTTCCCTTTTCAAGACGCAAGTTAAGGTAAGACCAAACATTGAAAAGCTCTTTAGAAGTTTTCTATGGGGGGACAAGGATTCTAAAAAGAAGATTCACCTAGTAAAATGGAGCTCAGTCACTTGAAGTAAAGACTAAGGAGGCCTGGGCATTAGATCTCTCCAATTGTTGAATGCTGCTCTGTTGGCAAAGTGGTAGTGGAGATTTGGGAGTGAGAAGGATGCTCTTTGAAGAAGAGTCATTTGCAACAAATACAATTTAGTTAGTTCTCTATGGGTCTTCCATGATTCAACCAGCAAAAGCATATCAGGAATCTAGAAAGGTATAGTGCTGTTTGGATCAAGCAATGACAACCTTAGTATGATCCTAAAGGAAAACCTATCGATCAATATAGGTTCTAGTTCATTATCAAGATTTTGGTTGGATCCCTAGTCAGGTAAGGTTAATTTTGCTGAGGCATTTGCCAAACTCTTCTACCTCTCAAAAAATCAACTCGACCTGGTCTCAAATTTCTATAATAGGGAATCAAATGGTACCAAAAATTGGGAGCTAAAGTTCAAAAGAGAGCTCAGAGCATGGGAACGTGAAGATCTGCAAAGGTTAATTAGCATTATCTCAGACCAAAGGTCTATTGGAAATGGGGATGACTATTTATGTTGGGCAGCAGACTCTAGCAATAATTTCTCAGTAAAATCATTTTGTTCTGCTTGCCAAAAAACTTTAGGTCCTTCATTCTCCTCCTCATTCATCTGGAAGAATGCAGCCCCCCTGAGAGTTCAAGCTTTCCTATGGTTAGCCTTACATAATAAATTATCCACTAAAGACCTCCTTCTTCATAGGAAAATTATCCCGCAAAGCTCATGCACAAGCTATCCCTTATGCAAGACTGAGGACGAAAATGTTGATCATTTATTGCTCAACTGCAGAATAGCTTGGTTAATCTGGAGTGCTCTGGCTAAATGGTGGGGCATATTCTGGGTTGCTCCTTCCACCTTCTATGGTCTACCTCATTGGTGGCAGGGATATAAATTTTCTGGTCTAGGAAATACCAACTGGAATGCTCTTTTTTTAGCTACAGCATGGAGTTTATGGTTTATAAGGAATGAAGCAGTTTTCAATGGTAAGGAAATGGGAGGGGAGGAGGTTGTTTTTCTGATCAAGCTCCACTTAGCACATGGGATTAAGGCAAAGAAGGGAAGATATGAATTCTCTGTTATGGACTTTATTCACTATATTTCTGCAGTTAAATAGCTCACAAGCAGGAAGCCAAGTTGATTCCTTGCCAACTTCTTCCTGTTTTGCTGTTCTTGTTCTAGTTTTGCAGTTAGGCTGGTAGGCTTTGGTCTTACTTTGTGTTGGCTGGTCTGGTTTGATTCCTCTCTCTCTCTCTCTAGTGAAGCCCTCGCTGTATAAATCTCCTACAATCAATATATTTATCCTTTTGCTGATTAAAAAAAAAAAATTCGGGAAGACGGGTGTGGAGTTGTTATGTGTTGAGAGCTAGCAGTTATACAGGCCACTCTAAAGAGGAGAGTAGTTGTAAATATCATCAAGTAGTAGTTAAAAAGCACATCAAATTTGCATTATGAATGTATATAGTTTTTCTTCAACTTTTATATCGTCACTTAAAGATTCTGTGATGCTCTCATTAGTTAAAAGAGACTCTATTTTTGCCAATTTTGGACAATATATTGTTTATTGGTTGCTGTCATCCTACTAACTAACAGGTTACTTATTGCCTTTGGATTACGTTGACTTAAGTCTACTTACTAAAACTGGAGCACACAATCAGAGTTAGAAGTTCTTCAAAAAGCAAGATCGGTTGTGAATAACATTTTATTTTGACTAATAACATTTTATTGTTTGGTAGAATTTTTAATACAGAAATTATGTAAGAATAGAATTCATGGCCACCTACCCTTTAGTCTTATGTGAAAGAACATGTTATTCCAAGAGCTCGAAAGGATTTGGCCACTAGCTACTGGCAAAGAAAAAAAATGGAAGACAATTTATTTGGCCTGTCAAATTTCAAGGGACAATCAACACTAGTTCCTTATTGTGCTTTTATGGGGTTCTTTTCTTCAATATTCAAAGGTGGATGTTTGCAATAATTGTTGCAATATTCAAAGGAGAGTGGTAGTAAATATCATCAGAAAGTGGGATGTGCTTTACCTTTGTAGAAAGTTTGGAGGCCCAAGCTCCAAACTCCAGCCATGTCAATCATGGTGGTTGCTAATGTGAAAAAATATATGCATGACGGAGAACTAGCTAGCTTAGTAGTTTCCTACATTTTTTTGGCCGTTCGAATTTGAAAAGGAAGTAGCACCTAATTCTTAAGAGAAATTATTCAGTACCCCTATAATACCATGTATCATTACTCATCTTCTTACACCAAGGTGGGGTCAAGTATCTTATTTAGAGAAAATTCTCAGTTGTTAAAATCAACAAAATTCAACATCTCAAAAGGATCGTGATGACAAGTGGCTTAAATTTAATTACCAAACCCATGTTGATAGAGAAATTGTATTTTAAAAACACATCCTTAAATTTAAAATTGTGTTTTCAAAACCTGATTTTAGATTTGCAAACACAGCTTGTATAAAAATATGAGACAAGCGTTAAACCGCTAAACTCGTGTTTTGACAACACGACTTTTCAAACAAACTGGGTAGGATAAATGAATTTAAAACCATCTAAAATTTAGAATTGAATATAGAATTAAATAACCCTATATTTTTCATAAACTTCACACTTGTCGTTGCTATTGGATGGAGTAGCTGTGGTTGTACCCTTTTCCACCTTTAAATGATGTACTTTTGAAAAAAGTGTCCTTGATACATTAATGTAGAAGATCGGATCGGGTCATCGACCCCATTGGGTGCTTATGATGGATCAACTTGATAATCAAACGAATACATACATAGCTGTTAAAAAAGAATAGGCATGTCCTATTGGTAGGCTCTTCTTAGTCTTGCGCATGAAACACAGAGCATCTCACGTAGGGATGACCAAATAACTTAATATATTGAGTGCCCACACCTAATTCTACTCAATGGGTATACATATATATTTATTTTTTATATGTATATAATTTGTCAAAATACTATTATTGTGATTTTTATCTTATTTTTGTGATTTTATCTATGATATGTTTGAAAAAATCATTAACATAAAAAAAACGGGACTGGTGTAGAGATGGGTTAAGCGATACAAGGCGGGGTGGGCAGGTGGGTGGGGCGAGTACGGGGTAGGGATTATCATGACATGACAGAAATGAAGTAGAAGTTCCTCGACCCAAACACCCGTTGCCATCCCGATTCACACATGCTACTTGTTGATATTAGATGGAATTAGGGAGTAGCTAAAGTGGTACTGTTCTGTTCCCCCCTTAAAGTTATAGTTTTACTGTTTATATAGCTTATAAGTTATTTATACTATTTATGCAAATTATATGATTTGTTCTATGTTCCCACAGACCCACACTCTGCACTCTATGACTTCGCTTGAGAGCTTGTGGTATGCCACTTGAATTAAACCTTCAATCTTTCACATTTTAATCTTAAAAGCATTCACGATGATTATATATATTTCTTAGAGCAAACTTTTTTTTGGGGAATCTATGGGCATTTACTAGTCTCTCTATTCTATAAAGCCTTCGTTAGAAATTATATTCATATGCTAGGCAAGATTACACTAGCCTATGGGCAGTAATTATAAAGAAACTCTTCTCAGGAAATTCATTTATTCAAAAAGTCGCCTTCACAATGAATAGAAGCTCGATCTCATGAAATATATATTAGAGAAAATTTTTAAAGAACATTTCTAAAATAGTTTCATTGACATAAATCGTCTGATCGTTGCTTTGCATATCAGCAACTATGCTACATACGATTCAGGTTGTGTCAATCAATACTCAGTACTAACGCTATTTTAGAGAAAGAGAAGATCTAGCATCAGTTGTGGTTGATACTCAATCACAATGGACACATCAACGTGTGTCCACCATCAACTGGTGAGTCTCAATTGATGCGTCTAGTATCAGGCCAGTGATTAAGCATAAGTCGCGGCTGATGCTAGATTTTTTTTTTTTTTTTTGAGAAAACCGCACTGTGGGCCAATGACAGGGAGTCTGTCAGCGCCAGATAACATAAATAAACACACACAGCCTTCTATCTTTCTATATCTACTCTATCTATTTATCTATTTATCTATCCATCCGTGTGAGCTTTAATCACTGCAGCTTCCGAGCAAGTACCTCCCTCTCGGTATGAAAGGACTTTGAAATGCAAACTCAAGTAAAGTAAACCTTTGGAAAAGCTAGTGTTAGAGAATGATCTGTATGACGACATACTCCACCGAACAAAAGTCGAGGAAACCCCAGCACTGTAATTCCACAGAGAAAGTTGCACAATTCACACCTGTAAATCTTCAAAAGTGGATATCTATCTCCACCGAATACGAAAGAACGATCAATATGCATTTGAACCCCACTTTTCAATACCATGTGCCGAAACAGTACCGGACACTAGAGTTGATACATCTCATCTAAGTTGTCGTAGGCTTTGCTTTTAGTTTTTCTAAATCGACACTGAAACGTAGTGACCTAAACTAAAAGACAGAGATCCATCCAGGCCTCTCTACTTATTCAACACCCAGCCTGAAGGTTTTCTTCTTCTTCTTCTTCTTCTTCTTCTTCATCTCCCAAACTATTTCTGTTGAGTTGTGGAGCAAAGATGGCAGAAATTGCTATTGCTGGTGCTACTGCAGTTCTCAGGCAAGCTATAACCGTGTTAGGCAATCTAGTTGTCAAAGAAGGTTCCCGCTTGTTGAGGCTGACAGAAGACTTCGAATGGATCGAAAATGAGATGAGATATATCCAAGCCTACTTGGAAGATGTTGAAAAACAATGGGGAAGTAGAGGAGTGACCAACTTGGTAAGAAATATTTGGGACATTGCCTATGATGTGGAGGACATCGTCAACACATACTTTCCTAAGCCCTCATCACGTGGGAGGAACAATGGGAGGGGGCGTCTTGGTTGGTGGAAGAGTGCAAAATTCATGCTCATAAACCACAAAACTGCTCGTGACTTTGCTGTGGAGATTGAAGGGATTAAAAGAAGGGTCGAGGATATCGATCGTGTCAGAAGAACTTATGGAATCCAAGAAAGAAGAAGGGTCTTGTTTCTAGATTTCAAGTTCCTTGAAATTTCTTTGCCAAGTGAAATTGGCAATTTGAGCCACTTGAGTTACATTCGATTGAAAGTAAGACGTGGTCGTGTAAAACTTCCTTTTGCTATTGGCAATCTCAGAAGCCTACAGACATTGGATGCTCGAGATTGCAATGACCTCATCATTCCCGATTGTATTTTGAAGATGAAGCAATTAAGAGATCTAAAATCAAATTCGATTAGGTTGGCTGCTGCTCAGCATGGCTAAGTTCTTCCATCGAATAGAAACTTCTCCAAATCTCCAAACCCTATGTGTTGAGGGTTGGCCGTTGGGCCTCTAAGTACAAGTTTCCCAAATTTACTAGTTTGAGAAAACTTGGGGTCTGTTTTAAGAAAGGTGGATGGTCTAACGTCAAGGTGTTATTAGATGCAACCACCGTTCCTGCCACGTGATTTGAGTTTTGGAAAGTATGTGTTGAGGATGCCCTCCACATCATAAGCAATGTCCCAAATATTTCTTACCAAGTTGGTCAATCCTCTGTTTGTCCACTGTTTATCTTTAATATCTTGCAAGTAGGCTTCGATATATCTCATCTCATTATCGATCCATTCCAAGTCTTTTGTCACCCTTACCAAGCGAGAACCTTCTTTGGTAAATACTTTGCCAAACTCCACTACAGCTTGTCTGAGAATTGCAGTAGCGCCAGGCCGGGCCCGATAGTTGGATTTCCTAGCCCGACTTTAAATATAGTTGACTTCTTACTATTAATTAACTACAAAAAAAAAAGTCATATAAGTTTTAAAAAAAATCAAAATCAAAGTCACATTGTGCATTTAGCTTGAATTACATAAAAAAAAAAATTAAAATCGAAATGTAACCCAAGTTAATCAGTTATGGTATTTGATAATTAGCATAATCCAATTCAAAGAAAATAATTTCTTTTTGCATTTTTTTGAAACAAATTCTTTAATTAAGTCATCATACTTTAGCTAATTGAAGAATTCATTTTCAATTGAGATCATAGCTAATCCACTTGGTCTCTCTTGTGATATGGTAGTTCGAAGGTAAGTTTTTATTAACTTTAACTTAGAAAAACTTCTCTTTGCTGAACCAACTATAACTGGTATAGTCAACAAAATTCAATAAGTAATCCATAACATTTGAAAACCACCCTTCTTCCAATAAGACTTTATAAAATCAAGGGTAGTTCAATTGAAGAATTTTATCCAACAAAATCTTCACAGAATTACAAAGAGGATAGTTTCAATGCATTTGGAATCTTTCTCCTTTTTTTTATATAGTTTGTATGTAAAACTTGAACTTAAGAAGATTTACTGAATCACTATATCTATACATATATATATATATATATATATATATCGTATACAAAAAAATATAATATTATAGACAAAATCAAACACAACCTTACTTCTCCTTCCGATTGAATTCATGTCTCCACTTGGATCCGTTGGTAAGGCTCCAAATCATACAAACTCAGCCACTATCTTTCTCTCTCTCTATACATTTACACTAACAAAGTAATTTACTTTTTGAAATTTTTTTTATCTGGTCAATGGATATTATAATTATAAACTATTCAATTTTATTGGGTACAGAAGACCAACCGAATAAAAGTATATTATCTGTCATATTATTAGGTAAGATGTACAGTTGTATATAAAAAATAGGTAAGAAATTGCTAGTCTACCAAAAAAATTGTACGAAAAATCCAACCAAATGATGTGACTATTGGATTTTTATAATTAAAAGTCATTATGGTGGGCATTTTGTACTAAAGTAAAAATTTATGTTTTAATCACGTATGAGATCTCAATCTTATAATCTCATCAGTAATTAATTATATTTATTGCATAGTTAGGTAATATGTAAAATTATATAGGTGCATGTGTGTGTAATTTATCATACTTCATTAATCATCATATATGTAATTAAGAGTACATTGGTTGGACCAATAGACGGGTGGCATGTTGTATTTTAGACCAATAGGAGGAAGACATGTGGGGGGACCCCTAAGGGTATTAGGTATCTCTTTTGACTGGTAAGTCAAAAGAGAAGATTGGAGAAAGAGAGAGAACTCGGTGGACAAAGGAAAGAAAAAGAAGGAAGAAAGAGGAAGAAGAAAGAAAGGAAGAAGAAGAATATGGGAAAATAAAAAAAAACCTAGGAAAAAATTAGTTGCAAGGCAAGTTTCAATTTATTTTTGCTTGTCTCATATTCTTCTTTACTTCTTGTAAGTTGTGTATATTCATCTTTGTCATGGAAGGAGAAAGATGGAGGAGGAAAAAGGGTGAGAGATCCATGACTGCTATAACAGTTATCTCTGTAATAGACTACTATTTGGAGACGTTTTGATCTACCTAAACATCTTCTTTGTGACTGAATTTTTGCACATTGTAAGTTAGGGTTATGCGGATCATTTTGGTTTTGAATTCACTCAAAAATGTTATAATTTCGAATTATGGTGAATTTTTTAAGTTGGACTGTCTCTGCAGAATTCTGATACCCAAATCTGCGACCCTTGCTTTGACAGAGCATTCGACCAAGTTAGAGTAGTCCAAAATTTATGAAATTGTTACTGTATGTAGGAGAAAGTTTAGTGATAATCTGTACCAAACTTCAGATCATTTAGATGTCATTTACCTATGTTAAAAATTTATCAAAGATAGATCATCTCGTGCTAAATTCTCGTTTTCGTAGCACTGTCCTGTTTTAGAAAATACCAAATAAATATTTAAGCATGTTCAACAAATGTGAAACATCACATCATTTGATACAACAATTTTGTATAAATTTTCTGTTTGTATAACATTAATCTCTAAAAACCTAATTTTTTTGTACAGTGTACTATGATCATTCATTATTTTCTTGTACGTCTTAACCCAGTTCAATCAACAATCATTAGGTTTTTACTATGCACCAATCCAACAACTTATTGCTTATTTACAGAGTAATCATGCATGTACTCAATATTTCAATTTTTATTGTAACTATAGAATGAGTTTTTTCATCCATGAATATTGTCAAAATTAGATTTCACAATAAATGAAGAATGAATTTTTTTTACAGACTCAATAACTTTTGCACAATGAAAAGGAAATTACTGTGAAAACTAGTATAGAATCAACCATAGATTATTTGAGAGATTTGCAAGAACATTTAGTTCCACATTAATAGATGATTGGATTGAAATGTACTAAGAAATAATAAGTTTCTTTTTTGATTTTTTGTTGAGACTAAATTGATACTAATTTTATTTTTTAAGTAAAATTTTAGTCTTGCATATGCTTAAATTTAAAAATGTGCAAAGATAATTTAAAATATAATAATTATATTAATAGATAAAAATTATTGTTTTTGACAATCCACAGAACCAAATACTGATTCCGCTCCTGACTGACCCACAAGGCCACCATCAGCTGACCCACCGGGCTTCCAACATGCAGTGTGGCCGCCATGGTCCTCTGTGAATCAGTGTTTGGTACCAACACGGTTTTAAGAAAATCGCTTTTAACAAAACCACGGGCCGCGACTTTTGGGTTTAGCATCGACTCGACTCAATTCGATGCACCTTTAATTATAAGTTATTTTTAAAAAATTATTTTTATTAATAATTTTTTTAATAAATTTTATCAGATATAAATTACTTTTTTTAAGTCACATATAATCAATCGAATATAATTTTAAAAAATTATAAATTTAAGTAATAAACGAGTTGTGCCAAACATCCATGGACAAAAGGACAAATTCTTTATCTATCGATCTCAGCTTTGATCACAGCTTCTAAGCGAGTGCTTTCCCTCTTGGTAGTTGGTGCAAAACGACTTTGAGAAATGCAAAGTCAAGTCAAGCAAAACTTTTGAAAAAATTAAATAGCAGCCCTCAAGCACAAAACTTCGAGAACCACCTAAATGAAGCAACCCGAAGATGCTGGATGAATTTCCAGGAACTGAAGTTGATACATCTGCGTTGTCGTTGGCTATTGTAAATCGGCAAACAAATCTTGTTCTTCAGATTGAAGGGTTTTTTCTCCTGAAATCTTTCTGCTGAGTTGCGGTCAGAAAAAAAAAAAAAAAAAGAAAGAAAAGTAAGAAAGAGCAAAGATCGATGGCAGAAATTGCTATTGCCGGCGTTACAGCAGTTCTCAGACAAGCTGCAGTCGTGTTAGGCAATCTAGTTTTCCAAGAAGGTTTACGCTTGTTCAGGTTGGCAAAAGACTTGGAATGGATCGAGAATAAGATGAGATATATCAAAACGTACTTGGAAGAAGTTGAAGATAAACAATGGGGAAGCAGAGGATTGACCAACTTGGTCAAAATATTTGGGACATTGCTTATGACGTGGAGGACATCATCAACACATACTTCCCCAAGCTAGGATCATATGAGAGGGAGGACAGGAAGGGGCCTCTTGGTTGGATGAAGAGTGCCAAATTCTTGCTCAACACCTCCAAAATTGCTCGTGACTTTGCTGTGGAGATTGAAGAGATTAAAACAAGGGTCGCGGAAATTGATCGTGTCAAAAAGAACTTATGGAATCCAAGAAAGAAGTGGCCACAATGAAGGAAACGCATGGGATCCGAGACGAGCATTCCCCCACATTGACGAAGTAAAAGGTTGTTGGTCTCGACAATGACATTAATGTTGGAATACTTGGTGTGACACACTAACTTTGAGCCATTGTTAAGGTAAGACTCGCATGTCCTTTTTAATGGGTCTAAAATGTTTTGTGTTCTCCTCTGTGAGGAGATAAAAAACAAGCGTTTACTTGTTCAAATTCATAAAGGTTTGAATGAGATAATGACCTCCAAAGTAATTATCATAAGTATGGTTATGGGGTGGAGCTAAAAACTTGTCCGACATTTATTTTTTATGAAAAAAATTATTGGTAAATAAAGCCTAGGTTTAAATATGGGTTTGGACCCCAAGGAGTACCCTACTTTTTTTGGAATAGGAAGGACCTATGGAACCCATGGATTGACCCAATACTCCACACGCGCAAGCCGCCGCCACTGCCCTTCGATTTGGGTTGGGTGCGATTAAAATAATATTAAAAAGGTTTAGGCCAGTTTAATATTTAATTTTTGAACACGGTTTGAACCATAACAATGTGGATCGGGTAGAATCGAACCAGTTCAAATTGAAATCAAATTTCACCATTTCGAAGAGGTGCGATTCTTTCTATATATAAAAAGATTCCTCCTCCGAAACAAAAAAAACATTTTTTTATAGATTTATATTTCGTTTGTCTCTCTCTGTCTTTCTCGGTCTCCGACAATGACATTCTGCGCCCAGATTCCGGCGACATCAGTTCGCATCTCCGGCGAAGTGCTGCCCAGATTTCGGCGACTATTCCAGGGTAGATTATGGTTGTTCAATCAGTCATCTCTCATCTTCGTTTCTGACTTAGAAATTCTATACGAATTTCTATCCGGTTAATTTTTATATATACTGTGTGCTGAATTTTTGTGAAAATTTCATCACTTTCTTCTGCGTTTCTGTAGTAAATTTTAGCGTTAAAATTTTACAGAATTACTACAGTTTTTCTATGTAGAAAATACAATAAGTTCATTATGATATCATATTGATTTTATCAGAAACGCCGTAGATTTCTGTATAGAATTAAATGTCATAATTCTGCATAGAATTAGACAAAAATTCATCGTTGTTTTATGTCATACATGTTACATTTATTTTATACATTTAGAGATTAGAATCAAAAGGTAAATTCGCTGGATCTGAATATTGTAGTGCTACTTATTCAAAATCGTGATCATTTTTTCCTGAAAATAGATGTTCGTTAATCCCATGAGCACCTGTATGGGAGATGAATCTGTCTCAAATTAAGAGTGTGCAACACTCGACTTGATCTTCTCTTTATCGCATATTTTATTACTTTATCATATATGACTTGTTGAATATATTATATTATGTTATTTCACACACATTATTTAATGTTGTTGATTTCACTTCATGATGACTACATGAAAGACATTATACAGACTATGTCCAACAATATCATTATGTTTTATTTCACTTTATTATGACTATAGTTTAAATGGGAAACATTATACAATATTTTTCCAACAATTAAACACTTGGTGGACAAAGTGCTTGATAAAGATTTGCTGCATCTTGTGGTCTCCATTGTTGGTATGGCAGGTCTGGGCAAAACAACTCTTGCCAAGAACGTTTACAACTCTGTTCTACAAAATTTCGATTGTTCAGCTTGGATTTGTGTTTCTCAGCAACCAAACATAGCAGAGCTTTTGCGAGACATTGCAAGACAAGTGGACTTGGAGAACTGGAAATGGGAGCACGACATGCAGAGAAATTTGTTCAAAATTTTAAGCCAAAAACGGTACATAATTGTCATTGATGATTTATGGCAAACTGAGACATGGAATGCTTTAAAAGTCGCCATCCCTACCAATTCCAAGTTTGGCAGTAGAATAATCCTTACATAGACATGCAGGTGGGGAAAGCTCCCTAAATGAGTTAAAACCCCTAGATGAAGAAGGCGGTGGAAACCTCTTTTTGATAACTATTATTGGCCCTCCAGAGAATATGAAAGAAACAGGTGATGCTCCTCCCCAATTGGAGATTATCGGTGAGAAAATATTGGAACGATGTGATGGCGTTCCACTCACAATTGTAGTAACAGCAGGTATGTTATTAGAGAGAGAAATAACAGAACATGCATGGAATGGGGTATTGGAGAGCATGGGTCAAGAGGAAGACCAATGTTCAAAGATCTTTGCTCTGAGTTATAGAGATTTACCCACAAAATTGAAACCATGCTTTCTCTATTTTGGGCTTTTTCCAGAGGACTATAAAATTCCTGCGTTCGACATAATTAATTTATGGGTGGCAGAGGGATTCATACAAGGCAGTGATGTGCAAGAGGCTGAGGATGTGGTGGAGGATTACTAAAACCACTTGATTGCTAGAAACTCGATTCAACTGGTTCACAGGGGGAAATACGATGGGAGGATTAAAAGTTGTCGCACTCATGATATTCTGCACAGTCTTTTTGTGAGGATGGCCAAGGAGATTGACTTCTTTAACACTTACAATGATGTAGCTACTGGTAATTCTGCTATAAGAGTGCGCAGAGTCACTACCTATGGTAGCAGTCTTTGTGAGTACATTTCTAAGGAATATAAAATTCCCAAGCTTCGTGCACTGCTATGTTTCAGTACAGAAGACCTAAGTGAACTTAAGAAGAAACATGTCAAGAATTTTCTTGGAGACTTGCGATTTCTGCGAGAGCTAAGTCTAGAGTGCTCTTTTCTTGACATTTCTTTGCCAAGTGAAATTGGCAATTTGAGTCACTTGAGTTACTTCCGATTGAGGGTGGTAGATGGTTGTATCAAATTTCCTTCTACCATTAGCGATCTCAGAAATCTACTGACATTGGATGCTCGAGGATGCTGTCCCCTGATCATTCCCAATTGCATTTGGAAGATGAGCCATTTAAGACATATTCTGCTGTCACTGGATTCTGAAGTTGAATTTGATTTAGGGATGCTACTACCCAACGTGGGAAAGTTCTTCCATCCAATTGAAGCTTCTTCTGTAAATCTCCAAAGCCTCTATGGGTTTACAGTTCCCAGTTGGCCGGCCAAATACTGGTTTCCCAAATTTACCGGTTTGAGAAAATTGGGGGTTTATTTTGAGGACGACAATGAATTTTCAAATATCAAGTGTTGTTTGATGCAATAACTTTTTCACAGAAGCTAGAGATCTTGCGATTGAAGAGTTTTGAATTACATAATATCCAGGATCTGAATCTGTCTCGGTATGAGAATCGTTTTAGGCTGCATTTAGAAGTAAAAATGGTGGAGTTGCCATAACATGATAAGCTGCCTCCAAATCTCACCAAGCTTACCCTTGCGAGGACTCAGCTGGAAAAGGACCCAATGAAGACTCTGAAGAAACTACCCAAGTTAATGATCCTCAAATTGTGTCGTGGATCCTTACAAGGGGGAGAAGATGATGGTTTGCTCCGGAGGAAGATCCGTTGATAATTTTCCTCAACTCCTAGTGTTGGAAATTGAGGAACTATACTATTTGAAGTAGTTAATGGTGGAGGAAGAAGTTATGCCACGACTTAACAAGTTAAGAATCACAGATTGCCATGCTCTTGTCACAAAGGTTCCACAAAGGATCACATACATAATGACTACCAAATGAAGAGGTTAGTGAACAACTCTTTTAATTGTTGTTTGATTTCCTCCTGTTTACTTGTATTTTCTTCTTCTTTTTCTAGTTATCTAGCACCTTTATCAAAATAGACTTGTTAATAGGAATACTTATCATATAGATATGGCAGTATTTTTTTCATCTTTTTTTTCCCCCCCAAAAGATATGACATACATTGTTGGTCTTGTAATTTGAAATAATGGCAACTAATCTGTCCCATCGTTCATACCGATAGAAATTTCTGATTAGTGAATTCTGCTTAATGATTCAAATTTTCAGCACAACCACTATTAACTAAACACATGTCTAGCAATTAGCATGTTTCTAGGCTAGAATGCCTTAATCCATGACTCCAGATTTTTAAACAATAAATCATTGCTTCTTCTCTATCTTCTTCTTTTTAATTAATTTATGGTGCTTAACTTGGATTCGCTTCGTGTTGTCTCATAGGTAGAATCGCGGTCTGCATGTTGAAGATGACCATAGGTTCCGGATTCCTATCTCGAAGTTGTTTCTTTGTCAATTATTTCAACTACAGTTTGTGTTTTGGGGTTGCTTCGGTTGATTGATTGTAATAAGGAACAGGGTCTGTTATTAGGATTAAACTTTTCTGTAGAGCTGAGGCTCTTCTGTAGGGTATTGGCAGACGGGTGAAGACTTATCAAATGCTGGATTTCTGATAGAAAACAGCAGAAGGTGTTCAGCTTCGATTCCATCATTTAAATGTCCCGAGAAATGGAAGTGTTGCAGCCCTTCTTTTACAAAGTTTGCTCTCACTTGGGAAGACCATTTCTCATCGAAGGCGTAAACCTTCCTGAGTGATGGTTGTTTAGCTGCTGCATGAATTAATTGCGGGGTAACCCGTAGCTCGTGTGTGGTTTGAGCTTTTTTTTATTTTTCATCAAATGAGTGTGTGGTTTAAACTTTGTTGATGGTCATGTCTCAGGGCTTCTTGATGTTCAGTAAACGAATACAGAGTGTTTTGGATAAATGTCAAGACCCATATGGTCCAAGGACTTTGTCTTATGTACAAGTGAAATGTGTGATATTTTATCTTCTGAGTAGATGGCCTGCAAAACAAGCAAACATGTATATATATATACTAGCATTTACTCGTGCAATGCACGAGATCCATAAAAACTATAATAATATGAATTAAGAGATTAATCTTACCCTATTAAACTTTCTTATTAATTTGCAAAAACATTTAAAAATTTAGGTTGCATATATTTAGGTTACATTTGGATCTTAAACTTCTAGTGCTCGAAATATTAGGTTTTATAGGATGAGATTATATATGACAATTTGGAGATTTTAGGGGTAGGTCTAACCAATCAAAATTTTGACCATATTTTATGATATTCAAGTTTTAAAAATCTAGAAAATTCAGACGGAGATTTGGAAAGTTTTAGTTTATTTTTTGATAGAAAAGTGGGGGAAGGTTTTTGATGGAAAGAAGTGATATAGTTAAATTAGAATAGATAAGATAAGATTTGATAGTAGAGTAATTTTAGGAATTAAAATGGAATTGTCTAATGTATTAAAATTTTATTATATTTTATTTTTTACATTGAGTGATTAATAGGAATCTTCATATTTTATGGTATTCAAATTCAAAAATCTAGAAAATTCAAACTAACGTTGAAGAGAGGGAATTTTTTTTTTTTTTTTTTGTGAACAGAGAGAAGGTGTTTTATGGAATGGAGTGATATATTTAAATTATATTATATAAGATATGACAGTAGAGAAATTTTAGGAATTAAATTGGGATTGTTTAACAAATTAATTTTGATTGATTTTCTATTTTTAAAATTGAGAGATTATAAGAATCTTCAATTTTCTGAATCTTTTTCTGTAATCAATTAAGAGAGATTTTAGGAATAGTAGGTTTTTCAAGTTTTCAAACGTTTAGACTTTTTTTTTACTTCTTGTTTTATCCTTCCCATGGAGAGGACAGAAGAGCCGATTGTAAGGTTTCAAATCTACAACCCTATAATCTAAAATAAAGATTGCTATGCACGGGATGTACAAATAATACCAATAAAAATTATAAATTTTTTATTTAATTAACTCAAACATTTACTCTATTTTATGATTTAACTCTGTTTACAAATCCAGGACAATGCTAGAGTTAATTAGAATTGTGCATTGTTCATTTCTTCAAAAGCATTGAAAGCTTAGTAATGAATGGGACTTTTTTTTTCTAATAGCATTTCTTTTCTTTTTGTTCAATAGCATAGTGAATATTACCTCATATCAGTTGAACCCAAGATTCATTTTGCTCTCCGTGTTTACATACATGAACACATTTGTAAAATATGTAAATATAAGTAAAAGATACCATAAATCTTTAATTTGAATTTTGAAAGTACTTTAGTTTTTAAAAGAAATCTTTGATCTAAACGGATGAGGAAGAAAAACTCGAATTTTAATATGGCAACCAAAACCGGCACTTGCCTTAGTTCAAAGTTTTGAACTAAACTTGTGTTTTTCTACTAAAAAAAACAAAAGAAAAGGTTAGAAGCAAGCAAAAGATATGCATGTATCTTTGATCTTACTTTTGAAATTACTTACCTCACTAAAATTAAGAGATAAATTTACCTCTTCTTGACCAAAAAAAACTATACTTCTAATATGGCAATCAAAGATGTCTCTTGTTATACTTGTTTTTTGTTAATATTGTTCTTAGAACATTAGAGATGGACAATTGAGAGCAACCTCTCACAGGACTTTCTTAACTTTAAATTTTTTTTAGAACAATAGGAATGTGTAATATTATATAGGTGGGAATTTAAACTTTATTTTTTTATTTTAATATAGTACAAAATCAGCATTAAAAATTTAGCAAATATTATTACACATTTTACGAATTGGATGCACCGTTCAATGCTAGTATTAAACAAACATGAACGACGTACAATTTTTTTTTTTTTTTTGTAATCTCCATCCATGCGACCACACCTTTGTATAGCAACAACATTGGTCATTCCTATAATATAGATACTCAAAATTGGGTTCCATAACAATATTCAGCTTGATTTTCGCACGGCAATGTTAGAGCTATTTTAAAGTCATTTAATGGTACTCATGGGTATAGAAAATTCATGGTTATGTTGGTTCAGAGTGAAGATCAGACCGATTACTTTCTAGAGAACATGCTTCAGACATTCAAAATTTGTGAAACAAATGTGCGGGTTAAAAACAAATAAAAAAATTGTAGTTGGAATTAAATAAAGAGCTGTGATTGAAAAAATAACTTGCAAAGACAATGCCATACATGCACGAAAAAGAAAAAGATAAGAGTGAAATTCAAGTACAAAGGGATGTGTACTTGAGCTTCGGTTATGAGGTTATGATCAAAAGACTGCTTCTCTTATGTCTCTATTTTCTCTCTCTTTCAATTCACGTCCTATTGTTTGTGTAGTTGGGAAAGATAAGTGTATCTCTTCGATTGCGAGGGAGGGGAGGGGGGAGAGAAAAAAGATCAGATATGCATAGGAACTACCAAAAGAGAGAAAAAAGAGAAAAAAAAAAAAAAAACATTCTCACGCGTGCAAAATGCAGTCAATCCAACAAAAAATGAACTTAAATGCCTACCAATGCCAAAAGTCTTATAGATAACCGATGATGAACTCGCTCATCTTACTTTGTAACTTACTCCAGCCTTTCTTTCTCTTAAAATCAAAATGCATAAAATTTTTAAGTCAATAATTTAATCAGTACACTAAAAAATCTTGTAATATCTTATGTAGCGGTTGTACATTCACCACTATATGAATCTGAATAACACGAATCAACTCCGACTTGTCTTACAATAAATCCAAAATAAATCAAACAGATTGAAATACATATAATTATAAAAGCTTCATAATCGAGTATTAAAGAAGTAAAGATTCAAATAGAGTAAATGTGTATAAATACAATACATAAGCATATATACACATCACCAACTTGAGACATGTTCTTCTTGTTCTGTAATGATACGAAAAGTTTAGCAACATATGAAGAGATAGAGACGGAGATTGGGGGGGGGGGGGGGGGGGGGGTGGTTTTTGCTGTATCCTTAAAAATATTGCATATATAACAATACCTTGAAGATAAAATCTCGATAAGATTTAGGAAACAATAATGGGGTGAAAAATTATTGTTTTATGGAAAATATGATTTTTAGGGAGAATTTTTTGGAATCGTATAGCTGTTAATGAGAGTTTTTAGAATTTAGATAGAGTTTTATTAAAAAAAAAAAAATGAATCTAGGAGGAGATTTTAGGAATTCTATACCCATTAGGCTTTTTTTTTTTTTATTTTGTTTAAGGTTTTTTTCCTTTCTGTTTTCTTATTTTGTTTCAGAGATGGATAGGAGAGGACCTGGCCCTAGGGAAGAGGACTATATAGTATAGATTGGTTCCTTTAGTTTTTTTTTCTTTCTATTATTGCTTTTTTATTTTTAGTTAATTTTTGTGTTTCCTTGTAAGTATTTAACTCCTTTAATTATTTCATATAATTAATTTTTTGTTTAGTTATTATTTGATTTCCTTTTCTTTTACTTTATAGGAAAAGAAAAGAAGAGTTTGATTGGTTAGAAGAGCTAAGTCACGTAGCATCATAGTTTTTAAAGATTTTTAAAAAAATAGAAATTAAATTTTGGAGGTCTTAGAGCCTCCCACTACTACATATATATGTAGTATAGATAGATAGATGATTGAATTGAAATGTATTAAAAAATAATAATTTTGTTTTTTCATATTTTGCTGCGACGCAATTGATACTGATTTTATTTTTTAGATAAAAATGTTGATCTTGCATATGCTTGAATTTAAAGATGTGCGAGGATAATTGAAAATATAATAATTGTATAAATAGATAAAAATTAGTGTTTTAAGTTTCGATACCTGTCAGAATCAAATCCTGATTTGTCTCTGGCTAACCCACCAGGCCACCAACATGCATGTTGACAATTAACGTTGCACACAAAAAAGGGCTATATATTAACTTTTTCAACTGACCCACCAATCATGTATTGTCGCCGCCGTGGTCCCCGTGTCAATCAGTGCTTGGTGCTATAACACGGTTTTAAGAAAACCGCTTTTAACAAAACCATGGGCCTGTAATTCAGATTTTGGATATAGCAGGAATCCGTTTTAATCCGATTCATACACATTTATATATTAATTTTAAAAAAATATTTTTATAAATAATTTTAAAAAAAATTATATTAGATACAATCTATTTTTTTAAATCACTTATTATCAGTCGAATATAATTTTAAAAAACTATAAGTTATTAAGCCCGTTTGATTGTACTTTTTTCAAGTTTTTTGAATTTTATTTTTTTATTTATAAGTAAAAAAATCAAAAATTTAATTTTTTTTGTGTTTATTTATTTATTTTATTTTATTAAAAGTAAAAAAAATTAACTATTTTACTTATAAACTTTAAAAAATAAAATAAAATAAATTTAAAAAAAGCTGCACCTAGTCAAGTTGGGTTGCCCCACAGACACAGTATCATATTCTTATCTATCGGTCTCAGCTTTGATCACAGCTTCCAAGCCAGTGCTGCGTAGTTGTTGCGAAGCGACTTTGAATGCGAAGTCCAGTAAAGCGAAACTTTTGAAAAATATAGCAGCCCTCAAGCACAAAACTTCAAAAGCCACCTAATTGAAGCAACCCAAAGTTGCTGGATGAATTTCCAGGAACTGAAGTTGATACATCCGCGTTGTCGTTGGCTATTGTAAATCAGCAAACAAATCTTGTTCTTCAGATTGAAGGTTTTCTTCTCCTGAAATCTTTCTGCCGAGTTGCGGTCAGAAAAAAAAGAAAAGAAAGACAGAGCAAAGATCGATGGCAGAAATTGCTATTGCCGGCGCCACAGCAGTTCTCAGACAAGCTGCAGTCGTGTTAGGCAATCTAGTTGTCCAAGAAGGTTCACGCTTGTTCAGGCTGGCAAAAGACTTGGAATGGATCGAGAATGAGATGAGATATATCAAAACGTACTTGGAAGAAGTTGAAGATAAACAATGGGGAAGCAGAGGATTGACCAACTTGGTGAGAAATATTTGGGGCATTGCTTATGATGTGGAGGACATCATCAACACATACTTCCCCAAGCTAGGATCATATGGGAGGGAGGACAAGAAGGGGCCTCTTGGTTGGATGAAGAGTGCCAAATTCATGCTCAACAACTCCAAAATTGCTCGTGACTTTGCTGTGGAGATTGAAGAGATTAAAACAAGGGTCGTGGAAATTGATCGTGTCAGAAGAACTTATGGAATCGAAGAAAGAAGTGGCCGCAATGAAGGAAACACATGGGATCCGAGACGAGCTTTCCCCCACATAGACGAAGTAAACGTTGTTGGTCTCGACGAAGACATTAAACACTTGGTGGACAAAGTGCTCGATAAAGATTTACTGCATCTTGTGGTCTCCATTGTTGGTATGGCAGGTCTGGGCAAAACAACTCTTGCCAAGAAAGTTTACAACTCTGTTCTACAAAATTTCGATTGTTCAGCTTGGATTTGTGTTTCTCAGCAACCAAACATAGCAGAGCTTTTGCGAGACATTGCAAGACAAGTGGACTTGGAGAAATGGAAATGGGAGCACAACGTGGAGAGAAATTTGTTCAAATTTTTAAGCCAAAAAAGGTACGTAATTGTCATTGATGATTTATGGCAAAATGAGACATGGAATGCTTTAAAAGTCGCCATCCCTACCAATTCCAAGATTGGCAGTAGAATAATCCTTACTTCTCGGAATAGACATGTAGGCGTACATGTAGGTGGGGAAAGCTCCCTGCATGAGTTAAAACCCTTAGATGAAGAGGACAGTGGAAACCTCTTTTTCAGAACTATTCTCGGCCCTCCGGAGAATATGAAAGAAATAGGTGACGCTCCTCCACAACTAGAGAATATCGGCGAGCAAATATTGAAACGATGTGGGGGTGTTCCACTCGCAATTGTATTAACAGCAGGTATGTTATTACAGAGAGAAATAACAGAACATGCATGGAAGGGGGTATTAGAGAGCATGGGTCAAGAGGAAGACCAATGTTCAAAGATCTTTGCTCTGAGTTATAGAGATTTACCCACAAAATTGAAACCATGCTTTCTCTATTTTGGGCTTTTTCCAGAGGACTATGAAATTCCTGCATTCGACATAATTAATTTATGGGTGGCAGAGGGATTCATACAAGGCAGTGATGTGCAAGAGGCTGAGGATGTGGGGGAGGATTACTTAAACCACTTGATTGCTAGAAACTTGATTCAAGTGGTTCAGAGGGGGAAATATGATGGGAGGATTAAAATTTGTCGCATTCATGATATTCTGCATAGTCTTTGTGTGAGGATGGCCAAGGAGATTGACTTCTTTAACACTTACAATGATGTAGCTACTGGTAATTCTGCTATAAGAGTGCGCAGAGTCACTACCTATGGTAGCAGTCTTTGTGAGTACATTTCTAAGGAATATAAAACTCCCAAGCTTCGTGCACTGCTATGTTTCAGTAGAGAAGACCTAAGTGAACTTAAGAGGAAACATGTCAAGAATTTTCTTGGAGACTTGAGATTTCTGCGAGAGCTAAGTCTAGAGTGCTCTTTTCTTGACATTTCTTTGCCAAGTGAAATTGGCAATTTGAGTCACTTGAGTTACTTCCGATTGAGAGTGGTAGATGGTTGTATCAAACTTCCTTCTACCATTAGCGATCTCAGAAATCTACTGACATTGGATGCTCGAGGATGCTGTCCCCTGATCATTCCCAATTGCATTTGGAAGATGAGCCAGTTAAGACATATTCTGCTATCACAGGATTCTAAAGTTGAATTTGATTTAGGGATGCTACTACCCAACGTGGGAAAGTTCTTCCATCCAATTGAAGCTTCTTCTGTAAATCTGCAAACCTTCTATGGGTTTACAGTTCCCAGTTGGCCGGCCAAAGACTGGTTTCCCAAATTTACCGGTTTGAGAAAATTGGGGGTTTATTTTGAGAACGACAATGAATTTTCAAATGTCAAAGTGTTGTTTGATGCAATAACTTTTTCACAGAAGCTAGAGATCTTGCGATTGAAGAGTTCTGAATTACATAATATCCAGGATCTGAATCTGTCTCGGTATGAGAATCTTTTTAGGCTGCATTTAGAAGTAAAAATGGTGGAGTTGCCAGAACATGATAAGCTGCCTCCAAATCTCACCAAGCTTACCCTCGTGTGGACTCAGCTGGAAAAGGACCCAATGAAGACTCTGAAGAAACTACCCAAGTTAATGATCCTCAAATTGTGTCGTGGATCCTACAAGGGGGAGAAGATGATGCTTTGCTCCGGAGGAAGATCCGGTGATAATTTTCCTCAACTCCTAGTGTTGGAAATTGAGGAACTATACTATTTGAAGGAGTTAATGGTGGAGGAAGAAGTTATGCCACGACTTAACAAGTTAAGAATCACAGATTGCCATGCTCTAGTCACAAAGGTTCCACAAAGGATCACATACATAATGACTACCAAATGAAGAGGTTAGTGAACAACTCTTTCAATTGTTGTTTGATTTCCTCCTGTTTACTTGTTTTTTCTTCCTCTTTTTTAAGTTATCTAGCACCTTTATCAAAATAGACTTGTTAATAGGAATACTATCATATAGATTTGGCAGTATTTTTTTCATCTTTCTTTTTTCCCAAAAGATATGACATGCATTGATGGTCTTGTAATTTGAAATAATGGCAACTAATCTGCCCCATCATTCATGCCCATAGAAATTTCTGATTAGTGAATTCTGCTTAATGACTCAAATTTTCAGCACAACCACTTTTCACTAAACACATGTCTAGCAATTAGCATGTTTCTAGGCTAGAATGCCTTAATCCATAAAACTACATTTGTAAAAAATAAATTATTGCTTATTCTTCTCTATCTTCTTCATTTTAATTAACTTGGATTTGCTTCGTGTTGTCTCATAGGTGGAATCGCGCTCTGCATGTTGAAGATGACCATAGGTTCCTGATTCCTATATCGAAGTTGTTTCTTTGTCAATTATTTCAACTACAGTTTGTGGTTTGTGGTTGCTTCGGCTGATTGATTGTAATAACGAATAGGGTCTGTTATTAGGATTAAACTTTTCTGTAGAGCTGATGACATGCCTTTCCTCTTCTATGAGTTCTATCCATGGGATGTAGGGTCTTGGCAGACGGCTGAAGGCTTATCAAATGCTGGATTTCTGATAGAAACAGCAGAAGGTGTTCAGCTTCAATTCCATCATTTAAATGTCCCGAGAAATGGAAATGTTGCAGCCCTTGCTCTTTTACAAAGTTTGCTCTCACTTGGGAAGATCATTTCTCAACGATGGCGTAAACCTTTCTGAGTGATGGTTGTTTAGCTGCTTAATGAATTAATTGCGGAGAAACCCTTAGCTCATGTGTGTGGTTTGAGCTTTTTTTTTTTCTCATCAAATGAGTGTGTGGTTTGAACTTTGTTGATTTTCAATAAATGAATATTTAGTTTAAAGTTATTGATGTTCATGTCTCAGGGCTTATTGATGTTCAGTAAACGAATACAGAGTCTTTTGGATGAATGCCGAGACCCTTATGGTCCAAGGACTGTGTCTTATGTACAAGTGAAAATGTGTGATATTTCTTCTTCTGAGTAGAGGGCCTGCAAAAGAAAGCAATTATATGATAATATGGGGCCATGATCTTCTGACATGTGTGTATATATATTCTGAGGAGCCCATAGACCCACCGAGGAAATCCTTGAGCCCAGCCCATAGCTGAGTCCCCCACCCCACCGTGACCCCATCCGCCTCATGGGGGTTCAAACCCCCCGAGCTCCCTAGGCGGGGACGGAACTAGGTATATGGTAGGAATGTAAACTAATCAAGTTGAGTAGTGCCGTCGCAAATACTTTCGGAAAAAAAAAAAATTTTTGCTCCGTATTAGGCATGATTTTTGTAATTTGTTATTTACCCTGATAAAATGAACATTTAATATGATCAAAACTACTAAATTCAAACATTCAGTAAAACCAAAATGCTTAAATAAATACTTAAGAAAATTAATATTCCATTTTAATATACATATCCAAACAACAAATAAACAAACAATATTGTCTTCCACCAATATCCAAAACAAAACCAAAATACATACATAATCTCTCACAAAAAGAACAACCTAAATAAAAAATTCATACAACAAAAGAGAGTTTTAAGTCTATTACAACATAAGCCAATACAAAAAGACCATCCACCTATTCTTTATCAATAACCTGAAAAGAAAAAAATAAAACAATATTAGATAAGATAATGACATAATAAATAAAATTAATAGATATGCATGTAATATATGGGTTTATTGAAATAAAAATGTAATTTACAATAATAAATGCAATATTCTTAAATTATAAATTCAAAAAACTTAAACATAATTAGAACAATTATGCAAAACGGTTATTCTAAAAAAACTAAGGAAAAGAGAGAAAAAAATCTTATTTCTCAAAAACCGGAACACCGGGGACCGTGCTGTTCGTTCTCACACGTCACTCGTGGCTAAATCTTACTACGTGTCGAGTTAGATGGAGTTCCGATCTCGTTTGTGTGTTTTAGTACCGAAACGACTCAAAAACATGTTATTCTCTAAAAAAAACTAAGGAAAAGAGAAGGAAAAATAATTAAATCTCTCAAACCGAGAATGTGGCAACTGTGCCGTTCATTCCCACACGTTACTTGTGCCTAAATCTTACTACATGTTGAGTTTGACGGAGTTCGGAGCTCGTTTGTGCAGTTATGTATCCAAACAACTTGGAAACACGTTATTTTCTTAAAAAAAAGCTAAGGAAAAAAGTGTTACATCTTCCAAACCGGGACTCCGGCGACCGTGCCGTTCGTTCCTACACGTCACTCGTGCCTAAATCTTACTACGTGTCGAGTTTCACGGAGATCCGAGCTCGTTTGTGGGTTTTAGTACCCAAACGACTAGAAAACATGATTTTTTCCTAAAAAAACTCCAAGGAAAAGAGAGGAAAAACTATTACATCTCCTAAACCGGGACTCCGGCGACTGTGCCGTTCGTTCTTACACGTCACTCGTGCCTAAATCTTACTACGTGTCGAGTTTCATGAAGATCCGAGCTCGTTTGTGGGTTTTAGTACCCAAACGACAAGAAAACATGATTTTTTCTTAAAAAAACTCTAAGAAAAAGAGAGGAAAAACTGTTACATCTCCCAAACCGGGACTCCGGAGACTGTGCCGTTTGTTCCTACACGTCACTCGTGCCTAAATTTTACTACGTGTCGAGTTTCACAGAGATCCGAGCTCGTTTGTGGGTTTTAGTACCCAAACGACAAGATAACATGATTTTTTCTTAAAAAAACTCTAAGGAAAAGAAAGGAAAAACTATTACATCTCCCAAACTAGGACTCCGGCGACCGTGCCGTTCGTTTCTACACGTCACTCATGCCTAAATCTTACTACGTGTCGAGTTTCACGGAGATCTGAGCTCGTTTGTGGGTTTTAGTACCCAAACGACTAGAAAACATGATTTTTTCCTTAAAAAAACTTTAAGGAAAAGAGAGGAAAAACTGTTACATCTCCCAAACCGGGACTCCGACGACCGTGCCGTTCGTTCCTACACGTCACTCGTGCCTAAATCTTACTACGTGTCGAGTTTCACGGAGATCCGAGCTCGTTTGTGGTTTTTAGTACCCAAACGACAAGAAAACATGATTTTTTCTTAAAAAACTCTAAGGAAAAGAGAGGAAAAACTGTTACATCTCCCAAACCGGGACTCCGACGACCGTGCCGTTCGTTCCTACACGTCGCTCGTGCCTAAATCTTACTACGTGTCGAGTTTCACGGAGATCCGAGCTCGTTTGTGGGTTTTAGTACCCAAAAGACTAGAAAAGAATTTGAGTGAAAATTGTCTATAAATAGTGGTGCCTCAACCCATGTCTAGGATCAGATGTTTGACTCACTTTCTCAGGGGTTTTGGCACCTCTAATATACTAAAGAAGAGATATGTACAAAAGAAATTAAGAATAAACAACTCACAACTACCTTGAATGTCTCTAGATCTTAATGATTCATTCGTGTATAAAGCTCAAGCATTAAGATTTCTCAATAGCCAAATGTTCTGCATATGTTTACGTATTGGATTCTAATGGGATATTCAGACTAGCCTACGGATATCTCGACTAATTCTTTTTCTAGTTCGACTAAAGACAAAGTATTCACAAGAGATAAATTCTCGTGACCTAGTTCTAAGAATTAAATCTAGGTTGGTTAACGTGGGAAGTACACCCATTTGACCAACTATGACAACTTCTTGGGTTCCAATTTTTTTTTTTTTATTTTTTTGTTTTTGTTTGATGAACGATAATACAACCAGCAAGTACAAAACAAAACTAATATACGCCTCCACAATTCTCTGAAGCTCCGAGTGGAGGAGAAACAAAGCTGAATTGAAAGAAGAAAACTTAGACTTCGCCAATTTAATCAAGTATTTTAAAGACAATTCTTTATTTTATTTATTTATTTTTTTCCCAATCAATCAATAGGAGATAATCCCATCAAGAGAAATATATTATACTAAACAATTATTTATCTGAAAAAGTTGATCAAACAAAACAATCGCAACAAGCATAACAATTACAAAAAAATCACTACACCATTACGGGAAGTGAAATTCAAGACATCAACAAACAAGATACCTAACAACTAATTGGATACTATTGAACAACTTGGGCATTGACAAGGTAATTCTAATTTGCCGGGGCTGATTTGTTTGCAAATTTGTGCATGAACAATTAACGTTTTACATCGATTACCAAATATTGCTCGACTGTGTACAAATTTTGCGTATCTAACGTTGAGATATTGCTATTGAAACAGAAACAGAAGAAAACTGGTTTTTTTTACCAAAGTAATTCATATTTTTAAATTTATTCTTAAAATATCAATTTGGCAAATGTTATTCCCAAAATACCTTAAAACGCAATAATAAATTGCGTTTTTTTAAAAAACGCAACTCTAAATTGCTTTTTTCTGAAAAACTCAATTTAGGATTGCGTTTTTCAGAAAAACGCAATAATAAATTGCGTTTTTATGAAAAACGCAATTACAAATTGAGCTTTTCATTAAAACATAATTATTTATTTGTAAATACGAAATTACTAAATATAATTATATATATGTTTATAAACTTGCAAAACTAATTTTAAATTATTTTTTACTTTTTAAAAATTATTAAAATCATTCTTAAAATAAATTTTCTCATCCATTTATGTCAAATTCATGATAATAATATATTAATTTAAATTAAAATAATTTTAAATTTGACTAATTATAAATTATTTACTAATTTTTACGAATTTAACATAAATTTATTTCCATTAAGAACATGTTGTTAATAATTATGAAAATACTAATTTTTAATTTCGTTTTTACAAATTGAGTTTTTAATAAAAAAAATTATCTAATTCTTATTTATTTCTAAATACGAAATTACTAAATACAATTTGGTTGCCCTAACCCTAGAACCAGCAGCAAGTTTTATGGACCATGTTCATAACAACAAATTTTGTAATTTCGTATTTACAAATAAATAATTATTTTTTTTATGAAAAACTTAATTTGTAATTGCGTTTTTCATAAAAACGCAATTTATTATTGCGTTTTTCTGAAAAACGCAATCCTAAATTGAGTTTTTCAGAAAAAAGCCATTTAGAGTTGCGTTTTTTAAAAAAACGCAATTTATTATTGCGTTTTAAGGTATTTTGGGAATAACATTTGCCAAATTGATATTTTAAGAATAAATTTAAAAATATGAATTATTTTGGTAAAAAAAACCAGTTTTCTTCTGTTTCTGTTTCAATAGCAATATCTCAACGTTAGATACGCAAAATTTGTACACAGTCGAGCAATATTAAAAAAATAATTATTTGTAAATTACTAAATTACTAAATATAGTTAGTGGCAGACAACTTGATGACATGCGCCACTAAACAAAAAAAAAGGAACCCAGCTGTTTTACACAAAGAAACTCCCGCTAGGTCATTTGTCATTTCAGCACGAGTTATAGATAAACACAAATTTTGTACAAAATTTTTATATTGAATTTTTATACAAAACTAGCTATATTTCACAAAGAAAGTCCTTGCACTCAGTGGCAGAACTACCCTAGATTTAAGGGGCCAGCTCCCCTAAGTTTTTAAAACTCTTTTTAGGTTCTATGTATTTTAGTGTATTTATATTACAAAATATTGTATTGGCCTTTTAAAATTTTAAAAATTTTCTTTACCCTTGTAAATTTAACAAAAAATTAGTTTGACCCCTTAACAAAATTTCTGAGTCCGCCCTGCATGCTAGTTCATTTGTCATTTCAATAAAAGAAATGCATTGTTTTTCGTTTGACGCGATCATTACTATTTTTAAAACAAAATTTTTATAGAAAAACAAAAAATTATTTGACACAAAAAAATGCATAGACAGAGTCAATTTTTTTTTTTTTTTGCTTCTCTTTAGTTACCCTAAGAAAATGAGAAAAATTAATAAGCGTTACTCAATATATGTACACATACATTTACATTTAGTTATTCATAAAAAATTAAAAAGTAATCTTATTTGCCTTTCTATATTTTCTCTCAATAAATTCTTGATTCAAATATAAAATTGCTAAAAAAACCATTATTTACAATGGATTTTTTTGCGACAGCTAAAATGCTATGATAAAAGCCTATTATTCGCGACTGCAATGACCCAGTGCAAAAAAATGGCATTTGCGACATTTTCATTTGTGATGGTGACAAAGTTGTTCTGAAAAGCTCAAAAAACGACGTCGTTTCAAGCTAGCAAATGCCTTCTCCCTATTTACGATTCCTTATTTGCGACAGTTGATTGCAGTCGCAAATATATTTTGTAAAATGTCATCGTTATGGTTCTGAATGACGTAGTTTTGTTCCCAATTGACTTTCCCCCTTTTTGGTCTCTTCCTCTAACCCAACCCTAAATCGATTTCCCCATAAATCAAAGAAGGCTGTGCGCTCCCTCTTCTGCGATCCCTCTCTCAATGACGTCGGTCTCCAGCTCTCTCAGTGATATAAATCAGAGTAGTAGTAAGTGTTTGGGATATAAATAAGCAGTGCTTGGTTGGGGGTTAGCATAGTAGTATGTGGTTACAAGAAAATAACGTAGTTAGTTAGTAAATCAGTTGGAACTGATTCTGTTTCCAGCTAATCAACAGAGCTTATAAGCAGTTAGTTAGTTAAAGATTAGTTAGTAATTGGTTGAAGAAAGATTATAAAAGGGCATTAGAATGTAATCTTGACAGATGAATTTTAATACAATTTCTCATTCAGTTTCTTTCAATTTGTGTTCTTCTTCCTAACCTAGTTCATATCAATTGGTATCAGAACGTCGGTCCTCCGACCGGTGAACCACCACTGATTGACAATGGTCGATGAAACCAGAGCCAAGGACATTCAAGCCCTGCGAGAGAGTTCGGATCGTCAGGCAGAAGCAATCAAAGAATTACGGCAAGAACAATCGAAAGCTATTCAGGAGCTCAAGAAGATGATTGTTACCATGAAAAACAGGTACGATCAATTAGCTTCGATGATTACACCCCCAACTGCAGATCACCCAGAATCATCATAGTCGATTAACGTATTGAATAATTAGGTCAACATGCAAGCCAGATATATGAAGATAGATTTCCCTAAATTTTCTGGAGAAGATCCCAGAGGATGGGTTTATAAATGCACCAGATTCTTTGTGTTCAACAAGGTAGAAGAAGGTCAGAAAGTGAAGTTAGCATCGATGCATTTGGAAGACAAGGCTCTGCGTTGGTTCCAATGGTTCGAGAGTACCAGAGATAAGTTCATTTGGGATGAATTTGTGTGGGCTGTCAGTACGAGATTTAGCGACAGTGCCTATGAAGATGCCATTGGAGAGTTAACCAAGCTCAAAGAGACCTCCACTGTAAAAGATTACCAAGAAAAATTTGAAGAATTAGCCAACAAAACCAAAGGATTATCCGAAGGGTTTTCGTAAGCTGTTTCACGAGTGGATTGAAGGAGGAAATCAGGGCTGGGGTACAGATGTTCAAGCACAGAACATTGTGCAAACTATTGGGCTTGCAAGGCTTCAAGAGGAGAGTATCAAAGCTCTAGCCAAACGAACCGTGTTCCAGAATAAAACCCCTCTTTCCTACAACAAAAGCAGTCCATCTAATTCTGTCAGCACCCATACCAATCAAAGTCTTTCTTCTATCCCAATCAAAAGACTCACGGAGAAGGAAATGGAAGCTAGAAGACAGAAAGGTCTTTGTGATGAAAAATTTGTACGAGGTCACAGGTGTCAAAAGAGGCAACTATATCTATTGGAAGGAGAGGAAGAAGATGAAATTCAGGATGTAGAAACCCAGAAAGACCAACCAAGAGAAGTATTAGAGGATGCAGAACCAGAAGAAGATTTATCAGAACCTGAACAGATTTCAGTATATGCCTTATCAGGAACCACAGCCTTCAAGACAATGAAGGTAAAAGGGAATATCAAGAAAAGATTGGTTGTAATTTTGATTAATTCCGGAAGCACCCATAATTTTTTAGACTTGAATATGGCCAAAAGAACAAGGTGTGTATTACACCCAACTCAACCCTTAACAGTATCAGTAGCAGATGGCAATAAGATCACCAGTAATTTCATATGCAGAGAGTGTACTTGGGAGATGCAGGGTACCCAATTCACCACTGAAATGAGAATTTTATCCTTAGGAGGATGCGATATGGTTCTAGGGGTACAATGGTTGTCAACCCTTGGGGCCATAACATGGGATTTCCAAAACATGAAGATGGAGTTCAATTTGAAAGGAAGAAGGCATGTGTTGAGGGGCTGCAAAAATGGGGACGTTCAGCTAGTTGGAAGCCAAGAAATGGGGAAACTAATCAACAAAGGGTCACAAGGTATGATGGCTCAGCTATGCTTGCTTTATGCAACAGAAGGCCAAGAGCAAGACACCAATTCAGAGATGAAGCAACTTTTAGAGGAATACAAGGACTTATTTGCTGATCCTACAGGGTTGCCACCAACAAGAATTCAGGACCACAGAATATGCTGCAAGATGGTAGTCTCCCTCCCAACATCAGACACTACAGGTATCCTCACTTTCAGAAAGATAAAATCGAAAAAATTATAAAAGAGTTGTTAGAAGCAGGCACTATATAGAACAGCCTTAGTCCATATTCATCGCCTGTGTTGCTAGTTAAGAAAAAGGATAATACTTGGAGGCTTTGCATCGACTATAGAGCCCTCAACAAAGTGACTGTAAAAGATAAGTTTCCCATACCTGCTATAGACGAGCTTTTGGATGAACTCCATGGTTCAAACTACTTTTCCAAGCTAGACTTAAGGTCTGGTTACCACCAGATCAGAATGCATAATGAAGATATCCCTAAAACTGCCTTTCGAACACATCAGGGACACTACGAGTTCCTAGTCATATCGTTCGGTCTTACTAATGCCCCTGCCACCTTCCAAGGCTTAGTGAATGATATCTTCAAACCTCATTTGAGGAAATTCATTCAAGTCTTTTTTGATGACATTTTGATTTATAGCAAGACATGGATTGGGCACCTGCAACAATTGAGAACCACTTTCGATCTGTTAAGGAAGCATCAACTTCTAGTGAAAAAATCTAAATGTGCATTCGGTGAAATGAAGGTGGAGTATTTAGGTCACATAATCAGTGATCAAAGGGTAGTAGCTGATGCTGAAAAAATCAAAAGTATGCAAGAATGGCCAATACCTAGCAACTTGAAGTCACTCAGGGGGTTCTTGGGACTCACAGGCTATTGTAGGAGATTTGTGAAGGGCTATGGACAGATTTGTGGGCCTTTAACAACCCTGCTTAAGAAGAATTCCTTTCATTGGAATATAGAAACTGAGATTGCCTTCGAAAAGCTCAAGGAAGCGATGACAAAAACTCCTGTTTTGGCAATGCCAGACTATAGTTTGGACTTCGAGATTGAGTGTGATGCTTCTGGTACAGGGATTGGCGCGGTACTGATGCAACAAGGACACCCTATCGCATGTATTAGTAAAGCTTTGGCCCCAAAGCATTTGGGACTTTCTACTTACGAAAAAGAGTTGATGGCCATAGTGATAGCAGTTAACAAATGGCAACATTACTTATTGGGAAGGCATTTCCTTATCAAAACAGATCATCAAAGCCTCAAATACTTGCTAGAACAAAAGATCACCACTCCTTTGCAACAAAAATGGATAACCAAATTGTTGGGCTACGACTATGAGATAAAGTACAAAGCTGGGTGTGAAAATAAAGTTGCTGATGCTCTATCCCGAAGTTCTGAGAATCAGGGCAGTGTAGCAGTAATCACCTTGGTATAAGGAAATTGGATGGCAGAACTCAGGTTGAGTTGGCAGAATGATCCTATAATTCAGAAGTTGATCATGGAATTAGAAGGCCACATCAAACACCACCCTGGATTTGAATGGCACCAGGGAGTACTCAAATATAAGGGCAGATTGGTTATGGGTTCAGCTCCATGTCTGAAACAGAAAATTATGAAGGAATTTCATACCTCCACAGTGGGTGGTCACTCTGGAATAGACAATACCATTGAGCGACTCAAACGGAGCTTCTTCTGGAAGGGGATGAAAACAGAGGTTCAAAAGTTTGTCTCTGAATGTGATATTTGTCAGAAAAACAAGAATGAAAATGTGCGTATCCCAGGGTTGCTGCAACCTTTGCCAATTCCTTCCCAAATTTGGACATAAATTTCTATGGATTTCATTGAAGGTTTACCTAGTTCTCATGGGAAGAATGCCATCATGGTTATCGTTGATCGGCTTAGTAAATATGGTCACTTTGTCTCACTGTCTCACCCTTACACAGCCTAAATAGTTGCTCAAGCCTTCATGGACAATATATTCAAACTACATGGCATGCCAATTTCCATTGTTACTGACCGCGACCCATATTTACCAGTAAGTTCTGGAGAGAACTTTTTTGGATCCAAGGAGTGGAACTCAAGCACAGCTCTTCATATCATCCCCAAACGGATGGGCAAACTGAGGTCTTGAATCGATGTCTGGAAAATTATTTGCGATGCGTTACTGGAGATAAGCCCAAAGATTGGCAGACATGGCTTCCTCTTGCTAAATGGAGGTATAATACGTCATATCATTCGGCCTCTCAGATGACACCTTATGAAGCTGTCTATGGCCATAGCCCTCCTCATCATACCCAGTTCTTCACACAAGAATCTCAGGTAGCAGCTGTCAACACAACCTTGCAGGAGAGAGACCATATTCTACGGATTCTTAAAGAGCATTTGCAAGCAGCTCAGAATCGCATGAAAAAAATGGCTGACACCCATCGATCTGAGCGACATTTTGTGGTTAATGATTGGGTGTACCTTCGTCTCCAGCCATATAAGCAACTTACAACCTCTATGAGGCGTGATCGGAAGCTGGCTCCACGATATTTTGGTCCCTTCCAGATCCTCCAGCAACTTGGCCCTGTGGCATACAAACTTCAGCTTCCTCCAGAGTGCAAAATTCACCCTGTGTTCCATGTATCCTGTTTAAAGAAACACTTGGGTCATGGTGTCACCACCCAACCTCAATTCCCTCCGACAGATTTACAAGGGAAAATCCAGCTTGAGCCTGTTGCTGTGTTGGAACACCGCCTCGTCAATCGCCGTGGTCATCCAGCTGCTCAGGTTCTGATTCAGTGGTCTAATGCCTTTCCTAAAGATGCCACTTGGGAAGAATGGTCAGATATCCAAGTGGGTTTCCCAAATTTCCTGCCTTGAGGACAAGGCCGTCCTGGAGAGCACGGGAATGATACAAATCAGAGTAGTAGTAAGTGTTTGGGATATCAGTGCTTGGTTGGGGGTTAGCATAGCAGTATATGGTTACAAGAAAATAACGTAGTTAGTTAGTAAATCAGTTGGAACTGATTCTGTTTCCAGCTAATCAACAGAGCTTATAAGCAGTTAGTTAGTTAAAGATTAGTTAGTAATTGGTTGAAGAAAGATTATAAAAGGGCATTAGAATGTAATCTTGACATATGAATTTTAATACAATTTCTCATTCAGTTTCTTTCAATTTGTGTTCTTCTTCCTAACCCAGTTCATATCACTCAGCCAACGACATTGGTCTCCGGCCTTGTTTCCGGTAAGCTTCTGTCTCTCTATGTATCTGTGTCTCTCTCTCTAACCTCTATCGCTATTGTTTCTCAAGTTCTGTTAGAAAGTGAAGAGAGGAGGCCGTTGAATCTGGTAGTAAAGTGTCATGTATTGTTTCGTTCTGTTTCGTGAAGAAGTTCGAGTGCTTCGGAGATCTTCAGAATGGTTTGTGTGTTTCTTTTGCATACTCGCTTATTTTATAATTTTGGATCACAAGAATGGTGAAGCTCTAGGATGAGCCCTGTCCGCGTATTGATCTAAAACTGAATTGAAGTTTCTGAACATAATTGGCCAATGCTACAGTAATTAGATTGAAGGTCTTATAGTTAAATTTGAATCTGAAAAATCATATTCATTTGAAAGTGTAGGGGATAGAGATTTATCCCACTTACTAGGATTTCATGCGGCGATAGCTGTATTCATATTAGGATTTTACTTTCAGAAAGGATGAGTCTTTGTGTAGTAATTTTGCGGATCAGAATCATCAGACCCTTCCCAGCCACCACATGGTCCCCTCGGACCGTGCATTGCTTATATTTTCTTTGCTTTTTTCTTGAAGATTTTTCACAGAACCCTGCGGCTATGGTTAGCTTTGCTCATAATTAGACGACGAGCAGCCAATTTACTGATGGCCTATATTTTCTTTGCTTTTTGGTTCCTCTTCTCTCTCACCTGCCGAACAAAAATCCAGTCCCCTCTCTCTCTCAAGTATCACCTGGTGTGGAACCAGCACCACTACCAGTACTCTTCTTTCCTCCTCTTATTCCATTTCTCCTTCCCTTCTTCCTCCTCCATGACCGAACATCACACCCACCTCCATGGCCGCCGCTGGCCAAGCCTGTTACGCAGTCACACCATCACTGCCAGTGTCGGAGAGAAGAAGACAATGAAGGAAAAATAGCTAAACCCAAACCCTGTTAACCTCTCTTGACTGGAGTGTATACTCCACTTAATTTCTCATGTGTTCTGCTTAGTTTGCTTGAGAAGAAAAAAGAGGCAAGTGGCACTAAAAAGCTAGCATGTTAATTTAATTTTCTGGGCTGATAAAACTGGCTCATTAGATTGATTACATGGAAAAGTCTATACTCTATAGTTTAGAAAATGAAACATTGTTTGTTTTAAACAGTTACAAGGATCCATGATTTTGGTGTGAGAATTTATAAGAAAATTTTACTGATTAGACTTGATAAAGCAACCATTTCTATTTTTTTCTTTTTGCTTTCATTTATTCCTTTTTGAGATTCTTGGCCAAATCACTCGAAAGGGTTGTATCTAGATTTTGGTTGTATTGAGATTTATTAGTTGATGCACTCTATCTGTTTGAGGAAAGGTCACCATGGGGTAAATGTAATGAAAGGGTGAAGGAATAGAATTGATAAATTGGCTGTTTTCCTTTCATTTTCAATTGTCTGGGAAACAAATAGTGTGCCATTTCTTTTCATCAGCCTTCCTCAACCCCATCTATGATTAACCCTCCACGCCTCAACACCTTGAATCTGCCAGTGTTCTTTGATTTTTTTAAATTTTTGCTTAAGTTGGCATTTACTCGTTTTACTAATTTTAAAGCTTACATCGTGTAAATATTGCGGTTCAGTGTATAGGCCTTTTGTTTTTGAACAAAAATATTACATTTGTTGGTTATGAACTAAAAATTTGAAAATTCTTGGGCTGTAAGCTGGTGTGGGGGTGGTTTTGGCCAGAAAAGGTGGTTGGGGAAAGGAATTTTTCTGAAAATGTGAAGGAATTTGTTTGGGACTTGGAAATTGTAGATTTCATCTCTTCGGATTTTGTTTGGAACTTGGAAATATGAAGGGGAACAAAAAAGAAAGCGCAATTAGAAAGAATACCCTTTTCCATAGTATTTCCGCTCCTAGCTAATTTTAAAAATATTAAATTGAAATGGAGGAGGTTATGCTTCTCCAAGGTCTGCTGACTAATGACACTTTTTTAATCCTTATTTCTACATTTAATTAGTTAGAAACTTAGAATTGCTTTATTCTGTTGAGCTAAGCTAACTTTTTCATTTTCTCCTCATTTCAGTTGTGTTAGTCTTAACAATATCAATTATATTGTGTGCATGGTGAAATTTGCCTGAATTGGGGTTGGTGAGCCAAGTTTCTCAGAGGCACCAGCCATAAAAATCTTAAAAGGGCAATGTTATATGTGAACTCAAATGGGAACTACATTGGAATCCATGCTTGCCTTTAGGGATTGGATGTTTGGGTAGTTTGAATCTTATGTGTCGATTTGGGGGATTAGATGTTTGGGTATGGATTGCGGGAAGCTAATTCGGGTTTCCTCCTAGTTGTTCTTCGGAGAAAATCGCTTCAGTGGTTCACCTTTTTTTTTTTTTACTTCAAAAGAAACCTGAATAGAAAGGCAGCACCACTGCCTACAAGTAATGTAGTGAGAAGTGGTGAAATGGGTTCTATAATTACCATTAATGAAATTGAAATTGAAATTGAAATAGAAATATAGCTAGCTGCCTGATGCGGATCGTATAGCTGACGAATACTTGGAGATGCGGAGGCGGCGATATATTCGGGCTGGTGGTTGGTAAACTTCAATCGACCGTAATTTTTGACTCGTAACTCCGTTTCGCCATTATAATATGTTGTTGAAAAGGTATCGACGAGCCGGAGAAAGGGAAAAATATAAAATGATTTTCCGGCCTAGAAAATCGCAAAAAAAATGCTTCTAAGTGTGGTTTTTGACCTGTTTTGTTTTTTTTGGGCTTATTTTGCTTTGGGCTTTTGTCTTTTTTTAATTAATCTGGTTTGTTCCAGGCCTAGGGTTTTGTGTCGCATATTTATAGTCGTGTTGAGACACTTTTCAGCAGTTTTTGAAGTTTAATAAAAATTGTGCTTGAAAATTGCACTTTTCTCAATCGTTCGGTATTCTTGCGAATCAACGAACGCTTGATGCCTTTGAATTTGTAGTTCGTGGTGATCTTACAGGTTGGAAGAAGAATTTTATTCTGGCATTCGTGGCGAATCAACGGAGTAGAGTTGAGCCCCTTGCGTTTTTTTTTTTAAGTTCCGCTGCATCACTGCCAACCAGAAGGAACCTAACTGCACTTGAAAAATGCATTTGCATTTTAAAGACCCTTTCATACATACACCTGATACATGTCACAAACCTGTTTTTTATTTTTCTTTTTGCTTTTTGTTGCTGCTTGCAGCAAATGAAGAACTACTCAAAATGCTAACCAGGTGATCCCTTGGACATCGATGTTGCTTTTACTTCATTTGACTTGGCCCTTTAATTTTATTTTATTGTTCTGTGATGTGGGTAGTTTGGAGTTTTTGGGGTTAATTTGGTTCTAACTGAATATATTTCGTGAATCAAATTGAGCAGAAATATAGCAAGGAGTAATTGAAGTACAAGGTGAAGAAGAGGACATTGAAGGTGCATTTCAGTTCAAGTGCCAACAAAATGCAAAAGTAAGAGTAACCACTTCTATATTATGTGCCATGTAGAATTGCATGTGTCCTTAGACATATATTCATATTAGGGGTTTTTAAGAGAAATTTGGAGAGGGAGAGAGAGATGTCCAGAAGTTCTTAGCAACAAACTTGATTTTATCGCTTTCTAGGCAGAATATTATTGGCTGCTTCAAATTTGCGTGAGTGCTTCATTTACTTGAAATTAGAGCTATGAACTTATAAGTGTGCATGTACTGGTTAAGGCTGCTGAATTGTAGGTCTTTCATATCAATTCTTTTATTTTTTTGGGTTGTATTTTGGATTCTTTTAGGTAAGAGTGAGCAGAGTGTGCAAATGATAATTTAAACGGTACTACTATTCATGTGAAGGTGGTTTGACTTTTTACTTCAACAAACGGTTCGGTTTGGATTGCCAACTATAGATACACACATATATGCATGTTTATATCATGGCTGATTTTTCTCTTTCACATTTTTATGAATCTGGTTTTTCAGGAGGGCTGAGCAAAATTAAAGGGCTAAAAGTCGATGTCCCTTCAATGGAGACCAACATAGTAAGTAGTCTTAGTCATTAATGTAGATAAAGAATACGTGAGAATTTTATTATAGATATTTCCACCTCCATTATTAAGTAGAATTGGTTTTTGCATCGGCTTACTAGACTGATATTATATTCAATTCACATTTCTTGTTTGATCTATGTTATAAAAACTGATTGTGAGGCAGATCTTTTCATAGTCAAGCTCACAAATGTTATAGTTTTAGGCATCAAATCCCATTACAAGCACTTTCAAGTTTCATCCAGCTTCTAGGTCATAGGTTGTTGCAACAGGTGGCCTATGTGTAGTTTTAGCTCAATTAGTAAATCATAAAAATTTCCTACTAACTCTCTATACCCTCGGATTAGAAGAGGACAAAATCCAACCTCCCCCAAACAATGAGGAAAAAATTTTCAATATTTTTTGAGCCATTTGGGTACTAAAACTCTCAAACGAGTTTGGAACTCTGTCAAACTTGACACGTAGCAAGGTCTAGACACGAGTGACGTGTGAGAATAAATGGCACAGTTACCATACTCCTGGGGTGACATTTTTTTCTATTTTTTTTTCTACTTGACACGTAAAACTGTTGGAGAATCTGTCGATCAACATGAAGCTTGGCATTCTCGTGATGTAAATTGCATTTTTTTCAATAAGCACATATATTACATGCATTCTATTAATTATTTTTATTGTGTTCATTATTATATCTAATAATTATATTTTTTTCTTTTCAGGTTATTCTTGTTGGCCCAAGTAGGTAACTCAATAGGGGGATGAATTAGGTTTTTAGAACTTTAATCTATAATCACAGATTAACAAATTAAACCAATGAAACAGTAACACAATATAAGATATATATGTAGGCAGCTTTTATATGTGTAATAAATGAAAAACAGAGCAAAAAATAAAGGATAGAGACAAACAGATTTTACAAAGGTTTGGCCAACTCTTGCCTACGTCCTCGATTCCTTGATCTTCTCGAAGATATTCAACTATGTAAAATTCCCTTGCACAGATGTTGGTTTTGCTTCAAGTGTCATACTCACACTTACAAGAGCTCTTTCTAAGCTCTCAAAATCCCAAGTGATTTTGTCCAAACTTCATTCAAACTTGCAAGTATTTTTCTCAAGCTACACTCAAACTCATAAGTTTACAAGCCCACCTAAGTGTAATGGATAAAGGTTATACAATGGGTAATTTTCTTTTAAAAAGTAGATAAGCAAATTTCAGCTCATGCAAGAACCTCCCAAATGAATAAAAATAGAGTATAAGATGTAAGTGATGAAAACCTCACTTCTAGCACTTTATCTTGTGTTCTTACACATATAGGTGTTGGGGATCTTCTATATATAACCTTGAATTTATTATAGTTGTTGGTGATAGTGGAGGTTCCATTAAATGCAAGAACGGCAGAGCATAACGTTCAGAAATATAGCTGTTATAGTGGCATGTGTTGACCCTTAGGCTGCAAGTGTCGACACCTTGCTGCTCTGAACACTGTTCTATTAGTAATTTGTTTTCATGCGTCGACTCTTGAGAGACCAAGTGTTAACTCCTTCAAGCTTTAGCATATATTTCTAAGGTATTGTCTCAATGTGTTGACTTGTCTTGGCTCATGTGTCGACTTCGTTAAGGCTTTTTCAAAGTCGTGTAATTTATCTCGATGTGTCTTTACTTCTAGACTCATGTGTCGACTCCTTTAAGCCTTTTTCATAGTTGAGCAATTTGTCTTGATGTGTCGACTTTTTGAGGGATTTATCAAAGTCATTCACTTTGTCTTGATGTGTCGATTCTTTTGATGATTCTTCAAAGTCATGCTCATTGTCTCCATGTGTCAACACCTTTAGGCACATGTGTCAACTCTTTTGATGATTTATCAAAGTCATGTTCACTGTCTCTATGTGTCAACTCCTGATGGTCTATGTCTCGATACCTAATGAGCTAAGTGTCGACTCCTGGAATGAGTTTATCGACTCTTGCCAATTCAATTGCTCAGGTTCAAGTCACTGTCTTCAAGTGTCGACTCTTGGCGGTCCAAGTGTCAACTGCTGCCAATTCCATAGGCTTCATTCCGCAAGACTTTTTTTAACCTTTTTCAAAGTATTCAAGCTCTTCAAGGATTATCCAAATAAGACTTTTAAGGCTTGAAATGACTTCTTGAAAGCAAGTAGACTTTCAAGAACACCTCAATCTCTTCAAAATGAATTCAACCATTTGATTCCTTGTAGAGTTCTTCAATCAACATAACTTTCTCCATTGATCTAAGTCTTTTTCAAAATCTTCACAAGAGCTTCCAAGACTTGAGATCTCTTCTCTTCAACTGATCTTTTATGTTTCTTTGAACATCTTCAATTTGTTTACTTGATCTTTATCAACTTAATTTCTTCTAGGATTCTTCAATTAATATAACTTCTGCCATCTATTCAAGATTTCAACATAATCTTCAATGAAACTTCCAAGTCTTGTGATTTCTCATCAATAGGTCTTTATTACCTTTGAATATCTTCAATGTAGAAAGTATAAGCTCTTGTTGCCAATCTATTTCATATTTTGAATATCTTCAATCTATAAGATGAACTTATTGAATGTGTCAACCGATCATGCTCTTCAACCTTTGATTCTTCTTGACAAGCTTCTCAATATAAGTTCTTAAATATTTTTCAATGTGATAAGTTTCAAGTCATAAACCTATTGAAATAGAAACTTGCTCTTCCTTTCTTTTGTGCTTTATGCCTCAATGTATTTTCCATATCGAGAGCAAAACAATCAACCATTTTAGAGGTTTATAGCCTATATGATGCTTTAGATATGGTCATGAGGATCGAGGGTCTTCATAATGAATAAGTTGGCCATGGATGTTGCCAAACATATGTATACCCAAACTTTATCTCTTCGAGAATAAGATTACCTAAGTAATCTTCTTGTTGGATACTAAACTGACCAGCTCAATTATTTTTTTTATTATTAAATGATTATAATCTAATTTGCATACTCAATTGAAATCATTTGATAACAAATACATGTTTTTGTTATCATCAAAATCAAAATGAGAATCAACTTTAAGTCAACAATCTTCCCCTTTTTTTATGATGAAAAAACCTTAAAAATATATGCAATTAACTTCAATATAAGTGAAACATAAGGATTAAGAAACTGAAAGAATTTATAGCAACATGCTTCTTGTAAGGCTCCCCCTTGCTACTTCAGAATAAGGATACTCTTTATATATAATATTTCTCTCCCTTTTTCATATATTTTTCATAGAGTATCTCTCCCTCTTTTTGTCAATCAGTTAAAAACGAGAAAAAAAAAAGTAGAATGCAAATGTTGAGTAGAAAAATTCATTCATATTTCAGATTTTCTCCCCAATAAAAAATATTTCTCCCCCTATTTTCATATAGATTATCTCTCCCCTTTATTAGATGATTTCTCCTTGCTATGGTATACAATAGTTCTCTTCCTTTTTGTCAATTTATCAAAAAGAATTTATGAAAAATTTACGACAGATACAATAGCAAAAGTATTAAAATAGAAGTATAAGTATTGTGAGGAGACTAACCAACAAATGCACCAAATTATCAAATCATGATAGTTAGACCTTCATAGCATATGCATCCATATAAAGACAAGCAAAACAAGTTACCATTATTCAAAATATGCAAATGTATGATAATGATGTATGCTCATGCAAATTTTAGTGAAGGAAACTAGGTTATGTCTGTCGGGTCTTCAGGAGTATTGGAGAATGTGGAGATTGAAGTTCTAGGCTTGAAAAAATATTGCTTGGTAGGAAAGGCTGTTGGTTGTTTCTCAACAGGAGGGTCAGCTTGCTGTTCTGGATCAACAGGCTTTTCAGATTTTTCTGATGGAGGCTGAGAAGACTGTGATGGAGTGCTACTAACCTTAAAAGATCCACTTATGTCATCAGTGGAGTCCTCTGTTTTTGCTGCTATTGCTGCTGTAAGGTAAAGAGGTTTGCAATTATGTCCAAGAATCAAGGCAATGTGCTTCCCAATATGCTCAGTGGTAATCTATAAAATATCATCTTTCACTTTCTTCTTCAAGTTCATCAATCTAAATTCTCCATTGTCCATCTTTGTGTTGATTTTTGTGAACATCTCTTCTTGATGTTTCCTCATCTCTTTTATCATATTCATCAACACATCATATTGCCTTTATCCAGTGCTGGGAACCATTTGATATAACTGCCTTGCAGTTCCACAAGTTTCAAAATGTCCAGTTCTGTTCGAAATTTCCTCCCCATCAACATGATATCCTTCTTGAATCCAGGTTTTGGTCTTTGGGTCCAAGGTATAGCAAATCCTTTTAAACATTGTCTCATTATAGTGCTTAGACTTAACATTGTTCTTTCTTACAGCTTCACTTTCCAGATTCACTTTGAAGTGTTTGAACACTAATGTCAGAAACATTTGATATGAAAAGTATGCTCTTTTAGTAGTTGCAATCTTATTCATGTGAAAGACAATATGAAATGCTATGTCAATTTTGGCATTTGTCCGATAGTCCCATAAGAATAAAATTTTCTTATCTTTTCTCTTCTTTGTAGCTTTTGAAGATTCATCATTCCCTTTCTTCTTCTTGCTTCTCATTTCTAGTATATCATATCTCATAATTGCTTGTACAAAATTTTTCTCATTGACTTCTTTCATCTTTATGAGATGTTTGGGTAGACAAAGGTTGATTTGAAAATTTTGAATAGGTAGAATGAGAGACAAAAGTCATTCTTGGTGTTTGGAAATGCAACTGATGATGATTGGTTAATAATGGGGATTGAAATATATGCAAAATGTATGTACTTAGTTTCCCAAAATGTAATGTATGTATATGATCTATGTGAATAAGATTCAAACACATTTATGATCATACCAAGGGGTCAACTCCTGTCTTCAAGAGGTTGACTCATTTTCTGCATAAAGAGCTATCTGAGCTTTCTGTTAACATGGGTCGACTCTTTTCAACAGAAGTCACCAAGAATTACTTCTAGAATATAGGGGTCGACTCTTTAAATGCATGAGTTTACTCTTTTTCTCATGAAATGAAGAAATGATTTTTGAATGGCATGAAGTCTAGCAAATAGATACAGAATTAATTTTAAAAGATTCATACGAATTATCAACCATATATAACAACCTAAGCATTTAAGATAATGGATTGCTTATGCTCAATTCTCTCATAATCATACAAAATCTATCTTTACTTAGAGGTTTTCTGAAAATATCAGTTAATTGATATTCAGTACTCACAAAATCTAGCACATATGATCAATGCAAATAAGATTCATTCATATATATGAACATGCCAATATGAAATACATAACATATATATCATCAAAATCAATCAAATAAAAGGATTGCACATGCTTAACTCTCTTAACAGTCAATATATGTGATTCTTTAGGAATGATTTGAAATCTTGCATGCAAACACACACTAAACATGATATCTGATTAGCTAGTAGTAAGATATAATAACAATGATCCTATCATGCTTCTATAAATTTTAGTATAAAGAGGAGTACCTTAATTATTGTCATCCAACTTTTGTTGTAGTACGAAAAAGGGTTTCAATTTGCTTCAAGTTTTCAGCATTAAACTTTTTGAGCAAGTCCTTGACATATTTAGCCTGGTTGATAAATATGTCATCCTTTGATTTGACGACCAAGGAAGAATGTCAATTCTTCCATCAAGCTTATCTTAATTTCTATTTGCATTCACTTGGCACAACTCTTTCTCGTGACTGTAGCCTCGAGCAGCTAATCCTTGCTTTATTTTTTATTGTAGTACCCTTGCTTCAAACTGATTCAGTCCTTCTCGCATTGCTTTAATTCAATATTTATCTTGTTCAGCTTCTTGAGAAGTATTTGGCTCCATTTGTGAGGTAGGTAGAGTGAGTACACAAATTTCTTATGGAAGCTCTGGTTCTCACTCCCTTTGATGTATCTATAAGGATGTGAACTTGAAGATGATTTTATATTGATTTTCATTCCTTTGGTAGTCCCTCATTTACATTAACCTTGTCACACGCCCAACCCAATTCTCCCACCTCACCACTTCCGTGCTACATACCACACTTCTATTGGTTCACACTAATACACTCTTACTTTAAGTAAAAACACATTAAAGCTAATGAGGTATAATGAGCTTTGCAGTAAGTAAATTACACACATATGGACCTACATAATTTTACATATTTGACATTATAAGATTGAGGTCTCACAAACCTGCTACTGCTTCTTCAGGTGCTGACACTTCATCAATATTGCTAGCACTTTTTTTTGCTTCGACTGTATCATTATTTTCAGCTTTGCTTGCAAGAGAGATAGACTTGACATGGATAGCTTCTTCAACCATTAAGGTTCTTTTGCTATAACTCTAAAGGCTTTATTGTGCAGAGAATAACTAAGAAAAATACCAATGCTTTCAATCCCAATGATTTTTCCTTTATCCTTATCATCAAATGTCATCCATATTTGGTTGAGAGGGAGTTGAATTTTAGCGCCAATCATATACCTTGAGAAACTACTTTCCAAATGCCAACAATCATTCTTGACTTCAGATTGGATTGTAGGCAAACCTATAATAAAAACAATTTAAGTTTTGTTCTTTGGTACCCACATTATGTTGAGTCCTTGAGGGTTAGTATTCAAAGTACGTTTTGGAATCAAAACTTTCTTAACTATTTGAGACTTGTTCATAAGAAAACATTGATCAGCCTTGTGTCATTTCTTGTGGCAATAAAAATATGTAATCTGAGATTTTTTCAAGGGGACCTCAAATGATTTTTGAAAATATTTTTCTTCTTGAAAGGATTATAACCTAATCCAGCCTTGTTGAGAGAGCATTTCTGTTTTGCAAAGCATTGTATCAAGTTTTTCTTTTCCATTAACACTTTTTGCAAGAGATTTTTCTAAATCATTGACTTTCTCTTTCAAAACAGAAATTTTCTTTTTTAAAATTTCATTTTCATTTTTGTAAATCTTCAATTTTCTTGGTGAAAGTGGATATCATCTTTTTTAGAAGATTATTTTTTATGCATATCTTTTTACATTCAGCAAACAAGTCATCAAAAGCATTTTGTAATTCTTCAAAAGTAAAATCAGAATTTGAACCTCATTTTCTTCTTCATTTGCTACAAAACATAGGTTGGCAGTCTCTTGAGTTTTAGCTTCTTCATCAGAGCTGGATTCTTCATCTTCACTCCATGTGGTGGTAGCTAGAGCCCTTCTTCTTTTGCTTTTCTTCTATCTGTTCTTGAGTCGTGGACATTTAGATTTGATATGTCTAGGATTTTTGCACTCAAAGCATGTGATGGAAGCATCTGCCTTTCTTGATTTACCCTTATGTTCTTGTTTTCTTTCTCTCTTTCATTTCTTCTTTATGAACCTTATGAGCTTTCTCATGATTGATACAAGTTCTTCATCTTTCTCTTTATTGCTGTCTTGATCATTTTCTATAGATTTGAATGCAATGATTCTCTTCTTTTTCTCATTTTCTTCTTGCATATGTGGCTTTTGTCAGCTTATATATTGTGAGAGATCCAAATAATCCTTCAAGTAGTAACGTGTTGAGATCTTTTGCTTCTTGTATAGCAGTCACCTTAGCTTCCTAAGTCTTTGGCAAAGTTGTAAGAATTTTTCTCACCTGCTTACTGTTAGAATAGATCTTTCCAATAAATTTCAATCCTTTAATAATATTAGTAGATCGTGTAAACATTTCAGTAATGGATTCTTCTGATAACATTCTAAACATTTCATAATTATGTACAAAAATGTTGATCTTAGACCCTTTAACTTGGTTGTACCTTTATGTGTAACTTCTAATTTATCCCAAATTTTCTTAGCAAATTCACAAGAAGATATTCTATTAAATTCATTTAGATTTAATGCACAATATAAAATGTTCATAACTTTAGCATTGGATTGCAAAAGTTTCAAGTCATTCTCATGTCATTCACTTTCAGGTTTGGGGATGACTACCCTTTTAATAGTCTTGATGAGAGTCTTAGGACCATTTACAATGATCCTCCATAGTTCATAGTTAACAGATTGGATATATATCCTTATTCTATTCTTTCAATAATTGTAGTTTGTTTTATTGAACAAAGGAGGTTAATGGTGGATTGAGCCTCACCTAGAAAGTTTCCAGCTATGTTTGCCATGGATCAACTCTAAAGATGTTAAGCTTTTTAAATAGAGCGTTAGCACTGATACCAATTGTTGGCCTAAGTAGGCAACCCAAGAGGGGGGTGAATTGGGTTTTTAGAACTTTAATCTATAATTATAGATTAACAAATTAAACCAATGGAACAATAACACAATATAAGATATATATACAGGTAGCTTATATATGTACACTGAATGAAAAATAGAGCAGAAAATAAAGGATAGAGACCAATAAATTTGCAGAGGTTCGACCAACTCTTGCCTGCGTCCTTTCTTCCTTAATTCTCTTAAGGGTATTCCACTATGTAGAATTCCCTTATAGAACTACTAGTTTTGCTCCAAATGTCTAGCTCACTCTTACAAGAGCTCTTCTTAAGCTCTCAAAATTTCAAGTGATTTTATTTAAGCTTCACTCAAACTTACAAGCATTTTTCTCAAGCTACACTCAGACTCATAAGTTTACAAGCTCACCTAAGTGTAATGGATGAAGGTTATAAAATGGGTAATTCTTTCTCAAAGAGTAGATAAGCAAATTTCAGCTCACACAAGAATTCCCCAAATGAATAAAAATAGAGTATAAGATGTAGGTGACGAAAATCTCACTTCTAGCACTTTATCTTGTGTTCTTCTTACACATATATGTGTTAGGAATTTTCTATGTATAGCTTTAAGTTGATTATAGTCGTTGGTGGTAGTGGAGGTTCCACTAAATGCAAGAACGACGGAGTATAACGTTCGGAAATATAGACGTTACAGTGGCATGTGTCAACCCTTAGGCTGCAAGTGTCGACACCTTGCTACTATTAACACTGTTCTATTAGCAATCTGCCTTCATGTGTTGACTCCTAAGGACCAAGTATTCACTCCTTCAAGCTTTAGCATATATCTCTAAGGCACTGTCTCGATGTGTCGACTCTTCTAGTCTCATGTGTCGACTCCATTAAGGCTTTTTTAAAGTCGTGCAATCTATCTCAATGTGTCGACACTTCTGGGCTCATATGTTGACTCCTTTAAGCCTTTTTCATAGTTAAGCAATTTGTCTCGATGTGTCGACTCTTGTAATCTCATGTGTTGACTCTTTAAGGGATTTATCAAAGTCGTGTATTCTGTCTTCATGTGTCGACTCTTTTGATGATTCATCAAAGTCATGCTCACTGTCTCCATGTGTCGACACCTTTAGGCGCATCTGTCAACTCTTCTAATGATTCATCAAAGTCATGCTCATTGTTTCCATGTGTCGACACGTGATGGCCTATGTGTCGACACCTGATGAGCTAAGTGTCGATTCTTGAAATGAATGTGTCGACTCTTGTCAATTCAATTGCTCAGGTTCAAGTCACTGTCTTCAAGTGTTGACGCTTGGTGGTCTAAGTGTTTGACTCATGCCAATTCCATAGGCTTCATTCCGCAAGACTTCTTCAACCTTTTTCAAAGTCTTCAAGCTACTTAAGGATCATCTAAATAAGACTTCTAAGGCTTGAAATGACTTTTTCAAAACAAGTACATTTCTACGAACATCTTCAATATCTTTGAAATGAATTCAACCATTTGATTCATTGTAGAAGTTTTCAATCAACATAACTTCCTCCATTGATCTAAGTTTTCTTTAAAATCGTCAAGAGAGTTTTCAATACTTGAGATCTCTCCTCTTCAACTGATTTTTTTATGTTTCTTGGAACATCTTCAATCTCTTTACTTGATCTTCATCAATTTGATTTTTTCTAGGATTCTTCAATTAATATAACTTCTTCCATCTATTCAAGACTTCAACACAATCTTCAATGAGACTTTCAAGTCTTGTGATTTCTCATCAATAGGTCTTCATTGCCTTTGAATATCTTCAATGTAGAAAGTATAAGCTCTTGTTGCCGATCTTCTTCATAGTTTGAATATCTTCAATCTATAAGGTGAACTTGTTAAATGTGTCAACTCATCATGCTCTTCAACCTTTGATTCTTCTTGATTAGCTTCTTAACACAAGTTCTTCAATATTTTTCAATGTGATAAGTTTCAAGTCATAAACCTATGAAAAAGAAACTTGCTCCCTCTTTCTTTTGTATTTTATGCCTCAATGCATTTTTCAGATTCAAAGCAAAACAATCAACCATTTTAGATGTTCATAGTATATATGATGCTTTAGATATGGTCATGAGGATCGAGAGTCTTTATAATGAATAAGTTGGTCGTAGATGTTGCCAAACATATGTATACTCAAACTTTATCTCTTTGAGAATAAGATTACTTAAGTAATCTTCTTGTTAGTTACTCAATTGACCAGCTCAATTATTTTTTTGTTATCAAATGATTATAATATAATTTGCACACTCAATTGAAATCATTAGATAACAAACACATGATTTTGTTATCATCAAAATCAATATGGAATCATCCTTGAGTCAACAATTCTCAAAGAATAGGTTGATGGTGTTGCTATATTAGCTTATTTTGTGATAGACTATAAACTCTTTTTGGTTGTACGGATTTTGGATTTGGTTTTTTGCAAGAGACTATGTAAATTTTTTTTGTTTTATGAATTTTTATGGAAGACAATGTTTGTTTGGATAGATGTTTAAAATATATATTAACTTTGTTAAGTATTTTCGTAAACATTTGGATTTGAATTTGTAAGTGTTTGGATTTGAATAAATGTGTGAATTTTGTTGTTTGAATCATGTTAAATGTACATTTTATCAGGTAAAATAATAAATTACAAAAATCATTAATAATTTATTAAAAAAAAAATTTCTTTTAAAAAATGTACTATTGAAGGCAATTACCATTGCTAAAAGTGAGGGAACTATCGCTGAAAATTTTCCTTTATCCGCATGATTATTTGCAATGGTTCACTAGTCGTTGTTAAAGTTTTTGCAACGGTGAAGGTTGTCGCAAGTAATATTCACAAAAGTATTAGCTACAGTAACTAACCGTTGCAAAAACCCTTTAACAACGACATGACAGCGGTCGCAAAACAAGTTGATCTGTTACAAAAAGTACTCTATGCTGTCCCACAATTGTCGCAAAAGCTATTTGTGACGCCAGTATTTCCGTTGCCTAAAATGTCCATTGCAAATTGACTTTTTGTTGAAAATTGACTTTTTGTGACGGTTTTTTGCCGTCCCTGTTTTCTAGTAGTGTAACTATTATTGAGAACGATGGAATAAAGTAGTCTAAGAAACCTGTCCTCCAAAGCTAAAGCGAAAATGCAAATTCAAAATGGTACTTGAGACATATTCTGATGCATAACTAATTATGGAGTATCAATCACGTCCCTCCAATAATTCACATTATCACATCCAAAAAGAGTTGTGGGTCACTATCCTAACTAAACCTACTATTCGAGGAGTATTAAATGCCCTTATTCTTTTTTTTTTTTTTTTTCGGTCTGCAGTTCATTTTCCATCGTGGGTGAGGCTCCAAATCTTTAAATTGAAGATAGAAAGTAGTTAAAGTGTTATTCTACTTTTTTTCTTTTGGACCAGTAAATTTGGAAAAAGAATAATAATGTTATACAAATAAAATATTAATTTGTACAAAATTTATCATACATAAAGATTGTTTGTGATCATTTTATTTCATAGTAAAACGCTTACACTACAACAATTCTCAGTTTTAGTGACAAAATTATTAATGATGAATCAAGTTTTATCACCAAAAGTAGCCATTTTGCCATGAAATATACCTTTGGTCACTAATAAGAAAAGCAAGCACTATTTGTCACAAACTAGTGCTTTCTCACTAATATTTTGACACTAAATACATTATTGAAAGTTTTTACAAAATTAAAATTTTTTAAGAAGGAGAAACTATGATGAAAATATTTTGTTGTCACTAATGTTAGTAAAACAAAAGTGACAAATAATAATTTGTAGTTAATTTTTTAGTACATGGTGATAGCCTTTTTGTCACAAAATTGATGTCGTATGAAAAAAAATGAACAAATATTATAATTTTTCACGCCAATACCACACACTTCCTTTGTAAAACGCGAATCCAAATTCCAATTCTTCTCCCTTTACAATTGTCTCTCTTGTGCTTTGTGTCTTCTCCACTGCAAAACCTAAGCGTAATTCCTCCATTGAAGCTTGAAGGAACCTCCATTGAAGTTCAATGAAACCTCCTTAGATTTCCTCTGCCTCCCACCGTCTCACCTCGCTGCTTCAAATTCCTTTGTCTTCAAAGACATCGCTGGTTCGAGCCTTCAATGACACCTCTACTCTGAGCATCTCCCTCGAAATTGAGACACTTCTAATGGATAAGGCTCCCTCGTATGTGACAATGCGATTTCCATTTCTCACCATTGACTACTTCAACTCTGCCAAAATCCAAGCCCTAGAAACCTTAGAATTCCTCTCCCCTCCCAGCAGGCCACCTTGCTCATTCGAATTCCTCCACCTCTGAAAACCTTTGCTACTTTGAGCCTTCGTTGACGCCTCTGCTTTGATTGTCTCCCTCGAAATTGAGAGCTTCTGATCGATACTGCTTGATCTCTTGAAGTTCTTCTCCTGTGTTATTCCTCACTTCGTCGATTTCAAAATTCGAAATTTTGCGAATATTCATTCCTGCTATGGAGAAGCTCCCAATGACAACTAGAGGAACTTCAGCTAACAAAGTAGTGAGATTATAAATGCAGTTGTATTTGCTTTTTAACCTTGAATGAGGTTTTCTGTTGCTTTTGTTATTTTCTCATAAATTTAATTATGATGATCTGAAATTGTAGTTTTTGAAGTTGTAAGATCAATCAATTTTAGTTTACAAAATTTAGGAACTTTATGATACTAAGATGAGCAATCAACTTATAGCAAATGCATAATTGAACTTGCAGGTTTTCATTTACATTTGAGTGATCTCTTTTGATAATTTTTTTTCTTGTTTGTTGTCAATTCTGCAGTCAATTTTCTTCTTGGAAAAATTGAAAGAAGCTTCAGTTCGGGAAGTAATATGATTTAATTTTATAGAGGTGTATTCATGAGTTTCCAATCCATAGGGCACGTTTTCGATTTTAGTATTTTTAGCATGTTTTCTAACCAGTCACTGATGATTTCTGGAAGTTTTCTTGTTTTTATAATATGACTTAACCAATGAAGTTTACTTCATTTTCATAGGTGAGATTCTGAATGTAGTCAAATGTAGTGTTGAATTGGCTCTTCCTATTTTGATTGAGTTTACATGCGATTTAGATCTACGTTACAGTCTACTTGACATCATTGCAAGAGAAAGATGATCCCACTTTTGATTGTGAGGAAGAAAATGGTTTTGAAGTGGTCCAATTCGAAATTCTTGTGCTGGATCTATCCTTGGTAACTTGTCCTACTAAACACGTGTTTTGATACAATTTGGTTATGTACATCTTGTGTATATATTTACACAAAAAATAATCCTATGCATATTTGTACATAGTGAAATTCCTGTTAATAAGCTCTTCTCTGGTTCTTGTTGGAATGTGTACTGTTAAAGTCCGGGTGGCAGGGTTCTTTTATGGGTAAAGGGGAGGGAACCCCCTACACCCCCCAAAAAAAGTCTACCTGCTAAAAAAATTACATTCATTACAGACATGTAAAGACGCTATGAACTAGGAATGCAACTTATCATCTTGTCAGAAAAGTTTTCTCACATTAGAATTTCAAGCTGATATTGTGTGTATTATAGTTGAGTATTAATTAAATAGCCATGTCATTTGAACAATAGTACATTAAAGGTGCACTATATTTGATTGCAATTTTTGATGCAATGAAAATGTTGTTTTGACTTTATAGTGGCAAGAATACAGTTTATATCATGCTTAGCATGACTGGATGTGGCTACAACAATAATGATACTTAATTGTGAGCAACTTGGTTTTTATGATTGTGTGTCCCTTAGCTTATTGCGCATGGGATTTGTGCAGGGCTTCAATTTCAGAGCTCAAGATTCTTAAATAGTGTCATTCCATTAATCAAATAGGCAATTTCTTGAAGCTAGCTTATCATGATCTAGTGAGGGTGTTTACCTATGCCAACCCCTCTGTAAATAAATTGCATTCTTGGTTCGTTCTCACTTCTCATTATTGTCTCTTCAACAATCGTAATTCACTAGATTAAGGCTTAAAGGCTTTTATTCACACTGGAAGCTTTGTTAATAAAAACATTTTGCATTATGCAAGTCAAGATATTCAAACCTCAGTTAGTTGTTGTTAGGAATGAATCATTGGTTGATGAACTCACAGAGGCTTTGGCTGATGTTAAACACAAGCCTCAAATTATTCCTAGAGAACAGGGTGTCATTGAGATTGGCCACCGTCTACTTTCCTTACCCCTTATTTTGCTGATGTAAGTCGTTTTCATTACTTTGTGGATGTTGCATGTAATCTGTTTCTGGGTTGCTCGCCACCCAGATGCTATCACTGTAGTCATAGGAATAGTAGGCTGCGTAGGTTTGAAGGTAAACTCTAAATCCTGTTGCTTTAATGTTTTTCCTTTTATCTTCCAGTTTGGACCAGTTTAGCTACAAAATCTAGAGCCCATCTATAGTCATAATAGCAAGAGATTCTAGCTTAAGTTTGATTATTTATATGGAATGCCTAATTTAAACTCAAATTTTGGAGGTTTTGTTTGAAAGACACCTGTGTGCTTCAATTATTTGATGGAGGTTAACTAATTTTATCAAGAATCAAGAAGAGGAGTATAGAAGTAAAATTTCCTTTAATTTTCTGGTTTTTAAATTAATTGATGTAGTATAGTAAAGGACACTTTTGTTCTTGGACTCTTAATTTTGCAATGTAGAGATTTGATTCTTTCTGTGTTTGTGTGTGCATCCATTTCATGTCCTGCATATTAATGAGAAGCTTTCTTGTCCAGCTGATAGGCTTCTGATTGGAATGCGTGTAGCTTTTGGTAAGCCTCAAGGAACATTTGTTCATGTGGCCATCGGTCAGGTCCTTCTATCTGTCCGCTGCAAAGATGCCCAAGAAGCCTTGTGCAAAGCAAAGTTCAAATTCCCTAGTTGTCAAAAGATCATTGTCAGCAAGAAGTAGGGATTTACCTAGTACAACCGTGCTGATTATATAAAGTGGAAAGCAGAAAACATTATTGTGCCTAGGGTGCCATGGACCCTTGGCACACCTTCAACCTAGAAGAGATTTTTACATTCAACTACCTAGGAAATTTTGTTGATTGAGAAAATATGTAGGCATCAGGCAACTAATTAGCATATGGGTTTTTAGTTATGTGTGATTTGATCTCTGGAATTGGAGTACTTGTATTGCTTCATTTCTGCCTTTTATTGCTCTGAAGGGAACTTTGATCATTTCTCTACATAAATTAGTACTGTGTTGGAAAACTTGGAGTGCCTTGCTTTAACTTGATGATATTATTTACTATTTTAAAGTTATATGTACGTTACGGGTGGGTTTAATGATTTGTAATGGTAAGTGGATTTCACAACGCAAGTCAATTGTAAAAATAAAATAAAAAAATGAGGTGAAGGGTTTTAGTGACAAGCTATTATCAAGTCCTGAACGGACCTTTTGTGACCAGCACATAGTGACCAAAATTCTTGTAGTGACAAATTCTTGTCGTCGCCCTATCTTTATATATTTTGTGACTATTATTTTTATCACTAAAGAGAAGTACAAATACGACTTTTAGTGATGAAATCTCTATGATTTTGTGACACAATGATGTCATCACTAATTTAAAAAATTTTAGTGACAAGACATATTTGTCACTAAAGACCAAAGAAATAGTGACAATTTTTTCTTTGTCACACAATACTTTCAGTGTCGGGTCTATAGTGACAAGTTGTGACAAAACAATTTTGCTACTAAAGATAACTTTAGTGACAAACATCAACATTTAATGACAAATAATTTTGTCACTAAAACCCTTATTTGTTGTAGTGTTAATTATTATATATTTTGACTCATAAAATTAAAATAAAATCGACACATTATTTAGTAAAATTTTATTATAAAATTATGTAAAGAATAAAATTCATGCCCACCTACCCTTCAGTCTTAGGTGACAGAGCATGTTAGTCCAAGAGCTCGAAGGATTTGGCTACTAGCCATTGGCAAAGATAAAAAAAAGGGAAGACAATGTATTTGGCCATTCAAAGTTTCAAGGGATAATCTAAACTAGTTACTTATTGTGCTTTGATGGGGTTCATTTCTTCAATATTCAAAGGTCGATGATTGCAATAATTGTGCTGATTTACACAAAACAAAAGAAACAAGAAAGTGGGATGTGCTTTGCCTTGGTAGAAAGTTTGGAGGCCCAAGCTCCAACTGCAGGCATGTCAATCATGGTGGTTGATAATGTGATGATGTGAAAAAATGTATGCAGGACGAAGAACTAACTTAGTGGTTTCTTACTTTTTTTTTTTATATGAATTTGAAAAGTAAGTAGCACGTAATTCTTAGGAGAAATTATTCAGTGTTCCTAGAAGACCAGATAATACCATGTGTAATGTTAGAAATCATAACCTTCTAAAGAGAGGTCAGTGGTTTGACTTTTATCAAGTGCAAGAAGTAACTCAAGGGATTTATCTTAGTAATTACCTGATTTGTGTGGAATAGGGAATTACACAAATCTCGAAATTAGTAGAGATGTGCGCAAACTGAACCAAACACTCTGTTAGCCAAAAAAACAAAAAAGAAATTCATGTATCCTTACTCTTGTTCTTATATGGGGGTGAGGTCGAATATCCTAGAGACAATTTTTAGCTGCTAAAATCAACAAAATTGGACATTTCAAAAGGATAGTAAACTTAATTACTAAGCTGAAGTTATCAAGAAATTGTATTTTCAAAACATGATATTTTAGCTTGAAAACACAAGTTCTAAAAGTATCTAAAATTAAGCTTGAAAACTTGTGTTTTGAGAACACAATTTCTCAAACAACCTAAGTTCGATAAATAGTATGAAAGGGCGACCCTGGAATGCAATGTCAAGTCAAGTAAAACTTTGGAAAAGCAAAGTGTTAGACAATGATCTGGACTCCACTAAACAAAAGTCGAAGAAACCCCAGCTGTGTAATTCTACAGAGCAAGTTGCAAAATTCACGCTAGGGCCGGCGCTAGGTATACCATGGTGGGGTCAATTGACCCCATCAGCCTTGACAAACTTAATTTTTTTGTTACTAGTATCATGAATTTTCCACCCCTTGACCCCATTACCCCACCCTTCGAGTCAGAGTGTTCGCCCCAAAACAATCCCAGTTTTGTCTTATTCCTTCTCCATTTTCGGCATCTTCATCTTCGTTTGTGTGAGAGACATCTTTTGCAATATTTCATATAATTCTTACATTGAGTGCTTCACCAGCTTTGACCTCTATTCTCCCTTTGTTTATGTATTCAAATATATAATATCAAGTGGTTTGACAGATTTCTCATTTTATCATAAAAAAGTTTTTATTACTTATTCTTACTTAATACCTTTTTAGAGAAAAAAAGCAAATTTTTAGCTTTCCAGATTAAAAGATAAGATCGTAGGGATATTAATTTATAAGAAAATACTGTAAATAATCCTTTTTTTCAGCGCTAAATACAAAATAAATAGATCTTATATAAATTTATTAATATGAATTTTATAATTTTTTATAAAAAAATTATAAAAATGTAATTATATATTGTGTCACTCTAATTTATAAAACTAGAATAATACCATAAAGTTAATTGCGTGATTAACGCTTCTAGACTAATCCACTTACATAATGTAATATGAGATCACAATCCCCACTCCCCCACGGTATGAAATGACTTTGAAATGCTATCGCAATTAGCAAACTTAGAAAAGTTAGTGGCAGACAACGTGATGACATACTCCACTAAAACAAAAAAGGGTACCCAGTTGTTTCTCACAAAGAAACTCCCACTAGTTCATTTGTCGTTTCAGCATGAGTCATGCTATCTATAAAAAACAAATTTGTACTGAATTTTTATATTAAACCAGCTGTATTTCACAAAAGAAATGCATTGTAATCTGAGCTTGCACTACTAGTTCATTTGTCGTTTCAATAAAAAAAAGTTTTCCGTTTGACACGATCGTAACTTTATTCAAATTAAATTTTTTTATTGAAAAACAAAAATTTATTTGACACAATCATTACCAAGGACAAAAATTTATTTAAAGTTATTTTTTCGAACCAATTCCGTTATTATACTTGGTTTTTTAATTTGTTGAGAGAGAGAGAGAGTCCATTCTTTTTTGTTTTTTCTTTTACTTTTTTTTAGTTACCTTAAGAAAATGAGAAAAATGAATAAGCGCTCCTCAATACATGTACACTTATATTTAGTTATTAATAAAAAAATAAAAACTAATTTGATTTGGCTTTTCATATTTCCTCTCTCAATAAATTCTCAATTCAAATATAACATTATTGAGAACGACAGAATAAAGCAGTCTTAGAAACGTATGAAGGAAAGCACCATCCTCCAAAGCTAAAGCGAAAATGCAAATTAAAAAAGAAAAGCTTGAGATATATTCTGATGCATAAGTAATTATTGAGTTTTAATAATGTCCCTCCAATAATTCACGTTATCACATACAATAAGAGTTGTGGGTCACTACCCTAACTAAACCCACTATGAGGAGTATTAAATGCACTTATTTTCTTTTCAACTCTTTTGTTAGAATGGTAGAGAAATAGAGAAGGAGAGGATGAGAGAAAGAATTGTATTAGTTGTAATCTTTTGTACAAGATGTGATACATTTTAATGAAATGGAGACCTATATATATAGGAGAAGGAAAGAGAAAAATACCATGAAACATGCCTAACAAACATGCCAAACAAAACCTAACCATAGACTTAGACTACACCTAACATGCCTAATATTCCTTGACTATTACATGTTCATACTATATGTACATTAACAGTCCCCCGCAAACTTAAGATGGTAAGGTGGAGACCAAATTGAGTTTGATAACCAGATCATGAAATCGTCCTGGGAGATGAGCCTTGGTGAAGATGTCAGCAGTTTGATCAGCAGAAGTCACAGAGAGAAGATGAACTGTACCACACATGACATGCTGACGAATGAAATGACAATCAATCTCAATGTGCTTAGTACGATCATGAAACACATCATTATGAGCTATCATAATTGCACTGCGATTGTCACAATGGAGAACAGTAGCACTAGAATGAGAGACACCCATGTCTTGAAGCAACCACCGAAGCCAGAGAAGTTCTTGAGTAGTATCAGCCAGAGCACGATACTCAACCTCAGTGCTAGAGCGAGCGGTAAGAGTCTGCTTCTTACTATGCCAAGAAATCAGAGAATCGCCAAGGAAGAAGCAGAATCCGGTGGTAAAATGACGATCAGTCGGGTCTCCAGCCCAATCAGCGTCAGAATAAGCATGGAGCTGTAGAGAGTAGTGACTAGAGTAATGCAAACCATGGAAGAGAGTGCCCTTAACATAACGTAGAATGCGAAGAATTGCAGCATAGTGAGTAGAGCGAGGTGATGACAAAAATTGATTGACGAGGTGAACAACATGGGCAATGTCAGGACGAGTAACAGTAAGATAGACAAGACTACCAACAAGTTGTCGATAGAGAGTTGGGTTAGTTAGAAGTTCACCATCTAGAGGAGTAAGACGCACATTAGCTTCCAAAGGTGTGGAAGCAGTCTTACTATCAGTGATACCAGCACGAGCAAGAAGATCTAAGGCATACTTGGCTTGAGAGAGAGTGTAACTAGTAGAAGCAGAAGATATCTCAAGACCAAGGAAGTAACTGAGAGGACCAAGATCTTTCAACTCAAATTGGCTGCTAAGAAATACCTTGAGCTCAGAAATACCATCCACATCATCTCCAGTTAGAATCATATCATCCACATAAAGAAGTAGGAGAACAGTGCCACGCGGAGTTTTGTGAATAAAAAAAGCAGAATCATAATCACTGGAAGAGAAGCCAAGCTCATTAATAGTAGAACTGAATTTGGATACTAGGCACGAGGAGCTTGTTTAAGACCATAGAGAGCACGAAGAAGTTTGCAGACCTGATGTGGAGAGTGAAAAGAACCAGGAGGAGGCTGCATATAGACTTCCTTAGGGAGATCGCCGTTGAGCAAGGCATTTTTGACATCCATCTGATACAAGGGCCACTGTTGAACTGCAGCAACAACAATGAGACTCCGAACAGAAGTGAGACGAGCAACAGGGGCAAAAGTCTCCTCATAGTCAATGCCATATTCTTGAGTGAAACCTTTGGCAACTAAACAAGCTTTGTAACGTTCCACAGAACCATCAGAATGAGTTTTGATCTTATAGACCCATCTACAGCCAATCACAGATTTACCAAGAGGAAGCTCAACCAAGTCCCAAGTGTGAGTCTTGGTAAGAGCCTGTAATTCATCATCCATAGCTTGCTGCCAAAGAGGGTTAGAACTGGCCTCGCGATAGGAGCAAGGCTCGTGATGAGCAAGAATAGTAAAGAAACAATGATAATCATGGAGGTGAGTAGGAGTCTCTTTTACCCGAGTAGAACGCCTGACAGTGGGCTCAGTGGATGAAGAGGGCAGAGATGGATCAGACAAGAAAGAGCTAGCAGGAGGAGCAGGATCAGCAGACAGGGACTCCTCGGGATAGACTGTAATAGGCTGCACAGTAGGTGTGACATCAGCATCCTCAGGAAAGAGCTCAATAGTAGGATCAATGAAGTAAGGAGTGGAAGAAGAAGACAAATGAAAAGAAGATAAGAAGGAAAATGTTTTATGTTCCCAAAAGACAACATGACGAGAGACACGAAGACGTTTAGACAGGGGATCCCAATAACGATAACCTTTGTGCTTAATCCCGTAACCTAAGAAGCAGCAGAGACGAGCGCGAGGCTCCAACTTGGTATGCTCATGAGGTTGAAGTAAAACAAAACAGGCACATCCAAAAACACGAAGAGAGTGATAATCAGAAGTAGTACCATACAAACGCTCATAGAAAGTGAGGTTACCGAGAGGAGCTGAAGGAATACGATTAATAGTGTAAGCAGCAGTAAGAGCAACTTCACCCCAAAACTGTTCAGGACAAAAGGCAGAGATAAGAAGAGCACGGGTTGTATCAAGGAGATGACGATGTTTGCGTTCAGCACGACCATTTTGTTGTGATGTACTAGGACAAGAACGATGAGGAATGGTCCCATGCTCGCGGAGAAAGGCAAGAAAAGAGTTGTAACAATATTCTTGAGCATTGTCAGACCGAAAGATCTTGATGTCACGAGAAAATTGTGTTTTGACCATTCGAGCAAAATCGTAATAAGTTTGTTGAAATTGAGATCGATTTTGCAAAAGATAAATCCAAGTATATCTAGAAAAATCATCAACAAATATAACAAAATACTTGGATCCTCCCATAGTAGAAGTGGGGGAAGGACCCCAAACATCATAGTGGACTAAATCAAAAGGAGCTAAGGAAAGAGAAGTACTGTTATTAAAAGATAAAGCCGGTTGTTTAGCGAGTTGACAAGATTAACAATCAAGGTGTTTATTAGGGATAGATCCTAAAACACCTTGAGATAAAAGAAGACGTAAATGACCCATAGAAACATGATCTAAACGAGAATGCCAGATATCAAGAAAGGAGTTGGGAGCAGATAAAGTAACAGTAGAGGTGACAACAGCAGTCTGTGTGGGCAGATGAAGGTGAAGGAGTTGAAATAGTCGACCGTATTTACGGCCTATCCCAAGAGTCTGTCCCGTCTTTGGATCTTGCACAACACAACCAGTAGAGGAGAAAATGACAGTGAGACCAAGATCACATAATTGGCCGACAGAGATAAGATTCAATGTGAGTTTAGGGATATAATAAGTCTGAGGAAGTGCAAGGTTGGAAGTGGAGACATGACCAATGTGATCAATAGTCATAGGTGAGCCATCAGCAGTATAAATAACAGGAAGAGCAGATATAGAAGATTGAGAAGAAAAGACAGACAAATTAGAAGTCATATGATTACTACACTCAGAATCAAAGAACCACGAAGAAATACCTGAAGTGGCAGATAGAGTAGTAGAGGGTGGATTACCAGAGGTAGTCATGAACTGTTGAAAAAGTGTAGAAAGATCATTGAGATTGACCATCGAGGAGGAAGAAGGAACATCAGAATCCGTAGCAGTGGCAGCTGCAGCCTTAGGGCAAAAGTCTCGGCGATTAGGATTTTTAGGACAGTCACTACGATAGTGACCAAGGCCACGCCGATGACAATGTTGGCAGATCCGAACAGGACAAGTAAGGAGACGATGATTAGTAGCATGGCAAAATGTACATTCATCGTTGCGAGAGGGCGGAGTGAAAGATATCCCACAGGAGTTGCGAGAACCACCTGAAGCAGATGAACCTCTAAATCGAGAATTAGAGGTGGCAAGAACTGTGTTTGTAGGTGATGATCGGGAGAGACCAAGACGAGTCTCTTCAGAGAGGAGCTCAGAAATAGCCTGTTCCAAGGAAGGAAGAGGAGATCAATGCAGAAGAGAGGCACGAACAGGCTCAAAGACATCAGTGAGAGCCATAAGAAACATAATAAGGCGCTGTTGATCTCGGTAGAAAGCAAAATGAGCAGCGTCATCAGGACAGATCCAAGTGGGCTCAAATGGAGTCAATTGATCCTAAAGAGTATACATCTGTGATAGGAAGACATTGATAGACTGACCAGATTCTTGTTTGAGACGATGCAGAGAGGTTAAGAGTTGGTACTGATGAGCAAGATCAGTAGTAGTGTAGCGTTGGGCCAGAAAAGCCCAGATAGAATGAGCAGTATCAAAGCGTTCGAACTGGAGGCTTATGAAAGGAATTGACGTATTTCGAAACCAAGTGATAATCTGATGATTCTTACTATCCCATTCCTCAAGATGTTCAGTGTAAACTGTAGAGGATTCAGTGTCACTTTTGACAGGGGCTTCAATATCGCCAGTAATGTAACGCCAAAGTTTTCTTCCTTTAACAAAACTAGACATAACTTGAGACCAGGTAATATAGTTGGAACCGTCTAGAGTGATAACAATAGATCGGGACACCTCAGAACGCTCCATAGTGCAAAGACGTTGAATAACTGACTTAAAAGGAAGAGATATGGGTTCAGAGATTTCCAAGACAACAAAAACAGTTGTAACAGAGCCAAAATAAGCAAAACAGAGGCCAGATTCAGATTCAGAAGGCCAAAAATAGGCGGGAACCGATCTGAATAGGCTGGAAAAGAGCCAAAAAAGACTTGAACCGGTACAAGAAAGAAAAATCCAGGCTGAAGTGGTTCAGATGGACCGGACCAGAAGCCGAACGGCGTGGTTGGGCGACTAGGGCTGACGTAGCAGGGTTGGCGTCAGCAGACGTCAGCGTGTGCTGGTGAAAGCGCACGTGCAGGCTCGTGCGGGTGTGAAATGAGAGGGCAGCGCGTGGGGCTTGGGCTGCGCGTGAAATGACGCACCGAACTTCTGGGGGCGCGTGAGAGGGGTTCTGGAGCTGATTTTTGTATGGTGGGTTTCGATTCGTTGAGAGGAACATGATGATATGATAAAAAGTGACTTTCAGACAATTTGAATTTCGGCAGAAACACAGAAAATACCGAAAATTTAGTTTTTGAAGCAGAAAACAAGAAATGCAGGCTGGCTGAAATAGAGACAGAGAAGGAGAAAGGTCACCAGATCTTATAGCTCTGATAACATGTTAGAATGGTAGAGAAATAGAGAAGGAGAGGATAAGAGAAAGAATTGTATTAGATGTAATCTTTTGTACAAGATGTGATACATTATAATGAAATGGAGACCTATATATATAGGAGAAGGAAAGAGAAAAATGCCATGAAACATGCCTAACAAACATGCCAAACAAAACCTAACCATAGACTTAGACTACACCTAACATGCCTAATATTTCTTGACTATTACATGTTAGACTACACCTAACATGCCTAATATTCCTTGACTATTATATGTTCATACTATATTTACATTAACATCTTTAATGAAGATAGAAAGTACTTAAAAGTGTTCTTTATACCTTTTTCTTTTGGACCAGTAAATTTGGAAAAAAAAGTAATAATACTATATAAACAGAATATTAGTTTGTACAAAAATTGTTATACATAATGATTATTTGTGGTCATTTTATTTTATACTAAAATACTTATTATATATTTTGACTCATAAAATTAAAATAAAATAGATACATTATTTGGTAAAATTTTTGTATAAAATTAAGTAAGAATAGAATTCATGCCCACCTACCCTTCAGTCTAATGTGAGAGCATGTTATTCTAAGAGCTCAAAGGATTTGGCCACTAGCCACTGGCAAAGAGGAAAAAGGAAAGACAATGTAGTCGGCCATTCAAATTTCAAGGGACAATCATAACTAGTTCCTTATTGTGCACTGATGGGGGTTCATTTCTTCAATATTCAAAGGTGGATGACTGCAATAATTGTACTAATTTACAAAACAAAACAAAAGAAACAAGAAACTGGGATGTGCTTTGCCTTTGTAGAAAGTTTGGAGGCCCAAGCTCCAACTCCAGGCATGTCAATCATTGTGGTTGATAATGTGAAAAAATATATGCAGGACGAAGAACTAGCTCAGTGGTTTCTTATTTATTTATTTTTTTCATTCGAATTTGAAAAGGAAGTAGCACGTAATTTTTAGGAGAAATTAATCAGAGCTCCTAGAAGACCATATAATACCTAATAACTAACTGGGCTAGTCCAATTAATCAGAATTTATAATCTTTCAAAGGTGGGTCAATAATTTGAGTCTTGCTAAACGTAATTGGAACCTCAAGATTTTTAACTTAATAATTATCTAAATTATATTAGACATGAGACTATACAAACCTCAAAATTAGTTGAGTCGTGCGCAAAATAACCTAAACATCCGATTAGAAAAAGAAAAAAAAAAGCCCATTTGTCTTTACTGTACCTAGAGAACAATTCTCAGCTGCTAGAGAATCAACAAAATTGAACATCTCAAAAGGATCATGATGGCAAGTGATTTTAAACTTAAACATTAGAGAAGTATTTTTAAAACATGATCTTAGGCTTGAAAACACAAGTTTTAAAAATATTTGATACAAATTTTAAATTTCAAAACTCGTGTTTTGAGAACAAACTTCTCAAAGAACCTGAGTTCCATAAATGGTATGAGAGGTCGACTCCTAAATGCAATGTCAAGTCAAGTAAAACTTTGGAAAAGCAAATGTTAGACAATGATTTGTATGATGACATACTCCACCAATCAAAAATCGAGGAAACCCCAGCTGTGTAATTCCACAGATAAAAGTTGCACAATTCACACCAGGGGCGGCGCTAGGTATACCATGGAATTATATAAATGCTTGGTGGTATATATATTCTTCTTCCTGCTTATAGATTTTAACTTACATTCTTCGGTGATGAATAAACTACATTTTTACCAGCTCCAGAATAACATATATTTATGCAGAGGGAAGTAAAATTCGGCATCATCACTTCATAAGCGGTTGTAAATTATACATCTTTATAGGTAATCTAATAAATAAAAATAATATATTCAAAAAATTTTTGAGAGAGGAGCTGAGGCAGGGTGAGTTGGTGAAAATAACCAAGGGTTCAATTTGTTAAAGCCAAAGACTACAAACTAGGAAAATCAGAGAAAACAAAATGCTTCGGATTTAAACAAAATCCAACCTTGAGATTCTTAGCACTTTCATAAACTGGAAACTGTAGTCCTTAGTGGTAGTTAGATTATATAGTTTCGATATGTGGTATGAAATAGATAAATAAACTTTTCAATGTGAATTGGAACTCCAAAGTTAAAAGGAACCTTTACATTGAAATCAACATAAATTTATGGTTAGAAAAATATGAATCCTAGTATGATTTAAAAAGGTCCCAAAAGTCATAATTAATTTACCTAATTAAGGAAAATGCAACTTGCACATACTTAGACGATATGTACTCTTACTATAAGATGTTTTTCCTCTCTATTTCTCTCCCCATTACAACAATAGTAGATATACGTAAACCTATATATATATATGATATGCATTGACTTATTTGCTAATTTTAAGCTAAGTTATTGAGAAAATGCAAGAGTTAAGCTCTAAACTCTCCTATTGTAAACAAAATTGAAACAAGCCTAAGTGTCATGGGCTGGGAGGCCGGGTACCACACGGTGACAGTAATGCGACCCGCTATGATCATACGTAGTAGAATACACCCGTGAGGCGACTATGCACTAAGTAATAGTCCCGCCAAATTCAAACACCAAGGCATAAGATTATGCGCTTGTCCAGGATCTATCCGTAATGCCCCGCATAACTCTTTAAGCTCGGACCTCTGATGCTCAAGCCAGAAGGTAACCCAAGTTATAGGCGATAGCAACGCCATTCTCAAATGCGCACGCACATGACATACAATGTGCTTAGCGCTAGTCCCTCTCGAAACACAAGCAATATAGCCATGTGCAACTAGACATGCGCGTCAGCCAAGCATCACCCGTTAGGCACAACGCCTCCATCCATGAAGCTCTTAGCGCCCCGCGTCAAGGTTGCCTGCAAGGAAAGGCACCACCGAATAGCAACTGATAAGCCCACAACATTGTGCCCTACGACACCAATGCTAGCCAAACCAAGCGGCCGTGTACACAAGCGTGAACCCAATGCGCAAGTGCACATGAGGCACACGACATGGAAGTGTGCACACCGAGGCCCAATCCGTCATGGACATAAGCCCCACCACTATATAATTATGGCGTAGCGGGTGCGAATGCCACAACCCCACCCTCGACGCTAATGCCCAACATCTGCCCCACGGGGCACAATGCCGCCCATGTAGCCCCTTGACTAGCATGAGAACTGCAGCCATGTGCCACAGCCGGCCCCCGAGTCTCGCCCAGTTCCTTGGGGGACTCACTTAAATGCTGTCTCTTTCGGTAGCACCAGGGGGTGGTAGAGTCAACACCATGCCCCCCTTTATAATAGCATTCTGAGCCATCTCTAAATTGATAGGAAGAAACATCCTACCCCTCAAGGAATCATAATCCATATATCCAATAAATATGGAAAATACAAATTACGAGATTGTCATGCCACCGGCCAACCATGCTCAGACATGCCCCATGCCAAGGTCCCTCGCGGCTCCAAACGTGCCACGGGTGGCAACCCGTGACATTCTCCACCACTTCAACCATCATCATACTCGATGATGCCAAAGCCCAGTGCCAACTCCTGACACACGCTACAACTAGTGCCAACTCCTCACACCAAGTCAAGCAATTGGATGTTTCAATCTTTATAAAATCTATGAATGCCTTTCAAACCAAAACATCTTGACTTTTTTTATCTTGATTTTATGCCTCTCTCAATAAATCCTCGATCGAACGACGGAATAAAGCAGTCTTAGAAAGGCGCGAAGGAAAGCACATCCTCCAAAGCTAAAGCAAAAATGCAAATTCAAAAAGAAAAGCTTGAGATATATTCTGATGCATAATTAATTATGGAGTATCAATCATGTCCCTCCAATAATTCATATTATCACATTCAATAAGAGTTGTGGGTCACTATCGTAACTAAACCCACTATCTGAGGAGTATAAAATCCACTTAATTTTTTTTTTTTTTGTGGGTGAGGCTCCTAATCTTTTATTAAAGATAGAAAGTAATTAAAGTGTTCTTTCTACCTTTTTCTTTTGGACCAGTAAATTTGGAAAAAAATAATAATGCACAGAATATTAAAATATTTTTAATGCTATTATCTAAAATACTTAGTTGAGATATACTTAAAAACTCTATTATTTATTTTAATTGGTTACTTTTTTAAAAATTTTCCAAATATAATATGTATTTTAGCTAGCTACATTATCATGCATTTGAGCCCCACTTTGGAATACGAATTTCCAGACATTAAAGTTGATACGTCTCCTCTTAGTTGTGTTGGCTTTGCTGTAAGTTTTTCTAGATCGACATTGAAACGTAGTAGTGACCCTACTAAAAGAAAGAGATCTAGGCCTCTCTGTTTATTCAACATCTAGCTGAAGTTTTTTTTTTTCTTCTTCTTTCTCTCCTAAACTATTTCTGTTGGGTTGTGGAGCAAAGATGGCAGAAATTGCTATTGTCGGCGCTACTGTAGCTCTCAGACAAGCTGTGGTCGTGCTAGGCAATCTAGTTGTCAAAGAAGGTTCCCGCTTGTTGAGGTTGACAGAGGACTTGGAACGGGTCGAAAACGAGATGAGATATATCGAAGCCTACTTGGAAGACATTGAAGATAAACAATGGGGAAGCAGAGGAGTGACCAACTTGGTGAGAAATATTTGGGAGATTGCCTATGATGTGGAGGACATCGTCAAAACATACTTCCCTAAGCTAGCATTGTTAGAATAATTGAGTGTAAACCCATTATTTTGTTGATCTTTGAGCCAATATAAATGTGGGACCTATGCATCCTTTGTGTCGAGTCATTAGTGCGTTGGATTCACCTCCGAGAGGAGATGAATCTATACTATTTACTTGCTCAAATCCATATAGGATTGAATGAGTTATTGACCTCCAAAGTTACCCCCTTGAATACGGGTTATGTAGTTGAAAGTGGGTAATCCCACATTGATTTCTTATGGAAAATAAATTGTTCATATATAACCCAAGTTTGGAGTAAGGTTTGGGCCCTAAGGGGTACTCCACTTTTGTGGAAGGGGGAGGACCTATGGAACTCATGGGTTGACCCAATACTCCACACACGTGCGCGCAGTCGCCCGCTTGTTCGGTCCGGGTCGGGTCGTGGGTTAGGGTCGGAATTATATTAATTAATTTTTGACGATTTGACCGAACAAATGTGACTGTTGACCGAACAGGTGCGTTCATTCGGTAAGGGACTGTTGCTGGTACCTGTTCGAACAGGTACCTGGGCTTTATAAATAGAGCAGCATTCTAGCATTCATAACATCCAATCTAATCGGAAAATTCCGAATTGTTGCATACAACGAATTCTTCTTCTTCTTCCTTCCGTATTTCCTGAGAGAGTTCAGATCATCTGATGAAGCCGCTGAGCAGTTTTTATTGAAGTGCTGCCTAAAGACTGTTGAGATCATTTTATCTTAGGAGTCAGACGCCCAACATCCCGTAAGCACCAATTGTGGGGGGGTGAATCTGTCTTTAAGGAGAGAGTGTGAAACACTCGACTCGATCTATCTTTTAACTTCTACATTTTCTATTTTTGTGAACGACAACCGGGTAAGTCGTTACGTTTTAATTTGTTCTTATTCAGATTCTGATTGTCTTCTAGTTTAAATTGCTTTTAGTTGATAATTAAATAATTCGTGTTATTTATTATTTGTGATCACTGATTATACACATAGTAATTAAATAGGGATTTATAACTAACACGTGGGAGGAACAATGGGAGGGGGCGTCTTGGTTGGGTGAAGAGTGCCAAATTCATCCTCAACTACAAAACAGCTCGTGACTTTGCTGTGGAGATTGAAGGGATTAAAAGAAGGGTCGAGGATATCGATCGGGTGAGAAGAACTTACGGAATTCAAGAAAGAGGTGACGAAGCAGATAAGCTGGGAGACACATGGGATCCAAGGCAATCTTTCCCCCACTTTGACGAACCTGCAGATATTGTTGGTTTGGATGAAGACATTGAAAACTTGGTGAACAAAGTGCTCGATGAAGGTTCGCAGCATCCTGTGGTCTCCATTATTGGCATGCATGGGCTAGGCAAAACAACTCTTGCCAAGAAAGTTCATAACTCTGTTCAAGGAAAATTTGCGTGTTCAGCTTGGATTTGTGTTTCTCAGCAGCCAAACATAGCAGAGCTTTTGCGAGACATAGCAAAACAAGTGGGCTTGGAGGAAGGGAACTGGAAGCAGAACTTCGTGGGCAATTTATTGGCTTTTTTAAGCCAAAGAAAGTACGTATTAGTAATTGATGATTTATGGCAAACTGAACCATGGGATGATGGTTTAAAGAAGGGCATCCCTAACAATTCCGGGAATGGAAGTAGAATAATTCTTACTTCCCGGAATAGAGATGTTGGTGTACATCTAGGTGGGCAAAACTCTCTACATGAGTTACAACGTTCAGACCCAAAAAAAAGTGAAGTTCTCTTTTTAAAGAAGGTTGGGGGTCCTCAATCAGGTGACCCTCCACAATTGGAGAATATCCGCAAGGAAATATTGAAGAAGTGCGGTGGTGTGCCACTTGCAATTGTGATAACAGCAGGTTTGTTGTTACTTAGAGAAAGAACGGAACCTGCATGGAAAGGAGTATTAGAGAGCATGGGTCAAGAAGACAAGAAATGTTCAAAGATATTTGCCCTGAGTTACAAAGATTTACCCCCGAAATTGAAACCATGTTTTCTCTGTTTTGGGCTTTTTCCGGAGGACTATGAAATTCCAGCTTTCGACTTAATTAATATTTGGGTGGCAGAGGGATTAATTCGGCGAGGCAGTGAAGTGCAAGAGGTTGAGGAAGTGGGGGAGTATTACTTAAATAACTTGGTTGCTAGGAACCTGATTCAAGTGGCTCGGAGGAGTTTCGATGGGAGGATTAAGAGTTATCGGATTCATGATATTATGCACAATCTTTGTGTGAAGGTGGCCAAAGATATTAACTTCTTTAACTCTCACAGTGACTTAGTTACTGGTAAACCTGCTATGGGACTGCGTAGAGTCACTGCCTATTCTCGCAATCTCCGTGAGTATAGAAATCCCAAGCTTCGTGCAATGCTATATATGTTTCGATCAAGAAGAGGAAGCTGAAATTAAAAGTAAACACGTCAAGAATTTTCTTAGAGACTCGAGATTTCTTCAAGTGCTATATCTGGAGTTTGAAGTTTTGCAAATTTCTTTGCCAGGTGATATTGGCAATTTGAGCCACTTGACTTACATTCGATTGAAAGTGAAGCAAGGAAAAAGAATCGAACTTCCTTCCACTATAAGCAACCTCAGAAGTTTACAGACATTGCATGCTCGAGAATGCTATGGTAGTCTCATCATTCCCGATTGTATTTGGAAGATGAAGCAGTTAAGACATCTTCTGCTGCCTTGTTATTATGAAGTTAACTGCGATTCAGGGGGGGCGGCTGCTGCTGGTAAACATGGGTAAGTTGTTCTTCCGTGCAAATGAAGCTGCTTCTCCAAATCTCCAAACCCTTTATATGTTGAAGCTTGGCAGTTGGACCGCCAAGTACGAGTTTCCCAAATTTACTAGTTCGAGAAAACTTGGGGTCTCTTGTTGGGCAAGTGCATGGTCAAAGGTCAAGGTGTTCTTAGATGCAAGCACGGTACCACACAAGCTGGAGATCTTGCGATTGGAGTCTCCCCCTGTTGAGAGACATATACGATGTAATACGGTGGAACTGGAACTGTGTCGGTATGAGAATCTTTGTAGGCTACAGTTGAAAGTACCCATGGTGAAGTTGCCAGAACATGATAAACTGCCCCAAAACCTCACCAAGCTTACCCTTGTGTACACTTATTTGGAAGAGGACCCAATGGAGACCCTGAAGCAACTACCTAAGTTAAAGATCCTCAAGTTGGGAGAACTCTCTTACACGGGGGAGAAGATGACGGTTTGTTCCAGCGGAGAAGGAGAAGGAGGAGGAGGACCAGATGATAACTTTCCTCAACTTCAAGTGTTGGAAATTACGGAAGTATATGAGTTAAAGGAGTTCATAATAATGGACGATGACAATGTGATGCCACGACTCAACAAGTTAAGGATCACAAATTGTAGTAAGCTAGAAGTAACAAGGATTCCAAAGAGGATCAGAGACAAAATGATCACCATATGAAAAGGTTAGTCATCAACTCTCTCTCTAAACTGTTGTTTTATTTCCTCCTTTTTTCTTTTTCCAGATATCTATGATCTTTATAAAATTCAAAAAACATTATAAAATTAAAAACACACACACACACACACACACACACACAAATAGAGTCGTTACAGCAGATTTTTTTTCTTTCTTAATGTAACATAAAAACAAGGTCCTATTTATACTTCGTAATAATAGTAACTAATCTGTCACATAATTTATATGTATGTAAATTTCTGATTAGTAAAATTCTATGTATTGATTCAAATTTTTATGATTCAAAATTTCATCACAACTGCTTTTAACCAAACACGAATCTAGCAATTACCATCTCCCTACACTAGAATAGAATGCCTTTAATCTGTACACACCACGTTTTTGGACGATAAATCATTGCTTCTCTTTTTAATTAATTGATATATATATATATATATAGGGTACCACTTAATTTGGATTCACTCCTCTTGTGCTGTCTGTCGTAGGTGGAATCAATCACTGGCCACAAGGTGAAGACCATATATATATATAGGCTCCTGATCAGTAATTCCCATCTCGAATATGTTTCTTTGCGGATTAGCTCTGTTCCAGTTTGTGTTTCGTGATTGCTGTTGATTGCTTGTAATAAGGAACAGGAGGGTAGTTTTGTTATTTGGATTAAACTTTTCTGTTGAGCAGAGCCATCGCAACATTGTTGTTGAAACTGAATCTTCATGGAGGGTGATGGTAGGTGGGGGGAAGGCTTATAAAACGCGTTGTGCCAACGCGCCCTTGTTTTTCGAAAGTTTGCTCTCTCACTTCAGAAGATTATTCTTGTGAAGAAGGAAGGAAGAAGATATAAACCTTCCTAGGTAATGCTTTGTTTATCTGCTTTGTGATTAGATTGTTGTGTAACTCTTAGCTGTGTGTGGTTTGAGCTTTGTTGATTTTCAATAAATGAGGAGACTTGAGTGTGTGGTTTGAGCTTTGTTGATATCTTGAATAAATGAATTTTTGGTTTAAGCTTTATTTGGCGTCTCTGATGTGTTAGAGCTATATATATGTTGATGTTCATTTAATAATAATAAATACACAGATATTTTTGGAGGCAAGCCCAAATAGCCTCAGTGGAAGGGGTGGGTGTTATGTATAGCATTTCCCTATGTATATTGATGTTCTATGATGAATTGTAAACACCTCTTATTATGGATTTCTTGAGGGAAGAGGAAAAGAAGATGCAGAGGAAATTATTATTCGTCATTTGGCTCTCTTGAAGATTAATGATGTAAAGAAGACATGATAAATTTTTGTTTCTAGGTATCATTTTTCTTTCTTGCATGTTTTCATGATTTCATACCATTCGTTCATAAGAATTTTCAATGAAATGTTATTTAAAGTACAACGAAACAAAGAAGAAAAAAGTTTTCCTTCTCAGTTTCTTATCCTTTTTGTTTTTACCATACCAATTCAATTCTAAGTACCAAAAAATAAGATTATGATTTTCCAAAATTTTCTTATATTTAGACCTTCTTTAATGAACCATGCATCTTCTTCTATCCCAACTTTCACCTTGCTTAAATTTTTGCCGAATGAGGCTTGTTTTACTAACTTGAATTCAATTCTAGACATGACAAATAGTTTCACTTTTAGTTCAATGTATGTACATAGCTAATTCTTGAATTACATCAAACAAAAAAGAAAAAAAAAAAGTTAATTCTTGAACTTTCCTTTCTTCCTAAATCAAAGAATTTGTAGGAATTACTATCCTCAATTTCCTCCCTAGTGCTGATTGTCAGTTTCCTTGATCAATCACCATTGCTGCCATTTTCAGGGGCCATGACAGCTCTATCCTGGCCAAGCAATATACCCCTAGGGACGCGGGCTGGGTCTAGACATGGGCCTAAGGGTTGTAAAATTGGTCCTGCCCCACTGGACTAAAGTCAAAACCGGGCCAATTTTACACCCTACGAAGCAGCAGCATCTGGAGCTTGAAACCCAATTCCCCGCAACTGTTTTTTTACATTCCGAGATTGGAACCAAATCCCTGAACTCCTTGGCAATATCTCAGCATGATTAGACAAGGATATCATGTTAGACTTGCTCATAATTCCTTGGTCTGAATGTAGCCCAAGCATTAAGATTCCCCAATAGCCACATGTTCTAAATATGTTGATGTACTTTATACCAATTATTTATTTGATCATTTGTATAGTTAGGATGCGGATTTAATCATGTACTTATAAGGTAATTCTAATTTGCCGAAGCTGTGATTAAAATTGCTAAAATTGTGATTAATGATTAACCCTAAATGAATTTTCTAATTCCGCCACAGGGTTGAGCAATACACATTCTTTGGCTCCAACATTATGGGTTTTGAACTTCAGCCTGAAGGAAGAAACTGCTTTGTGCAGCAGAAAGTCTCCCTTGCCCATATGAACCTTGATGTCCAGTTTCAATTCTGGCTTGCCTTCAATCAGTGAAGTCAAAGAGTTTTCTGCACGATAATCACAAATCCTTGCCAAAAGATTGTATGTGGACAAATTAATGACCAGCATTGCAAAAAGGACATGAATTTGTCAATAATACTTACAAAAGGATTATGAAGTCCTTTTTTATTTTTTATAAATGGACATGACGATTAACAGTAAATGATGGTTTTGTAGATCCTAATGCATGACACTGACTCGGTTAAAGTTATTCTTTATTTTAAGTTCTGCTTTTAAAGTTGTACTTCGTATTATTAGTTATTGCTCAACATCTTAGAACAGTTAATGTTTGGAAATCATATCACCTCATGACTCACAGATCATGGATATGTTTAGAAAATCTGATGAATATTCATAAAATCCATGTGAAATTTGGAGTATCATTGGACTTCAAAATTTTTTTATTTGTTTATTTTTATTTTTTTGAAAATGAAACATATGGCACAAAAGCCAACAAACTACAAGAGATCTAATGAAAGCAGACTACAAAACTTCTTAGGAAATAAACTCTAAAGCCTGGGCAGCCAACCAATGCGCCCATTTATTTGCCAGTCTCATGCACTATCAGAAAGACCAATTCTGGACAAAAATTTGAAATTAAAAATTTGCAAAAATCTTAGGCAAAGTTGAGATTCCATACATATGGATGCACATTCCCCAAAAGATGTGCTTACAACGGAGTAAAGGAGAAAGCAAGGACAACCAGCAAGAAAGCAAAGTATGGTTCACCTTAGAATTCAATCTTGGAATGTATAAACTGAATAAATTCACTTTGCAAAGGAGAAGGCAAGAATAACAGCCAAGAAAGAAATGCATGGTTTACCATAGGATTCAATCTTGGAATGTATAATCTGAACAAATTCACTTTGCATAGGAGAAGGCAAGAATAACACCCAAGAAAGTAATGCAAGGTTTAGCTTATGATTTAATATTGGAATGTATATACTGAACAGATTCACTTTGCAAAGGAGAAGGCAAGAATAACAGCCAAGAAAGCAATGCATGGTTTAGCTTATGGTTCAATCTTGGAATGCATACTTCGGCAGATGTCTTGCTAAAGAACAAATTTGCAAACGACAAAGGGAATATTCTTGATCTAGTCTTTTGAGAAAAATATCCAGCGCCCTCTGAAGAAGGGTTCATCGTCTTAGTCTTTCAAAGAAGATCCATCCTTGACTTGAACACAATTTGTTTTGAACTTCAGCTGGAGCTGATCAGGAATAAGTTGCTTTGTGCAGTAGAAAGTCTTCCTTGTCCATAGGAACACTAGGTTCCGGATTCAGTTCTGCCATGCCTTGAATAAATGCAGGCTAGTTTCCTGCATCATAATCACAAATCCAGGCCAAAAGATCGTATATAAGGAGACAAATTAAATTCACCTAAGTTCTGTTTCACCAAGTGGCCTGATTCCATTGATGACTAGCTTTGCATAAAGGATATGAATTTATGGTTGTCATTGAAAGCAAAAATACTTATAAGGAGGCTTTTATATAGAGTTAATTGTAAATGAAGGATTTGCAGATCCTAATGCTTAAAGTTATACCTTATTTAAGTTCTGTTTTTAAAGTTAGGTACTTTATTTTATTCGTTATTGGTCTTTCTTGTGGCTAACGCGATGCCCCAACCTCATAGAACAGTTTATGTTTGGACCTACTATCACATCATGACTCAGAGATCATGGATATATTTAGAAACTCTAATGAATATACATATAAAACCAGGTGAGATTTGGATTACCATTGGCCTTCAAGTTTGAATTGCCCAATTTGGACAAAAAATTTATATTATAAATTTTGAAAATCTTAGGTAAAGTTGAGATTCCATATGATATGGACATGAACATACATTTCCCAAAAGATGTGCTTACAATGGAGTAAAGGATAAGGCAAGAATAACAGCCAAGAAAGCAATGCATCGTTTTGCTTACGATGAAATCTGGGAATTCATACTCCAGCTGGTCGATGTCTTGCCACAGAACAAATTTGCAAACCACGATAGAAATATTCTTGATCTAGTCTTTTGAGAAAGACATCCAGTGCCCTTTGAACTCTGAAGAAAGGATCATCGTCTTAGTCTTTAGAAAGAGATCCATCCAGGCCTCTCAGTTTAACAGCACAAATCTCTTTTTGAAAAAGGTTGGGAGCCCAAAAACAAGTGACCCTCCACAATTGGAGAAAATCCGAGAGGAAATATTGACAAGGTGCAGTGGCGTGCCACTTGCAATTGCATTAACAGCAAGTATGTTACTTGCAACTGGCAATTTGAGCCACTTGAGTTACATCCGATTGAAAGTGAGATGGGGTGGTATAGAACTTCCTTCTGCTGTTCGCAATCTTAGAAGCTTACAGACATTGGATGCTCGAGAATGCTATGATTGTTGACTCATCATTCCCGATTGTTCTAGCGAAGAACAATACTCAACAAGTTAAGGATCACAGGTTGTCGTGATGACCTAGTAGTAACAAGGATTCCAAAGAGGATCAGAGACGAAATGATGATCACCGTACGAAAAGGTTACCGACCAACTCTCTCTCTCTCTCAACTACTCTTGCTTTATTATTTCCTCCTCTCTTATTATTATTATTTTTTTTTCTGCTTTTCTTCCCCAGATATCTATCATCTTTATAAATTAAAAAGAAAAACACAAATACATTTTTTACAACAGATTTTTTTTGGACGATAAACATTGCTTCTTCTTCTTCTTCTTCTTCTTCTTCTTCTTCTTCTTCTTCTTCTTAATTAATTTATATATATATAGGGTACTGCTTGATTTGGATTCTCTCCTCATGTTGTCACTGTAGGTGGAATCACAGTCTACATGTTGAAGACCGCGGTAATAAGTTCCCGATTTCTCTATTGTCGAAGTGTTTCTTTGTGAATTAGTTCTATTACAGTTTGTGTTTGGTGATTGTTATAAGCAACATTGTTGTTTAAAGTGACTCTTTTAAGTAGAAGACTTACATCAAGTGCTGGAGCTCTGGTAGAATTCAGTAAAAGACATTCTGGCATTTCAACCTCAATTCCATGATTCAAGTGTGCCCAAAATTCCAGAGAAATGCATGAGAAACGTTCGTAGCCCCTTGCTTTTGCAGAAGTTTGCTCTGTTCTCGTGGCGGAAGGACGAAGTTCCTGAAGGGGCATCATCATCCCTTCTCACCGAACACGTAAACCTTCCTAAGTAACGGTTGTTTATCTGCTTAGTGATTTAATTGCAGTATAACTCTTAGTTCTGTGTGGTTTGAGCTTTGTTGATCTATTCCCAATAAATGACTCTATGTGGTTTCAGCTTGTTGACTTTCAGTAAATGAATATATATATTTTGCTTTTTTTTGGGTATATCAGAAGGGAGTATAAAGGGAGTGTCTAAGCCAGAGAAAAAATACAGGGAGGAAAAATCGAACCTTGACCTTCTTAAGGAAAGCTAGGATCCTATCCAACTAGACTAGCCATAGTTGGTTCAGTAAATGAATATTTGCTTTATGCTTATTGGTGTTTTGTAAAAGTTTAATATTTGGGTTTTACCTTGAGTCACACTATCTTTTTAATTAAGTGAATGAATTGCACCTGGTTCTTGAATTGGCAAAATGAAAGCTAATACTTATAAAATTTTCGAACTCAAATGAAAAAGTTCTTGAATTCTAATTTGGACCAATAGTTAATTGTCAGGTATATTGGTATGGTATTAGAACACATAATAACACATCTTATATTGAAGTTTTGCATAAAAATTTTATAATTTAGTAAAAATATGACTGTTTTGTTTGTTTTATTTGTTTTACATATTATAAATTTGGGTATATTGAAAATATTGATGTATACAAAAATTAAAAAATATTTAATAATATGTATTTGTCTACATATTTATATTTGAATATATAATTATACATGTGCATCCGCATTCTAAAAACGCTCCCACTCTCAATATATTTTTACAAATAACACTTTTGCATTCTCGCTCTTTCACTCTTGCACTCACGCCCTTACCTGCAAAGCCCATATGGCAAGGCGGAACAAAGACGAGTTAATGCCATCTTGGGGTGCACCTTCCAAGATATGGCGAGATAGCCGAACCACAAAATACCCAGCAAGGATATAGACAGCCAGGAATTCAGGCCCACCTACACAAGGCTGGCGGCTACTTTAGCAGCTAACTTCTTCAAATCGGTTTTTGGAGGGTAATCCCTAAAAAAATATCGAAGCCACCTTTTTTGAAGGTTAACCGATTCTATTATGATATAAAAAAGTTTGCAATGGAAGAAACAAACACATATGAAATATGTATATTCCAAATATTGCAATTTAAAGAAAAGCAAAATAAAAAAAAAATAGTTGTTTTTAATTCACACGAGTTGTTCATGTGAGTTGCATTAATGGCATTAATATCAAAGAAGCAGCTCAACACCGCCCAATGCCCAGCTGTTATGCACACACCATCTCTCACCATCAACTCTTCGTAGCATGTGGCTTCATCTGACTAAAGTCACTAAATTAACCATCTCTCTGTCTTCTTTAAATTGTCTCCTCTTCTTCCCAAAAGCTTCTCTTTTTCTTTGTGAGATAGGGAGAAGACCGAAATCTAATCTTTCCCTGCAAAAAAGCTTCCCTCATTCGATGGAAGAGAGTGAGAAATAGTAAGAGAGAGAGAGGGAGTGCGCGCGCGCAGTGATTATCAACTCCAGGCCAACTACATAATCAACAGAAAAGTATAGTTCTGAGCCTCTGGTCGATACTCATTCGGAATCAGCTAGCAAAACCACCTCGTAAAACCAAAATCAAGACCAAGAAGCCATGTTTTTGAGCCACCGGTAACCATCCGAAATGCCCCATCTGTTTCAAAATATTCCGTACACCCAAAATATTCCGGTACAGCCCAATATGAGCCGAAAAATTGCACAAGACGAAACTGCATGTGTTGTGTACCGTATTTTGTCTAGTACCGTACGTATTGGTACGTACCGACTGAGACGAAAAATTATTAATAACTATGGTCTCAAAAGTATCTCTCAACAGACTCTCTCGTCTTTTATTTTTCTTCTAGATTTATAGTTTTAATTTTTCTTTGTTTTGCATCTAGCAAGTAAAAGTGGGAAAGAACACCAACACAATCTGGGCATTGAATAAATGTATAGACATTGAGCAAAACTTATAAAAGCCAATTAAGAGTAATGTTGTATTTATCGAATTATCATCACGGATAGATACAAGGTGATGAGGTTCACATTATCCAATACATGTGAGATTTATTTATTTGTATTCATTTGTAATGATAATTTGGTAAACAAAACTGTTGACTGTAACATTTTTTTAATTAAATTATTTTATTAAATTCTATTAAAATTATGTGACAGTGACATTTTTTTAGTAATTTTTGAAATGAATAACTCATTTTTGTATAAATGTTCTGTTGGTATAGAGAAAATTGCTTTTACACACCATGGGCCCATAATGCAAATTATGCCGGTGCCAGTTAATAAACAAAGGAAAACGCTTCTTTTTTTTTTTTAAACAAAAATTGGTATAAAAAGTTCCATCAAAATGAATCAAAATGATGCAGTGCTCGCGGTGGGTAATTTTATTTAAAGGTGAAAGACTTTCAATTAATTATATTATATTATTTATAAAAATTTCATATAATTTTTCATATTAACACTAAAGATTTTCATACATAAATTAATGGAGTAGATGAATCCTTAATTGATGAAACGAAGAGGATACTAATCCTCCTCCATACATCTGTCTATCTATCTTATCTATTTCAGCTTCCCAAGCTAGTACTTCCCTCTTGGTGCGAAACGACTCTGAAACCCAAAGTCAAGTCTAAAGCTTCAGACGACGACCCGTGTGATGACATAATCCATTAATTTCACTAGAATGGATAAGGGTTTCTTCACAAAATTAAGTCACAAAAACTTCAGGAAGCAACTCCGCCCGCGTTGCTGGGTGAATTTCCAAGCAAAGATCGATGGCAGAAATTGCTATTGTCGGCGCTACTGCAGCTCTCAGACAAGCTGTGGTCGTGCTAGGCAATCTAGTTGTCAAAGAAGGTTCCCGCTTGTTGAGGTTGACAGAGGACTTGGAATGGGTCGAAAACGAGATGAGATATATCGAAGCCTACTTGGAAGACATTGAAGATAAACAATGGGGAAGCAGAGCAGTGACCAACTTGGTGAGAAATATTTGGGAGATTGCCTATGATGTGGAGGACATCGTCAAAACATACTTCCCTAAGCTAGCATCACGTGGGAGGAACAATGGGAGGGGGCGTCTTGGTTGGGTGAAGAGTGCCAAATTCATGTTCAACAACTACAAAACAGCTCGTGACTTCGCTGTGGAGATTGAAGGGATTAAAAGAAGGGTCGAGGATATCGATCGGGTCAGAAGAACTTATGGAATTCAAGAAAGAGGTGACGAAGCAGATAAGCTGGGAGACACATGGGATTCAAGGCAATCTTTCCCCCACTTTGACGAAGCTGCAGATATTGTTGGTTTGGATGAAGACATTAAAAACTTGGTGGACAAAGTGCTCGATGAAGGTTCACAGCATCTTGTGGTCTCCATTATTGGCATGCCTGGGCTGGGCAAAACAACTCTTGCCAAGAAAGTATATAACTCTGTTCAAGGAAAATTTGAGTGTTCAGCTTGGATTTGTGTTTCTCAGCAGCCAAACATAGCAGAGCTTTTGCGAGACATAGCAAAACAAGTGGGCTTGGAGGAAGAGAAGTGGAAGCAGAACTTCGTGGGCAATTTATTTGCTTTTTTAAGCAAAAAAAGGTACGTAATTGTAATTGATGATTTACGGAAAACTGAACCATGGGACGATGGTTTAAAGAATGGCATCCCTACCAATTCCGGGAATGGAAGTAGAATAATTCTTACTTCTCGGAATAGAGATGTTGGTGTACATGTAGGTGGGCAAAACTCTCTACCACATGTGTTACAACCTCTAGACCCAGAAAAAAGTAAAAAAACTCTTTTTCAAGAAGGTTGGGGGTCCTCAAACAAGTGACCCTCCACAATTGGAGAATATTAGTGAGCAAATATTAAAAAGGTGCGATGGCGTGCCACTCGCAATTGTGATAACGACAGGTTTGTTGGTACTGAGAGAAAGAACGGAACGTGCATGGAAAGGAGTATTAGAGAGCATAGGTCAAGAAGACAACAAATGTGCAAAGATATTTGCCCTGAGTTACAAAGATTTACCCACGAAATTGAAACCATGTTTTCTCTGTTTTGGTCTTTTTCCGGAGGACTATGAAATTCCAGCATTCGACTTAATTAATATTTGGGTGGCAGAGGGATTAATTCGACGAGGCAGTGGAGTGCAAGAGGTTGAGGAAGTGGGGGAGGATTACTTAAATAACTTGGTTGCTAGGAACGTGATTCAAGTGGCTCGGAGGAGTTTCGATGGGAGCATTAAGAGTTGTCGCATTCATGATATTCTGCACAATCTTTGTGTGACGGTGGCCAAAGATATTAACTTCTTTAACTCTCACAGTGACTTAGTTACTGGTAAATCTGCTAGGGGACTGCGTAGAGTCACTGCCTATTCTCGCAATGTCCTTGAGCATAGAAATCCCAAGCTTCGTGCAATGCTATGTTTCGATAAGGAAGAGCCATATGAAGTTAAAAGGAAACATGTCAAGAATTTTCTTAGAGACTCGAGATTTCTTCAAGTGCTATATCTGGAGTTTGAATTCCTTCAAGTTTCTTTGCCAGGTGATATTGGCAATTTGAGCCACTTGAGTTACATTCGATTGAAAGTGGAGCAAGGAGAAAGAATCGAACTTCCTTCCACTATAAGCAACCTCAGAAGCTTACTGACATTGGATGCTCGAGGATGCGATGGTCTCCTCATCATTCCCGATTGTATTTGGAAGATGAAGCAGTTAAAACATCTTCTGCTGCCGTATTATTATAAAGTCAACTGCGATTCAGGGGGGCGGGTGCTGCTAAGCATGGGTAAGTTGTTCTTCCGTGCAATACAAGCTTCTCAAAATCTCCAAACCTTTTATATATTGACGATTAGCAGTTGGCCCGCCAAGTACAAGTTTCCCAAATTTACTAGTTTGAGAAAACTTGGGGTCTGTTTTAAGAAAGGGGAATGGTCAAAGGTCAAGGTGTTCTTAGATGCAAGCACGGTACCACACAAGCTGGAGATCTTGCGATTGGATGATCGCTATGATGTCAGAGGTATACGATACAATATGGTGGAACTGAATCTGTGTCGGTATGAGAATCTTTGTAGGCTACATTTGCTAGTATCCATGGTGAAGTTGCCAAAACATGATAAACTGCCCCAAAACCTCACCAAGCTTACCCTTAAGTACACTTGTTTGGAAGAGGACCCAATGGAGACTCTGAAGCAACTACCTAAGTTAAAGATCCTCAAGTTGGCAATTCTCTCTTACATTGGGGAGAAGATGACGGTTTGTTCCAGCGGAGAAGGAGAAGGAGAAGGAGGACCAGATGATAACTTTCCTCAACTTCAAGTGTTGGAAATTACGGGACTATTTGATTTAAGGGAGTTAATAATAGTGGATGATGACAATGTGATGCCACGACTCAATAAGTTAAGGATCAGAGATTGTTTTGATTTAGTAACAAGAAGGATTCCAAAGAGGATTAGAGAAGAATGATCGCCATATGAAAAAGGTTAGTGAGACCATCTCTCTCTCTCTCTCTCTTTCTCTAAGCTGTAGTTTTATTTCCTCCTCCTTTATCCTTTTTCCAGATATGTACCATCTCTATAAGTTAACAAAACACGCACACAAATAGAGTTGTTAAAACTGATTTTTTTGGACGATAAATCATTGCTTCTCTGTCTTCATCTTCTTTTTCTTTTTAATTAATTTATCTATATCTGGGTGCTTAATTTGGATTCACACACTCCTCATGTTGTCTGTCGTAGGTGGAATCTTCAATCGCTGTCTACAAGGTGCAGAAGCCCATATATATATGTATACGTATATATATTGGTTCCTGATCAGTAATTCGCATCTCGAATACTTTCTTAGTCAATTAATTTTATTATACATTGTATTTGGTGATTGTAATAAGGAACAGAGTGGTTTGTTATTTGGATTAAACTTAATCTTTTATGTAGAGAGCACAGCCTTCGCAGCATTGTTGTCGAAAGCGAGTCTTTCGCATGATTTCGAATTCGAATTTTCGGTGAATAAAGTAAAAGAAAAGAAAAATGTGAGAAAAAAGATAAGAAATCATAATAATTGAAGGTAGGATGATTGAAAATTTCAAAAAATTATCGAGGTTGGAAAGGATGAGGCCCCCATTGTTTGAGAGTTAGGATTTTGTTAATATAGACAATAGAGTAAGTAATTTGGTTTTGATTAGGACTGACATGGTGTTTGAGAGTAATTGAATTAGTTTCTACGATAATATATTCATAGAATTGTTGGGTCTGAATAGGAGAGATTTGAAGAAAATGTGTTTTCGGAGGGAACACTTTAGGAGGAATTTCAAATGAATCATCAAACCATGTTTGTTTTTCCAAAAGAACAATAGACTATTTGCATTTTGTTTTAAAAAAGTATTTTGATTTGAAAGTGGGGTTAGTGGCCACCACTGGAGAAGGAATGGGATGAGAAACCACCACTTGTTGAGAAAAAGTTGCTGCTTGCTGTTGAGCATAGGTTGGGGAAAGTTGTTGGGATTGTTCAATAAAGGTTTGGTTATACCAATCACTTGGTGTAAGAGCTTTGAGGGGAATTGGTTTCATTGCATAAGGAGCTTTAGTTTGAGACTATATTTTAGTCGGACTTTGCCTGGATCATGGGATGGTTTAGGAGGCATGATTGGAGTCTCCCTGTAAGAATTCCCAAGCAAGAAAATCTGGAATTGAATTATCAATACCTTTAACATAAGAAATTTTAAAATAAAAAACAAAAAGAATAGCTGGCCACCTAGGAAAAATTTGCTTAGAACCTATATTTTGTACATCTTTAAAAATAATATTTTTAGCTGCTTGGCAATTAATACAAAGTAAAAATTCTTGATTTAATAAATCACTTTGAAATTTGGAAATGCATAGAATAATAGCTAAAATTTTCTTTTTGATGGTACTATAATTCTTTTAGGTAGAGTTCCAGGAACCGAGGTAAACCTAACTAGTTGTTCTTTTTTATTGAGAACTTACTTGACGATACCACCATAACCTATGTCTGAGGCATCGGTTTTAACTATTTTGAAAGCATTAGGGTTGGCTAAGGTCAGATAGGGGAGGGTCTGAACATATTGTTTAAGAGTTCGGATAATCTTTGTATGCTCACTAGACTAGGCAGGAGGGTCCTTCTTGAGACGTTGTCTTAAAGGGACAACTATTTGACTTAAATTTGAGTAAAATTCAAAAACATAATTAAGACTGCCTAAGAAACGTTGTAACTGATTTTTTTTTTTATCTTTGATTACATTAGGAAATTTATTAGCAAATTGAATTGAGCATTCTATGGGTGTAATTGTACCTTGAAAAATGTAGTGACCTATGAAGCGAACTCATGTTTGAAAGAGACTAATTTTCTTTGCAAAGAGAACTAAACCATTGTGTTTGACACTATTAAAAAATTGACGAAGATGTGTCCAGTGTTAAATAATAGAGTTAGAGAAAATTAGGACATCAACAATATAAACAATTGTAAATTGAGAATGAGGATTAAAAATGTCATTCATTATTTTTTTAAATATACTTGAGCCATTTTTAAACCAAAAGGCATTAAGTTCCACTCGTAATGGCCAAATGGTAAAGTAAAAGCAATCTTGTACCTATCTTGCTCAGCAATTTGAATTTGCCAAAGGTCAGACTTCATGTCAAATTTGGAAAATATTTTTGCATGACAAAGGCATTGAAGAAGATCTTTCTTGTTAGGAATAGGATACCTAATCCATTGGAGAGTATCATTAAGAGGTTTGTAATTAATAACTAAACAGGGAGCTCCACGTTCTATTTCAGCACTTTTGTGTACGTAAAAGGTAGCACAACTCCATGGAGAGCGACTGTTGTGAATTAGTTTTTTTGTCAAGAAGGTCTTGGATTTCTTTTTTATAATATTCGAAAAGTTCATGGTTCATTTGAATTGGACGAGTTTCGGTAGGAATTTGTCATTTAGAAAATTCAAAAAAGTAGAGTAAAGTGACAACATGTTTATGACGGGACCAAAAAGTATTTGGTAAATCAGAGCAAACTTCTTATTGTAATTTTTTTAAAAATTTATTTATAGTGAATTGTAAAGTGCCATCTTTTAAATTATTTTCAATTTGGTTGTAAGTTTTTTCTTCTTTAAGGAATAATAAGTGTTTTTATTTACGAATGATAAGGTTAATAGTTTGATGAGAAATGGCAAGATTTTTTAAAGTATTAAGATCTTTGGTGCGAGGAGGACAAACAAAAGGGAACGTAATTTTATTATTATCAAGGGTAGTATGAATGCCTTCAGTGGTAACTTGGAAAGGTTGAAGAAGGTTGAGAAAAGGAGTTCCTAATATAACTTCTCGTGAGAGATTTTTAATAAGAACAAATGGAGTTTTGAGACAAACATTGTTGTTGCAAATATGGGCATTAGACAGTTTATATTGGATTTGAAGAGGGGTCCTACCAGCAGCAGAAAGACGTTCGCAAGTTTTTATAAAATATTTAGTTAGAATTAAACCTTTTTGTATACAATTGAGGTCAACTCCAGAATAAAAAAGAGCATTAGTTTCAAAACAAAATTCTTTGTTGACAACAATAGTAATCTTGACATTCCATTTCTGGTAAGGGATTTGAGAGAGTAAGAAAATATCTTGAGAGTCAGTTTTTAAAAGAACAGATGTACTAGGAGAAGAATGTTGAAGGAGTAAAACTTGATTTTTAATATTATCAAGATCAATCTTTGAAATATTATGTTCAAGTTTTAAATCATGAAATTCCTTCTTGACTAAGTTAATTTCAGTTTGTAAATCTTAAGTAGAAAGGGGAGAAGGTTTAGAGAGTTGATCAAATCGTTTGAGAATATCATTACGATTATAAGGTAGGAGGATTGAAATATACATTAATATTTCAATAAGAAGGTTCTTCTTTCAAAACCACAAATTCAGTTATTCTTGGATGTTTACATTTCAAAAAGATTTCCCTTTAAATTTTCCCAATTGGTTCTTTTCTTGGTGGACTTATTTTGGTGCAATTACTCAAATCTTTCCTCCCTCCATCAATCAAGCCTTCCTTATTTACCAAGCCAAATTCAAACTTGATAGATTTCTTTCCAAATTTCCTTGTATATTACTTTTCATGACCTAATTATCTATTCTATGGATTTGTGCTTGGAATTATACTACTATTTTGCACAATTCCTTTTCTTACCTTACCCGAAGCTTTCAAGTCAAATGGTAGGATAGATGGAATCCCCAATTTTGCACCTTATAAGCAGTTCATTAATTTTTCCAACAACATCCTGCAATTTCCATGGCTACTAACCCTCAGTTTCTCCTCAACCGAAGCCAAATCATTCCTCAATTAGCAGCAACTAAATCAAAGAAAGAACTTTGTCAACAACTACTAGAAACCCTATCGTCTCTTTTAGATAGCGATGATGAGGCTTCTCCAGCAAATCCAGATCAAGGTTTTCAAATATCTTCCACAAATCTTACACAGGATAATGAAGATGACTGCTACGGTATCTTCACTCCAGTACAAACAAGGTCCAAAAGCAAGCAAACACGCAAGTTACAGAGCTATCAACGTTCGGTGACAACTCCATCAACTTTCGGCCACAAGACAATTTTCACAAAAAGACAAAAGTGCTGCAGTAAAATTGATTTTTTTACTATTCACAGTAAAATTGACTTTTTACTATTCTGCAAAAGACAAATCCATTGTCAGTAGATCTACAGTAGAAAGGGGAGAAGGTTTAGAGTGTTGATCAAATCGTTTGAGAATATCATTAAGATTATAAGGATTATGAAGAGGTAAGGTATCTTGTTTAGGTTGGTCAATAGTGTTTAAACTTTGTTTAAGTTGAAGTAAATAGTGTTTTTTAACTTGGGGATCAATAATCTTGTCAATGACGTCAAGAAGAAGTTCTTGTTCTTTAATAATAACATTAATAGTATTTGTTGTTGGACAGTGGCAATTTGTTTTAACAATTTGTTCTAGATCTTGTGAGGAAGGAGAAGTGTGATTTTTATTAGAAGAGGATTGAGAAGCAATTTCATCAAGTTGTAATTCATCATTAGACATTAATTGATTATTAGATGTATCAGAATTTAGGAATAATTGCATAAGTTGTTGCTTAAGTGTGTCGTCAATTTCTAAAGAATTAATTTTTTGATTCACACAATATTGATTTTTGTAATGGCCACCTTTACCGCATTTGTAGCAAGTAAGAATTTTTCTTCAATGTTTAGAAACATGTTTGGGTTTAGAAGGGGAAGCTTTAATAGTAGTTTGTGGTTGAGATTTTTGATAAAAAAAAATGTTGGAACTTGGTTTGGGTTTATGAAAGAATCGTCAGGCAGAGGTAGTGTGAGGTTTGCGATGAGAAGAAGGTACTATTTGTGAAGTATTAGGGAAACCAAATTGTTGACAAAAAGTGCCTAGTTCTCTCTTGGAAGTGGCTGAATCTTTTTACAATTGTTGATTTAATTTAAAGTTGGTACAGATTTCTAGACCTTGGGTTTGGATAGCATTGACTAAATCACTATAAGTGAGTTGTTCGTAAGGGACGACTCCATTGTTCTTTTCTTTGAGTTTATCTTTGACCTTTTGGAAAAAGAGTTTGGGAAGACCATCAAGAAATTTTTCTTTCCAATGTGTTTGGTGACAGTCATCTTTCATCATAACTTTAGTTAGGAAAACGTCTTTGTACCAATGAAAGTTTTGGAGTTTAGGACATCGAAGATTATTAAGAATTTTAGAGGTAGCAGCTTGAACTTTGAAAGGTTTACCTAAGAAATGCCTAGATATGGAGAAGAAGAGGGTACTAACAGCATCTTTTATGGTTTGATTATCTTCAGTTTTAATTGGAGTACTGGTTGAGTCGATTTTGATAGTAGTAAGAATTTGAGTGCGTTCAGTGGAGGTGAGGAAATGATCCCACCATCCTTTAAGATGGCCAGTAAAATCAGCTACTAAAGCTTTGTTGAGGTAACAATTGTCATTTCTTGAAGTTTGTTGAGAATATGATATTCAGTCATACCGTCAAAATTCCATTCATAAATTGTATCACCATGATAAGCAACTTGAGTAAATTGATTTTGTTCTTCGAATTACATATCAGGGAGTGTTGGTCGAGGATAATAATTTTTTGTGTTATTATTTTCATATCGACTTTGGTATTTTCATCTTTGTTTCTTATTTTGAGTGGCATTAACTTCGAAAGGTTGAGAATCATTCATGGTTTGTTCAATGGCTTCAACTTTAGAAAGTGTGGGTTGGGATAAAGTGTGAATAGTATGGGTTCTAGATAATGGTTTAAGAGTGTCAGGGATCCTTAGAACCTGATCTAGTTGTGCTAGAACCAATTACGATTATCATTAATATACAAGGAAATTTGAAATTTTCAATCCTCCTACCTTCTATTATTATCATTAAGATTATTACGATTACCAATTATTATGATTACTATTCATAGTAAAATTAACTTTTATTATTCTGTAAAAAAACAAATCTACTGTCGGTAGATCTACAACAACCAAACATGTGGATCAACAGTACCAAGTTTTTTCTATTTATACCCTGTCTCTCCATGTTTTGAGGCAAGCCAATTTTAAAGCCAAGAATCTCTCTCTCTCTAGAATTATCTTGTATTCAATCTTTGTAATTATTTTCAAGTTCAAGATCTCCACTAGCTCAGCTCTTTTGGTAATATTTCAATCTTTTTAATATTTAAATTTTATGTTTTCAATTTTCAATTGTAATATTAATTTATCCAAGTCATGCCTGGTTTAGTTATCCCTCTGGGATGTGCCTGTAAGACGTTAACATTTTCAATACAACTGTTTCTTCTTCTTTTACTCTTTAATTACTTTGATAAATTCTAGTTATCTGGTCCTTTCTTTCTTCCTTTAATTTATTTTCATTACTATTACATTGGGTTTTCAGGTTATATGTCTTCTTAATTTCCTTTGTGTTGTCTGATGACAAACTTGTAAACCAACTAGTCGCGTAGCTGTTGTAAGTTCCATGGTTTAGGTAGTAGGAATAAGTTTTTGATCGGCTAAGGTAAGTCTAATTCATCCCATAGGATTTAATCTGATATATAATTTTGAATTAAATATTTAGATGTTAGATAATTAGTTTCCTAATGAATAAATCTAGAACTATGTTTTCTATATCTCGTCAATCTCATAGTAGTAATGACTTAACTATACTTAATCAACATGAACAAAGTTTCCTTTCTCCAAGTTGGATATCTCCTCGTGTCTCTGTTAATCAAGTTTTCCAAATTAAACCTCTTGATTTCTTTCCAATTATACTATCAAAACAGTTGAACAACCAATTCCTTTTCCTGAAAAAACTGAACAAATCCAATTACTTAGTCAATCCATTATCAATAAATACAAACAGAAAAAATACAATTATTTATATTTAGGATTAATATAAGTAGCTGTTGTTCCTTTGACTCACCGAGGTCAAAATACTGTAATTTTTTTAACTTTACAAGATAAAAGACATGCAACATTTATCAATAGTGTAAGCACCCTATTTTTGCTCGCTCGGCAGTCTCTAGTCTGTCTAGACTTGTATTTAAGTCGATATGGACGCATTCCAGTTCAAACCAGTTTTTCAGACATAATCTAGTCAATCGATCACTTCGCGGGCTCGTCTGGCCCAAATAGAGGCAAAATGACCTTGTGGCATTATCTGGTCCAATTCCAGTGGGCATGTCTTCTCGAAAACGGTAAGTCCCATTTTCATTCTTAATTCCAGTTCAAATCTAATTCCAGTTCAAATCAACTCTGGCATGCCTTTTGAGAAAATTGATCCCTCAGGTGATAAGACCATCCAATTCGACACGTTTTTTGAGAAAAATCTTAAGAACGGTAAATCCCTTCAAACCCATTGACCGGGACGAGACCCCAAGTCCCCGAAATGGTAGAATGGTCCACTTTTGGTGCCTGCTAGCCTGCCAATGAAGAATGTCTATTTCGGCATGTCTTTTGAAAAAGTTAATTCCTCAGACGACAATTCCACCTAGCAGCTTCCCGAGATTAGGCAATTTCTGAAATGATCGCGAACCGTTAGAGTGGTAGAAACACTTGTAAACATCGCAACCGTCAAAGTGGCATTGGAAATTACCAACAAACCCCTATGTCACAGAACCACCGTCAGGGTGACAGAAACACTCAAAACCCAGGTCAACACCAATGCCTGCTAGCCCAGTCCATTGAAAAATGACCAAACTGCCCTTAGAGCTTTTTGGCATGTTTTTTGAAAAAGTACCTAAGTTCTCAGAATGATAAGTCTACCCTTCCAATATTGTCCTAAAGATAATTCGGCATGATTAGGTGCCTTCCAGTTGGTTTCGGGCCAATTCTGAAACCTTCTGATCAAAATGACCACTGTCTCTAGTCATTTGAGCTCCCCAAGAACCACACCGGCTCTGGGTATTAAACCGTTAACCTCCCGGGAATGCTTGTGATAGTATCCCCAGCCTTTTGATGCATTTCTGGATCATTCTAAGTCAGTTCCGAAAAACCTGATGTAAAATAACCGTTTTGCCCCTGGTGGGCCGGTCGCCTTTTCTAATCACACCGGCTCTGGGTTTCAAACCGGTAACCTACTGGAACATTCTAACTAATGTTTCCCAAGCCTTAAGTCTTCTTCCAGGACATTCCAAGTCCATCCTGGCAGTTTTTCGGCCCGGATGACCGTTTTGTCTCTAATGGCCCGGTCAACTTTTTCAACAAATCTTGACATCATTTTTCAAGTCTACTACCCCCAAGAACTATTCTAAGGGTTCTTGTTCTTTTTCGGACTTCCGGGCCATTCTTGGCCCTTTAAATCATTCCCGGACCTTCCGGAGTCACTCCTAGTGAAGCTATGCTAAAAATTGCATGGTAGTCACTAATATAGGTGCCCAAATCTTCTGAAGATACGTTGCTTGCCGACCTTAAAAGTTTCCTAAGTGGCTGAAGCCACTAGTAGTGGTTCCAAGCCAAAAAAAAAATTTCTCGATTCATGTGTAGGATTAAGGTATTAAAAGTCACCATGTCGGGGGCTTTCTCTTAGTCTAACTAGAGACCACGTGGGTTCGGCCCCCTTGATTATATGGTGAAGCCTTTAACCTTATATGTTCACGACCCCAACTTGCATTCTGCATATCATGATCATGCATCTCTCCAAAACTTGCTTTCAAACTTGTTTTCAAAACTCGCATCGAAAATCGTTTTCAAAACTTTCATTAAATCTTTTTTTTTCAAACTTGTTTTCAAAATCACAATCCTAAGGTGATTCTAGCCTTTTCATGGTTAGGGTTGCTTTAGGAAAATATTACATTTAAAGTAGCTTTCATGGTCCATATTTTTAAATCTTTGTTGTTTTCAAAATTACAATCCTAGAATGATTCTAATTTTCTTATGGTTGGAATCGTTTTAGGAAAGTGAGATATTTTTAGAGGCTTGCAAAAGTCCACATTCAAATCTCCTTCCAAATTATTTTTCAAACTTTTCAAAATCTCTTTTTAAATCCTCTCAAAAATCTCTTTTTAAACTTGCTTTCCTAAAATTTATTTCCTAGAAACTTTCTTCAAAAGATTTACTTCCCAAAAATCTCTTTCCTAAAAATATCTATTTCCAAAATTTTTCAAAATTCCTTTTTCTTGGAGTCCAAGTCAAGCCCTAAAATTTATGGTTAGGACACCCTAATTTCCAATTTTCTATTTTAGCCTCAAAACCTAGGTTTTCAAAATCTCCTTTTTACATCAAAGTCATAAATTTTCAAAACCTATTTTCTACATCAAATCATAGACTTCCAATTTTAGGATTTCTAAAACTTCTCCTTCTAATTCCATTTAAGAAATTAGATCCAATCATCTGTTTTTGGAAATAAACTCAAATCACCTCCTTTTAGAAATTAGATCCAATCTTCCTAAATCTTAAGTTTCCAAAACTTAAACTTTCAAATCTTTCCTTAAACTTTAAGCTTCTTAATCTTTCTAAACCCAAACTTTTCCTAGTTCCATACCTTTCCAAATTTCAACTTTCCAAATTTTAAATTTTCAAATATTTCTTAAACTCAAATCTTTCCTAACTTCAAGTATTTCCAAAACTCATACTTTGAATCTTTCTAAACTCAAACCTTTCTTAAATTCAAATCTTTCTAAAATTCTAAACTTTCTAAAGTTAACTTTTTCTTAAAGAGAAAAATTTTCAAATTCAAAACTTTCTTAAGTTGAAACTTTCTAAATTCAAAATTTTCAAAAATCGAAACTTTCCTAATCCAAAACTTTCCTAAAATGAAACTTTCTAAAAACGGAACTTTCTTATTTTGAAACTTTCCTAATTTCAAGATTTCCTAAATTCAATCTTTCTTAAACCCCAACTCTCCATGTTTTCTAAATCAAACTTTCCAATCAAATTTTCCTTAAATCTCAAATCATTCATAAATCCTATCTTCCTAAGTCTAGGTTTCCTAAAACCAAACTTTCCAAAATCAAGCTTTTCAAGTTCAAGTCACATTCAATTCAATTACATGCTTCAACCCTAGGTTACCCTAAGCCCTAGGATGTTTAGACCCTAGTTCGACCCTAATCCTAAAGTTAAGAAGTTTCCAACTCTTCTCCACAAGTTCTTTTCTAAACCAAGATGGTTTTTCAAACGTCAATTCAAGTCAATATGTTTTCAAAATTCTATGTTTCCAAATCAAGTTCAAAGTCAATTCTGAGGTCTATTTCAAGTCCTCAAGTTCTATTTCAAATCAAAGTCCAATCTTTTCAAATCTTCCAAGTCAATTTCAAATCAAAGTTCAATTTCAATCTTCAAATCTAAGTTTCAAATCAAACTCTTTTCAAAAGGGATACGTAGGCAACCCTCATGGGTGCGGTCATAACTTTTTTCAAACTTCCAATTTCAAAACTTTTCTTAAGTTTCCAATTTCATAACTATTTTCAAATTTCCAATTCCAAATATTTATTTTCAAATCTTTATTTCAAATTTCTAAAAGTCTTTTTTCTTTCAAAATCAAATCTATCTTTTCAAATCAAATCAAGCCCTTTCTCAAATCTATTTCCAAAATCAAATCAGATTTTCTCAAATCCACTTTCAAAATCAAGTCTTATTCTTAAACTTGCATATCATGCATCATGTCAAACTTCTTTTCATAGTTCTTTTTTAAAGTGGATAGTTTTGGACATATATTAATCAAAGACTCTAATGAATGAACCTAGGGTGAATAGATATGTAGGTATCACAAGGGCACGGTAGGGTGATGGCTTAGTATATCTTCCTTACACGTAACCAACCCCCGGACTTAGGATCACTATTTTCGAAAGACCAAATGGAGTTATTTTCAAAAAAGGGCTTACATTTTTTCAAATGTTGCCAAACAACCCTTTTCTTAAAAACCCTCTCTTGAGGATGTTTTTCAAAACTTTTTTCAAAAACTCTAAGTGTAATCTTCGGATTATGCTTAGTTTTTAGGTAACCTGACTCACCTTAATCAACTTATGTGGTGACTCCAAATCTTTTTTCAAAAGCCCTTTCTCAATATCAATTTTCAATTCAAATCTAGTCGCACTCGTCCTTCTAGGAGGATGAGTTCTGATGAGAGAGCACTGTGTTTTTCTCACATGTCTTTTTCGGGTGCAAAAAATTGAAGCGCGACAAATAGTACTTTAGGACTCATAGAAACAAGTCTTTACAGTGGACTAGCCCATTTTGATTGTTATCCAAGGTACGATGTTTGTCTTCAAGATACTGGTATTCTTAGAGTCCTTACACTCAAAATAAAAACTTCTGGTTATGATTTAACACCAGGCAATATTCCATTTTCAATAATTTATCGCATCCATCTCATAGCCATGACAACATTTGTAGATCCACGATGTAGGATGACTAGTCCTAAAGGAGAAATCCTCATTCTTTACACCAATAGTGATTCAAACATTAGTACTCCCAAAACCATACGCTGGGAAGATGTCAATCTCTCATTAGAATGGACGTTAGATAATGAGTCCTCCCTCTACAACAATCGAAAACAAAGATTTGGAATATATCCAAGAAAGTACTGATGGTAGTGTCCGTATTAAATTCACAAATACCACAACATGATCAACTCGACCACGATTTTTAGATGTTGGTTCATCTGCAAGTACTCAATTGCAATCTTTTCCTCCTAGAAGATCTTATTCTTCTGTTTCTTCCTCTTCAATACCCTTTAGGTCTACTTATTTAGAATCTGTCACTACTTCAAGTGTACCACAACCTATCTACGTACAAGAAAATCCTCAATCTCCAACACCATCTCAAATGGATCCCCTATTAAATGTTATTAATTCCCAATTAAATATGATTAAACCAGAATTTATTTTTGATAAATCTATCTTTGTCCAAGATTTTAATTCTCCCCAACATGCACACAAAAGGAATTGGTTTCTAAAAACTTTTGATCATATTACTCGTATTCCAATCCGCGAAGAGTTTTATCAATTTGTTCAAAAACATAAAACTCATCTCAGTTTCTTTGACTGGTTTGAAAATTATTCTGATCAACTTAAAGTTATAACTAATGATGAACACCAATGGGTTACCTCAAGAGATATTGTCAAACCTTCTATTCATCCTCCAATGAAAGAAATTCACATTCAACATAGATCTAGTATCGCCACTACTTCTCTTTTCAAACTTAAAACTAATACAACACCTCCTAATGCCAAAGATGTTAATTTGTTCTATTTTCCCTCACATTTTTCTTTTCGTTTACTTTTTTTCACCAAAAATTCAGGTTCCAAATGGTGCATTAATTACATTGGTGTGGTTTAAGCTTGTTGATCTTTTCACTAAATGAGCATTTGCTTTATGTTTATTGATGTTCAGTAAAAGATGAATATTCCGGTTTCACCTGTGCTCCCTTCAAGCAGAAGTGTGATCTTTCTTCATTTCTAATTATATCTTGTTTTTTTACACTGTATTTAAATCAAGGATTTGGTGATGAAAATAAAAAGAAATGAGGATATAAAATTACATGATATATTTAGATGTTAGAAAGTAGAGGATAAAAGAATATGAAAAGAAAATAAGTAAGATTTTTGCAATCTCTCACTTTGTTCACTTTTTCTTCTCTTCTTTTTTAAAAACAAAAAGAAAAATTTATTCTAAACATAGCATTACAAAAGAAGCATTCTTCTCCTTTCTCTATCCTTAAAAGTCTTAACAAGTAACAAATATTTTTCTTCCACTTTCTTTTAATTTTCTTTTTAAAATACAAAAGAAGAAGAAAAAAAAAACTATTGTTTTGATAGTCACTCTCTCACTTCCTTCTTGTTTCCCTCCCATAAGTTCCAAACTAGTGTAGCACTCTTTTTGAAACCAAATCCAAAGAAGAATTGGAATTAGAAGAAAAAGATTTCACTTTTAGTGTTTGGTTTGATTAAGAATTGAAAAGGAAAGAATTTTGTGGACAATGATAGCCCTAACCATTAAAAAACTTTCAAAAAAGGAAATGAGGGCAGTACGGATAAGTATATTTTATTAGGTTTTACTAATTCCAATTATATAAATTCCGATCATTTTTTGAAGGATATGAATATGATTCTTTTTTTTCTTTTTAAATTCTGTCCATTCTAAACATGTCACTTCTATTTTAAAATCCAAATTATATCACATCCCATCCAATCTCACCCTCACCATTCCAAACATCTGGAAAAGTCAAATCATTTAAGGGCAACAACAATTAATTATGCTTACAATATTTGAAAATTTTGTTATTTTCATAGAAAATTTCTAGTTGCTTTAGTTTTGAGAGAGAGAGAGAGAGAGAGAGAGAGAGATGGGAAGGGACATAGAGGAGATGATCACAGTAGGCCTCGACTGGGGAGCAATAAGCCTTTGATGCACCGCGATGCTGTTCTGGTGACTAATGCGATGACGTTCGTTGCCACCGCTGCGTTTGGAATGCTCTTGGGGGAAGAGACGCACGCCGGGTTGGCTTTGTTTGGTACATTTCCTGTTGTTCTTGGTGTTTTTATTTGTATCATGTAATAAGCTTGTGACTACGCAACCATGATTTTTAGATTTTCTCTGGGAAATTTAATTGTACCCTTGTCCATCTACGGGTTGTAGATTATCTGTTTGGTTGCTAAGAAAATGAGAATAAAAAGGGAATGAAAATTTTGATTTGTTGAGCTCTATTACGTTGCTTTAGAACTATCTGGTTAGGTTCTCGGAGAATTGAGCCACAGAAAAGAAAAGAAGCTTTGTTTGGTACATTACTTTTTTTTTGTTGTTGTTAATTCGAGATTGATACATCACAACTCAAGAGTTTCTTTACTGTCTGTGTTTTTGGGAGAGAGAGAATTTTCTCCAGAGAGAAAATACTAGTGAACTAACTTCTATCTATCTGCAAAGTCCTACACATATACGGTCTGGGAGTTATAACTTCCTAGAAAAGTGACAATCTCCTATAACTTCCTAGATAGTGGGCTCATGTTATGGGAAGTGGGTGGTTACTAACTTTGTTTGGGTATGCCAATATGTCATGGTTCGCGTCTTTGAGCTCCATAATAACTCAAACTTGTGCCAAACTTGTGTTCAAGAATTGTCCAAACTTTGTCCAAGCGTTGCCCAAACAATACCCAAACAAAGCCCAAGACAACCCCTTGGTGTCTCAAGGATGGCTTAAGACAATAACAAGGGTGAGAGGCGACATAACCTCACCAGCATTCAACAGTGTCACGAGCTACACTTCAAGGTTGGGCCCATGCCCTCATTTTCTAGTCTCGTGCCAACCCAAACTCATTTGTACATATTGTATAGAGTTTAAATGTGTAGGTTTGGTGTCAGATGCACCCGTCGATTTTCCCTTGTCAAGGTGTGTGGCATCCAAGTTGGTCATGTTCTGGCCCCATCGAGGAGAGATGTTATAATTTTTCCAAAGGGCTAGAAAATTAGTTTAGGGTTATATATAGATGTATGTAAAAGGGTTTGGTCAAATTCCCTATATATATTTTGTAGAACCATTATGACTCCTCGTGGGGGTGTCATGTTTTGTTGTATCAGTTTTGAAATGGCTTAGAAAGCATATATAAAGATGGGGTATGCTCCTACTACCCTCCACCCCATAACTTCTTAGATGGCTTAAAGCATGTCTTGTACATAAAGTGAGCTATGTGATACTGTTTTTATCAATGAAATATGTTCATTACTTTCACCTATTCTCTATGGAGGTTGCTTGACAGTTGGCCATTAACGCTCAATTCTAGCTTCTAAATGAGATGATTCGGGTTTGATTGGCTTATTAGACGGACGTGGCAAACGCCGCATGAGCCACATTTGTGACTGCCAAGCTCACAAAATGTCGGACCGTGATACTATGGGCGCCCGACCCAAACCTGACCCAATATATACTAACATCTCCACTCGCACATGGGTATGTAGAGAACAATATCAATCTCTCAATCATCCTAACATAGTCACGTAAGATCATACAACAAATGAGTCATGCAACCGTTGAGTACACAAATGTTTTGGGAGCTCTACACCAAAAAACTTCATAAAAGTCAGTATAAAGACATTAACCACATTTGAAAATAAAAAAAATGAGTGTCTCAAGTACCCTGAATCCATCTAAAATACATCGATATAGGTATCTCCATCCCCTCTAAAAGCATACCTAACCCCTTGAGATCAATAATATACTCATACTTATATCGCCCAAAAAGCGAATGTAAGTTACACGTTATGAATATATGCCTGATGTACAAGAAAATCCTTACTTTGCCCTTATGGCGTTTGGATCAGAACTAATCACTTTCCCAGTGATGTCCAAAAGGTCGAATCAATCATGACCATAAGGTTTCATGACAAAGTAGTTGCATTAACCCTTTTACCTCATGGAATAGTCATAACTGATAAGGAGGGTATAATAACGTTTGATCACTGAAAAATGATCAGTAAGGCTCACACAGTGAAGAGACTAGGGACTCATTCACCTCCTTAAGTTCGGTCGTTAAGCACATGTAGCATGAATACATGTTATAGTGGATAGTTCCCTCACGGAACCTATGTTAGACTATCAATACTGTACAAATCTTAGTTTAGCCGTTAAACAAGCGCTCATATTGTGTTTTTCATTTTCTCGCTCTCTAATAAGGCGACAAAATGTAAAACTCACATCTGGCTTTTAAATAGGTTATGGCAGATACCGAGAAATAACCACCATTGATCTTCGACAATCAGATCTCATCCTATCTAAAAATAGGGCGACGCAATAACCTATAGCGTCTCAATTTTGCTTGCTCTTAAATGCGTCAAAGGTGATAGCTCGTGTGAGAGAGCCTATCAAACTACTGACATACTCTCAATCTTATATGTGTGTTATGCAATAAACATAACTATACAATAGTTACTAAACTGAAATATGGATCATAACATAAAATATCCAAACATCCAAAAAGTACAAAGTGATCAACTAATAAAATAAACTATACATCATCACCACCTACGTAGTCCTAAGCCCTAACACGAGTGACAAAAGCCTTTCTACCAATGGGCTCTGTCATGGGGTCTACTAACATACGACTCGTAGAGATGTGAGTTAGGATCACCTCCCTTGGTGCTAGCATGTCTCTAATGAAATGATATCTCATATCAATGTGTTTGGTCCTGCTGTGGTACTTGGGATCCTTAGCATAGGCCAGTGCTGCTATACTATTATAATAAATAGTCACAGTCTCAATGGGGAATGTGACGACTTTCAAATGTCCAAGGAACTTCCTCAACCAAACAGCCTCTTGTACAGCAGACGAGCACACCACAAACTTTGCCTTCATAATGGACAAGGCAATACAGGACTGCTTCTTGCTACACCATGAAATGGCCCCACCACTAAGTAAGAAGGCATATCCTGATGTGGACTTCCGCTTATCAAGGTTACCACCCCATTCAACATCATTGTAACCGACTAAACGCATATCTAAATGCCGATATCATAGAACAAAATCTGCAATCCCTTTCAGATACTTAAGTATCCTCTTGACTGCTTTCCAATGAGCAAATCATGGGTTCAATTGGTAATGACTCACTAACTCAACATCATAATTAATATCAGGGTGAGTACACATCACAGCGTACATCAAGCTCCCTACGGTACTGGAATATGGTACTCAGGACATCTGTTCTTTCTCTTCTGGAGTCTTAGGTCCCATATCAAGGTTTAGGCTCTCGCCTTTCACGACAGGAGTATTAATGGGTTTGCAGCCTTGTATACTGAATCGCTCAAGGACATTCTTAATATAAGTCTCTTGAGACAAACTTAGAAGTCTCTTAGAGCGATTTCTCAGGATCTTTACTCCCAATACAAAGCTCACCTCACCCGTGTCTTTCATCTCGAAAGTGGATGATAACCACCTCTAGTGGAAACAACCAAATCCATGTTATTACTAGCCAGTAAGCTATCATCCACATGAAGTGACAATTTAATGAAGCTGCCATTAGACTGTTTAACGTACACACAATGGTCTTCCTCGATCATCGTGAACCCATTAGAAGTAATGGTTCAATGAAATCTTAAATACCAATGTCTAGATGATTGCTTCATTCTATAGATAAATCTTCAGAGCTTGTAAACCTTGCACTCTTGGTTAGCAACTACATAACCCTCAAGTTGATCCATGTAGATTTCCTTCCTCATCTAGCTCACCATTGAGGAATATAGTCTTAACGTCCATCTGGTACATCTCCAAATCCAAATGAGCTACAATGGCTAGCATAAGGCGAATGGAAGGACCGGGGAGAAAGTCTCGTTGTAGTCAATATCCTCTTGTTGAGTGTATCCCTTTACGACCAAACGTGCCTTGTACCTCTCATTAGAACCATCCGCCTTACGATTGACTTTGAGAACCTGGCCACTTGTTCCCAATAGTCTTATGTTTAGACAGGAGTTCAACCAAGTCCCTGACCTGATTAACTCTCATAGAATCCGTCTCCTCATCCATAATAGCAATCCATTTCTCTCTAACAGGTGATGAGAGAGCCCCTTTAACTGTCCTAGGCTTAGCATCATCGTGTGAAGCTACCATGAAAGTTTTCCTTTAATCTCATAATGATAATGAAGGATGATTCCACGTGTGCTCCGATGCAATGGAGTGTCTTGAGAATACTCATCAACTAACATATCAGTCGGTGCATCACTCCTACTATCCCTAGGACGTTAAGGAATTTGTCCCTTAGTCCCAACTAGTTCACCTGGTGCGCTATCTTGAATATCCTCTATCTCATAGAGATCCATGTCTCTAGACACCTTCCCCCGCTAGGAAAAACATCCTCCAAAAAATTTGCATCCTATAACTCCGTCTTAGTCACGCTCCTATCCAGCTGCTCTCCAATGAACATATATCTCTTTGAGTGTTCGGAATAGTATATAAATATACACTTCTTCCCTCTATGGCCTAACTTCCAATATTTATGAAAAGCATTGTGTACAGAGGTTGTCAAACCCCACGATCTCAAATGACTTAGGTCAGGCTTCTTGTCTGTCCATATCTCATAAGAGGTAGATGAAACAGATTTAGAAGGCACACAATTAAGAATGTAGGCTGTAGTCAATAAGGCATCCCACCAATAAGATATTGGAAGATTAGCCCGATCCATCATTGACCTAACCATGCCTAACAATGTGTGGTTCTATCTTGTCGCGCTCAGATTTTTCGCACTCGAGGAATACACACACAAATGGAAAAAATACTGTAGTCTCTCGTTAGAACTCACCCTCCTAGAAGAATGAGTGCGACTAGGTTTGAATTGAAAGTTGATTTGAATAAAGGGCTTTTAGAAAAAGATTTGGAGTCACCACCTAACTTGATTAAGGTGAGTTAGGTCACCTAAAAACTAAGAATAATCCGAAGACTACACTTAGGGTTTTTGAAAAAAAGTTTTTAAAAATACCACCTCAAGAGAGGGTCTTTAAGAAAACAGGTTGTTTGACAACCTTTGGAAAACATTTAGCCCTTTTTTGAAAATAATTCCATTTTGGTCTATGAAAATAGTGATTATAGGTTCGGAGGTTGGTTACGTGCAGGGAAGACGCACTAAGCCATCAGCCTACCCCGCCCTTTCAGTACCTACATGTCAATCTACCCTAAATTCACCTATGAGAGTCTTCAACTAACTATTGTCCAATCCTATCCACTTTGAAAAACAATATTTGAATAGAAACTAACATGATGCATGATATGCAAGTGCAAGAAAAGAGACTTGATTTGGAAATAGATTTGAAAAGAATTTGATTTGATTTGAAAAGAAAGATTTGAAAGGACATATTTGAAATTGGAAAGTTTAAAAAATTAGAAATAGAGATTTGGAAATAGAAATTTGGAAATAGAAATTTGAAATTGGAAATTTGAAAAGAGATTGGAGATTTGAAGAGATTGTGGAATTTGAGATTTGAAAAAGAGTTGTGGAACTAGAAATTTGAAAAATGTTGTGAAATTTAAAATTTGAAACATATGGAGACCGCACCCATGAGGGTTGCCTACGTATCCTTTTGGAGGAATCAGGTCAGTCGTAGTTCGGACAAGAGTCCGATTGAAAATAGAATGTTGGATTGGAAGAAAAAGATTTTGATTGGAAAAAGGATTTGATTTGAACTTAGAATAGAGGATTAAAAATTGGAATTTAGAAGATTGGACTTGTTTTGGAAAGATTGAGGTTTAGGAAACTTAGACTTAAGAAAGATGGGAAGTTTAAGAAAGATTTGACTCGACTTGGAAGGGTTTGGACGATTAGGAAAGTTGAAATTAGGAAAGGTTCGAATTAGGAAAGTTTCGTTTTAGGAAAGTTTTCAAATTAGGAAAGTTTTGAATTAAGAAAGTTTTGAAATGAAGAAAGTTTCAACTTGGGAAAGTCTTGAATTAGGAAAGTTTCAACTTAGGAAAGTTTTGAAAGAGGAAAGATTAAGAAAGTTTTGAAAATAAGAAAGTTTTGAATTTAGAAAGTTTTGAAATTTGGAAAGTTTAAGATTTAGAAAGTTTTAGAGTTTTAGAAGATCTTGAGATTAGAAAAGGTTTGAGTTTAGAAAATGTTTGAAAACTTAGATTTGGAAAGTTAAGATTTGGAAAGGGATGGAGTTAGGAAAGGGTTGAATTGGGTAAGATGTGAAAGTTAAGTTTTAAAATATAGGAAAGATTTTTATGTTCAAGTTTTGGAAACTTAAGATTTAGGAAAGTGGACGATTAGGAAGGATTTGAATTAGGAAAGATTTGGATTAGGAAGGGATTGGATTTTGTTCCCAAAAGAGAAGGTTTGATTTTGTTTCCAAAAACGGAAGATTGGATCTAGTTTCCTAAATGGGAAGATTGGATTTGGTTTCCTAAAGGAAAGATGGGATTTGGTTTTCTAAAGGAAAGATGGAATTGACAAGGATTTGGAAAGGGAAGTTTCTAGAAACCCTAGATTTGAAAAATTATAGTTTTGACATAGAAAAGAGGTTTTGAAAATGTGTATATTTTTGATGTAGAAAACAAGAGGTTTTGGAAACCTAGGTTTTAAGGCAAGTTTGAAAACCATGTTTTTTGAAAGAAAACTAGGGTTTCCTAATCGCGAGTTCTAGGGCTTGACTTGGGCTCTAAGGAAAGAGTTTTTTGGAAAGTGTGTTTTTGGAAACAAGTTTTTGAAAGGAAAACCCTAGAGAGGAGTTTCTAGAAGGAAGATTTTGGGAAAAGAGTTTTTAGAAAGATTTTTGGGGAACGTTTTTAGAAAGTAAATTTTGGGGAGAGAATTTTGGAAGGGAGTTGAAAAAGTGAGTTTTGAAAAATGGATATTTGGAGGGAGTTTTTGAAAACAACTTTGGAAAAGAGAGTTTTAGGAAAGTATGTTGGAAAAAAGATTTTTAGGAAGAGATTTTTGAAAAGAGAGTTTTTTGGAAAGTATAAAAACGTCTCACTTTCCTAAAGCGATTCTAACCATAAGAGGGTTAGAACCACTTTAAGAAAGTGGTTTTGAAAACAACAAGAGTTGAAAATATGGACCATATTGGTCACTTTGAATGTAACACTTTCCTAAAGCAATCCTAGCCATGGAAAAGCTAGAATCACCCTAGGATTGTGATTTTGAAAACAAGTTTTGAAGAAGGAGATTTTGATGCAATTTTAAAAACAAGTTGAATACAAGTTTTGAAAACGAGTTTAAAAACTGTTTTTGGAAGAATGCAAGAGAATGATATGCACAATGCAAATTTGGGGTCGTGAACATACAAGGTTAAGGCTTCACCACATAATCAAGGGGGCTGAACCCACGTGGTCTTCGGTTAGCCTAAAGGAAAGCCCCCGACACAGTGACCCTCCAATAGTCTAATCCTACACATGGACCGGAAGTCCCCTTGTTTCAAGCATGCAAAGAAAGGGGGGGAAAGAGATGCGGGATTAAAATAGAGAAAACCCAAGTGGGTTAGAAGAGAGAAGAGAGAGGGGGGAAGTGCGGAAATTTAAATAGGAAGCCTACCATATGTCTTCTTTATTTTGCGCGCCTTGCTTGTCTTCGGACTTCGCTTCACTTCAGTCTTGGTCTTGATCTTCGAGAGCTCGTCTTCGGTCTTCAAAAGTTGTCTTTAATCTTTAAACTTCAGATTGCAGCTCTTCAAGTCTTCAAAGGAGGGTTGGAGGCTAGTGTATAAGTGTATGGGGGTGTGTATGAGTGTATAGGAGGCTAGGGTTTAGTATATGGTGGCTAGGGTTTGGAAAACCTAAGGAAGCTAGGGTTTAGGGACTGCACAAGCTCTGTATATCGAAATATATGATTTTTAGATTGAGTTTGCGGGCCTCTTTTACGTTAGAAGAGGCTTTGTATTTATAGAGAGAGGAATGCACTGGCGCCTGTTGCAGTGGCGCTAGGCCAAACATTACACTGGCGCCACTAGGAGTGGCGCCAGGCCATTTTTTGGCTTCACGCCACTACTAGTGGCGCTAGCCATTTAGAAAATGTTTAAGGTCGGCAAACAACGTATTTTTGACTAGATTTGGGCGCCTTTACTAATGACCACTATGCAATTTTTAGCCTGGCTTCACTATGAGTGACTCCGGAAAGTCTGGGAAGGAGTTTGGAAGACCGGGAATGACCCGGAAGGGCGGAAAAGTGCAGGCACACTTAAAATAGTGTCCCAAAGGTATTTGACTTGAAAATTGAGGATAGGATGTGTCGGAAGGGTTGACCGGGCCTTTAGGGGCAAAACAGTCAATCGGATCGCGAAACTGCCGGGACGGACCTGGACTGTCCCGGAAGAAGACTTAAGATTTGGAAATATTATTCAGAATGTTCCCAAAGGTTGCCGGTTTGATACCCAGAGCCGGTATGGTCGGAAAAAGTGACCGGCCCACCAGGGGCAAAACGGTCATTTCGCACCAGGTTTACCGGAATTAACTCGGAATGATTCGGAAAGATAAAGAAAGGTTAAAAACACTATAAAAAGCATTCTCAGGAGGTTACCGATTTGATACCCAGAGCCAGTGTGGTGGGAAAAGGAGACCGGCCCACTAGGGGCAAAATGGTCATTTTTATACTAGGTTGGCCGGAACTGACTCGGAATGATCCAGAAAGGCAGATGAAAGTTGGGAATACTAGAAGAAGTATTCTCAGGAGGTTACCGGTTTGATACCCAGAGTTGGTGTGGTTCCCAGGCATTCGGATGCCTAGGGGCAAAATGGTCATCTTGACCGGAAAGTCTCAAAAAAGGCCCATGGGGTAGTTTGGTCATTTTGCACCGAAGTGGGCTAGCAGGCACCGGTGTTGACCTGGGTTTTGAGTGTTTCCGCCACTCTGACGGCGGTCGTCGTGACACAGGGGTTTGTTGGCAATTCCCTATATCGACCTGTTTGCAAGTATTTCCGCTACTTTAACGGTTGCGATGTTTGCGAGTATTTTCGCTACTCTGACGGTTCGCGATCATTCCTGAGACTGCCTGATCTCAGGAAGCTGCTAAAGGGACTTAGTGCCTGAGAAGTCAACTTTCTTGAAAGGCGTGCCTAAACGGATATTTATGCATTGGCGAGCTAGCAGGCGCCAAAGGTGGACCGTTCTACCATCTAGGGGACTTGGGGTCTCGTCCCAGTCGACAGGTTTAAAAAGACTAACCGTTTCGAAGAGGTTTTCTTCAAAAAAATGTGCCGAACCGTCTCGAGGAATAAACTGTCTCGAGGGAGGGATTGGAATCGAAAAGGGGTCTTATCGTCTTCAGAAAGACATGCCTGATTGAAACCGTCTTGAGGAATAAACTGTCTCGAGAGAGGGATTGGAAAGGGGACTTACTGTCTTTAGAAAGACGTGCCTGATTTGGAACCGTCTCGAGGAATAAACTGTTTCGAGAGAGGGATTGAAAAGGGGACTTACCGTCTTCAGAAATATGTGCCTGATTTGGAACCGTCTCGAGGAATAAACTGTCTCGAGAGAGGGGTTGGAATTAGAATTGGAAAAGGTAATGCCCCTAAGGGCATTTTGGTTATTTTGCCTCTATTTGGGCCTGGTGGGCCCGCGAGGCGATGGACAGACGGGATTTGGACTTAGAGAGTCGGTTTCAATTGGAATATATCCATATTGACTTGAGTATAAGTCTGGACGGAGTGTAGACTGTCGAGCGGTCAAAAATGGGGTGCTTACATATCTCTCCACTACACCATTTTGCTGAGGAGTGCCCAGAATAGTCAACTGTCTAAGTATTCTCTTATCTTCACAGAGCTTTTGAAACAGCTCAAATAGATACTCATGACCACGATCAGTCCTTAGAGACTTAATGCTCTTGTCTAACTGATTTTCAACCTTAATAGCATAACATCTAAAGCAATTTAATGCTTCTGACCTCTGTGAGAGTAGATAGACATGACCAAAATTCGTGTAGTCATCTACAAATGTGATAAAATAAGGTGCACCATGTCTTGTCCTCATATTCATGGGACCACAAATATCTGAGTGAATAAGATTTAATGGAAAATATGCCTTTTGAACCTTACCAAAAGGTTTTCTAATCGCCTTTCCTTAAAGGCAACACTCACAAACTGGAAAGTCAACCCTAGCGAGTGAATCTAAAGACCCTTTCTAGCTAGCCTGGCCATTCTCTCCTATCCAATATGTCCTAGTCTAAAATGCCATTTCACAAAATCAATAGAATAATCATGCACAGAAGCATTAAATGAAACTGTAGATTCTAAAGCATCATCTATACGAGAAATATCAACATTCAAAAACTTAAAACCATCTAACAAATATCCAAAACCATAGTAGATAGACCCATGGTAAATATGTATAGATTGAGTCTCAAAATAGAAACGATAACCTAGACTAAGTAAACTAGTAACTGAAAGCAGATTCTGTTGTATCTCCGGTGTATAAAGTACGTCATGAAGGTCAAAAGTGTCACCACCCTTCAAATCCAGACTGTTGGTGCCAATCCCAATGACATCCACACTGGACTTGTTCCCCAGGTATACTTTTCTGCTACTAACTAGTACGCGGCGATACTCCACATATCCAAATGTGCTCCTCTATATATGACCGGTTGCTCCTAAGTCTACAACCCACAATTGAGGAGAATGAGCAATCAATACTTGACTATGGGGAGTACCTTATTGGTTCGGTACACTCATAAGCGAAGTGATCTAGCTACTGATAGTTAAAACACTTCATCTTGGTCTTATCTTTCTTACCACCTATCTTGCCTTTCTTTCTTTGCTTGGTAGACTTAGTCCCATTAGGCCCAGCATCAGAATGTCCCTTACCAGCCTTGGCAGCCCCATTACCTCTCTTACGTTTGGACCCAGATGTTTGGCGCGAGCTAGTTTCAGCGATATAAGCAGTACCATCATCAGCCTTAGCAGCCTCTAGGTGCTCAACTTCTAACTCAAGAAGGCGGGAGATATCCTCAAATGTCCTCACATTGTCATTATGAGTCATGCTCTGCTTCATGTGCTCCCATAACTACGGTAGAGAGTGGATAACAGATTAAACCTACTGCTCATCGATAAGAATATGTCTAGCTGCCCTAAGCTCGCATATCATGGTTGACATCACTCGTAAATGCGGCCTTATAGAGTGGTTAGGCTTCTTCTGATAAGAATCAAATTTGAGTGTCAACCTGTGCAATTTAGCAAGAGAAATTACCTCATACTTTAGCTTCAAAGCCTCTTAAGTCTCATAGGAAATCTGGAGTGCCTCAAACTCTAGCATAAGATCATTCTCTATGCTGCTCAACATAAGATAGTGCGCGTCCCGATCTTTAGGCTGCCAAGTTTTGTAGAGTTTTAGCTATTAGGATTTATAATAAAAAATATGCTTTGTGTAATGGCTTTAGTATTTATTAATAAATTAGTTATTCTATTTTAATGAGAATCTGTGTGAGCAATATTTGCATTGAGTTATTTATTTAATGATTATGCATGTGTGTCTTTTTTCTATATAGTAGATGGTTTTGTGTGTAAAGTATGACTTACACACGGAAGATCAAATCATTAGTTCTAATGGAATATAAGTTTATCGTTCACAGTCTTAGATGGAACTAGAAACACCATCAGTAGAACTGTAACACAAGGTTTTAATAGGTCTATCTTGACTATAGGGAACGATATAGTTTCAACTCCTTATACTTGTACACTTTGTGTGTGTTGAACAGAACCGGGTTGAGGTAATTATTTTTATATTGACTATATAAAATAATTAATACCTCATGATTATTATAAGTGCTTATGCTCTTAATCTTAATATAATAAATAGGCACGTGCATGTAATATTTATTGTTTTGATTCACAGAAGAGTGAGATTCTTTGTGAGTCAATAAACTTAATGAGTTAGACAATAACATTACATATATGATGAATATTAATTATTGATGGAATCCACATCCCGGTATAGAGATTGATGATACCTCTTTGAGGAAGCTTAAAAGTTTTGATTATATCAAACCCTACAGGTGGATTATGAATCTGACTTATCAAATAAATTAAGTGGAAGGTCTCAAGGAATTAACTAAGTCTATTACATTTAATTGTTAGTAATTTAATTTAATAGACGGGTATCTGTAATCTTAATGTGGGGAGATAAATAAACATTTAATAATATGAAGCTCGAAATATAATTTCTAGTATGACAGAGAGTGTAATTATAATTCATTAATGGTATAAATTATAATTTATGTAAATAGAAATTAATCCTGGCTAGAGTAGGAATCCTTATTTGCATAGAAAGCCCTAGTTATACTAATCCTATGGTCCCTACTGTAACCTCTATATGTACACACTCTAAGAGCAGCTAGGGTGACACTTGCTTATAATTGAAAGATACACGTTTTTGTGAGGAAGAGAAACCCTAGCAATTGTAAGCCCACTCTCTCTGGAGTAAAGTGTGTACGAGGGATACAGTAGAAGTCCAAAGGTTAAGTTCGAGCAATTAATTTGTGCTTGTTGTTGTTGTTGTTGCTTGTTATTCGAAATCAAAGTAGAAGGATTTCAAAGTTCATACTTGCTATGATTCGAGATCAAACTAGAGAGATCATGAATGTATGATTCTAATCACGTAGATTAGACTGTGCTAATCAAATAAAAACTTTTGGTATTATGCGTATGCACTATAGTCAGGTCGTGAAAAATTTTGCAATCCCCAACACCAACTCCCTATGGTGCTGAGTTGTACTACCCTGTTCGGGCTCAGTTATTAGATAGTCAATGTAAGCTAAGAGACCCTACTCATTGAGAACAAACTGAATCTTATGGTACCAAATGTCATAATTGTCGCCATTCAGTTTATCACCCTTAACCATGTTAGCCATTACATTCTTAGATGTGATGATGAACTACAAATAGAGACAAAAGCACAAGGGTGTAAGAATAATGCATAACACATGTTTTTGCCCCAAAAATCTAAATTAAAAATTAAGATAACTCTTAAAACTCGCGAGATCGAAAGTTCGCTATGCTCCCAATCATCTCTTGCGCCACTAATGATTATTATCAAATTTTAATTTAACTAATGCGCAAAAATTGATTATCGGGAGTCAAGTCTCTAAGCATTCTCTCAACAGATCAACCTCCCACTTAAAAAATTAAACTAGGCATGTGATAAGCTTCAATTCCCTGCCTATAGTATAAATATTATCGTAATAATATTTCAATGTTATCAAATAATTCAAATTATAAAATTAAACTAACAAATATCACATGGCATAGCATAAAACATGAATAAATGTAACTCTAAAAATTCAGAAATTAGAAATTAGAGTAACAGTATGCTAACATGTTTCATAGCTGAATTCTGAATTTTCTGTAATTTTTTGGAATATTTAACGCAACTAAAATAGTTAAATAAATTACAAAAAAATACTGCAGAACATCATAAAAAATCATATCAACACATCAACACAAAGATCAAGTATCCAGCACCACGAAGCACAAAACCTGAGGCCCAACAACCCATGCATGCGCCCCAACGCTCGCAAGTATGCCCTAAAAATCCATTTTTCCCTTTATTATACAATCTGTTTTCAAAATTAATTTTCCAATCTAGAGAAAAAATCTGAAAAAATTATATTAAAATAGGAAATATAGTTTCAAGCCAAAAAAAAAAAAATGAGCCTAAAAGATCTTGGGAAGTGGGTCCATGCACCCCATGCGCCACCAGGCGTGAGTGGGTGAGGCATAGGGCCAGCGCAGCTGCCACGCACGTGGAGCTATCACAACCGTAGCTGGTGCATGGGATCCACGTGCCACTTTCCCGACGGGTTTTTTTGGTGAGACTGATGCTGTTGGCTTCGTCCAGGCGTTTTGAGTCTATATCGGGCCTTGATTTGGCTCTATGGAGCATCTATTTATGGGTGTGTTGTGATCACGCTCCTCAACGCGATTGGGGTTGCTCTGAGAGGTCTAGTTCATCTTCTTCCTGAACTAGATTTGAACCGATTCGACCTAAAACTTCCATCATCCATAACTTGAGATATATATAGCGAAAAAATGCATATAATATATTGTTGGAAAGGTATTGAAGAGATGAATACAACCATGTAAATTTCATGCTCAAAAACACAATGTAGAAAAACTGATAAACTGATAAATTTTCTACTACATAAACTAGGGTTTGAGATTTTTCTCAAACCGCTCATCCGTTTGAGATGAAAATTTTCATATATGATCACATATATATAGTCTACAACATAGTGAAACTTTAGGCCAAAATGGAGAACATGTCTCTAGGCTGCCATTAAAGCTTTGTTTGAAGTTTTTCTCAAAAACAGCAATCCAAACGCATGCAATCATCTACGAGAGAAATTTAAATGGCTCTGATACCAATGTAGAAATAGTCTACTATAGTCTACTAACTAAACAAAGTGATAACTGGGCTTACCTCTTGAAGCGTGTCCAAAAACAAACCTAAAAGAGCCGATTCTTGAACCAAAAATTCTCCATGTGTTCCTACATGTTCCCGTAGATTTATCTGCAATGGAGTGCAATTAAATCTTCCTTTGAAAGCCAAAAACACCCTCTCTATTCACAACTCAAGAGTCTCCTTACTGTCTGTGTTTTTGAGAGAGAGAATTTTCTCTAGAAAGAAAATAATAGTGAACCAACCTCTATCTATTTGTAAAGTCCTACGTATATACAGTCTGGGAGTTGTACCTCCCATAACTTCCTAGATAGTGGGCTCATGTTATGGGGAATGGGTGGTTACTAACTTGGTTTGGGCATGCCCATGGGCGCTCGAGCCAACTTGACCCCATATATACTAACATTACCCAAGAACTTGAAGTATGTCTCGTCATGCCTGTGCCCAGTGGAGGACATCTGCAAGCAATCTAGAAAGGAGAATCATCTTGTTCTTTTGTTTTTGTAATTCAAATGCACTATTCTGTGTTTGAAACTAGGATTTAATGATGGAAAAAAAAAAAAAGAAAACTAAGAGAGAAAAGATAACAAAAATCTTCTTTCATATTGTTCTCTTTTCCTTTACATTTTCCTTTTCATTTGTTTTTTCCTTGATAAATTCAAATTCCAAACACAGAATTAGTATTCAGGTTAAGACTCTGTTAGGCTTGGGAATTTGAGTTGACCAAGCTAAGATCATCACTAAGGTGAGAGATTTGGAGAGCATAAAACATATATTGGTGTACCTAAGTGTCACGAGCTGCACTTTAAGGCCGGGCTCATGCCTTTATTTTCTAGTCTCGTGCCAACTCTATCATATCTATACATATTGTATAGAGTCTAAAAATGTAGGTTTGGTGTCAGATGCACGCGTAGATTTTTTTTTTTTTTGTCAAGGTGTACGGTATCCAAGTTAGTCATGTACTTGTCCTATCGAGGAGAGGTGTTGTAATTTTTTTGAAGGGCTAGAAAATTAGTGTAAGGTCATATATAGATGTATGTAGAAGGGTTTTGTCAAATTCCTTGTAAATATTTTTGTAAACCCATTATGACTCTTCAAGAGGGTGTAATGTTTCCTTGTATCAGTTTTGAAATGGCTTAAAAAGCATATATAGGGGAGGATAGTAAGGTGAGTCCAAGTCTCTAACTTATCAGTTGTTAGCTATCTAAACTCCCCGTCTAATTGTAGTCTGGAATTGCTTTGTTAATGCAATAAAAGTGATCTTGTTGCTTGCAAATTGTGTGTCATTTGCCTCAATGGTTACTTTAAACGTTCTTAGCTTGTTGCCTCAAATTTGCTCACTTGTGCACCATTTGGTGTGTGTGCTGGTTTAATTTGCGAGGTGCCCCTTTGGCTGACTTGTCTCGTGCCGCCTAAGACAAGTGCCACACGGTCCTGCTCACTAAAAGTGTCAGTCTGTGACATTTGGTATTAGAGCCAGGTTAGTTGCTTGAAGGATCTGGGAACCATGCCTCCAAAGAAGGCAGCACAAGACTGCCTCGACGAGATGGAGGTGGAAATGAAAAGGCTAAGACGCGAGACGGCAGAAAGTTTGGCCCAGTTCAGTGATCACATAGACCTAGTGGAAGTAACCATGGCAGCTGAGATGCCACGGGCTAGTGCCACTATTGGATGGCTCTCTGACACAGAAGAGCTTCGGGATGAGGTGAAAGAGTTAAGAGGCGAGTTGGATGAGATCAACACCAAGCTAAACTTGCTAATGCGGGCAGTCCGTAACTCGACCCCTCACACCTCAATCTTTAACACGGCAAAGATATGCGTTCCAGAGTCCTGTGCCTATGGTGGAGCACGGGATTCCAAAGAGTTGGAAAACTATCTCTTTGATCAATATTTTAAGGCCATCAAGGCTAACTCGAAAGAGACCAAGGTCACCATGGCTACAATGTATTTAAGCGGTGATGCTAAACTATAGTGGTGCACGAAGCATGAAGAAATCCTACAGTGCCTCTGTACCATTGACACATGGGAAGACTTAAAAAAGGAATTGAAGGCCCAATTCTTCCCCAAGAACGTCGAGTACATAGCTCGACGCAAGCTTAGAGATTTGAAACACACGAGCATTGTGAGGGAATATGTCAAAAATTCTTTGGGCTAATGTTGGACATCTGGGACATGTTGGAGAAGGATAAAATGTTCTATTTCTTAGAAGGGCTAAAGCCTTGGGCGCTGGTCGAGCTTTAAAGACAACGAGTATAGGACTTGGCAACCGCCCAGACCGCGGCTGAGCGCCTGACTGACTACACCTCTGAACTTGCATCCTTCTCCTCGAACAAGAAGAAATATTCATTGAGTGGGTCAAGTGGAGGTGGTGGAAAGTTTTTTAAGGCCAACAAGGGACAAAATGGGGGAGGTGACACGGGATCTTCTTCCTCTAAGTTCCAACCAAAGTCTCGGGAGCCTAACATAGTAGGAGACAAGCCCAAGTTTATCAAATGTTTCTTATTTAGTGGTCCCCATAGGGTGGTTGAGTGCCCTATAGACAAGCATTAAATGTCTTACAAGCTTCTTTGTCTAGTGGTGATGCACAAGAATAGGACAAAGAAGAGGAAGTTGAAAGAGCCTCGTGGATGGGTGTCTCGCCCAAAGGCCTAATGTTCGTGGATTTGCACATTAATGCCAAGTTTACCAGGGCAATGATTGACACTGGCGCCACCCACAACTTTGTGTTAGACATGGAGGCAGCACACTTAGGCCTAAAGCTAGATAAGGAATCAAGTAAGATGAAGGCTATGAACTCGACAGCTCGTCCCATCCAGGGAGTAGCCAAATTAGCGCGGGTAAAGTTACAAAATTTGGAAGGGCATGCCAACTTCACCGCCGTTCCTATGGATGATTTTTAAGTGATTTTGGGCATGGAGTTTCTGCGGGACACCAAGGGCATTACAATGCCCTTTGCTAGCTCATTGTGCTTGATAGGGGAGGACCCCTTCCTTGTTCCCACTGTGGCTCAATTCTCTAAAGACAAGTTTCTCTCGGCTATGCAACTTAAGAAGCGGGTGAAACATGGTGAACTAACATTTGTAACAGCTTTGTCAATGAATGAGGAAATGGAACAAGGACTGGTGCTAGCAGCTATCAAAAGGGTTCTACGTGAATTTTTGGATGTGATGCCCAAAGAACTGGGCAAAACATTACCTCCACAACGCCCGGTGGATCATGAAATCGAGTTATTGCCAAGGGTTAAGCCTCCTGCTCGTGGGCCGTATAGAATGGCCCCTCCTGAGCTCGCGGACCTAAGGAAACAATTAGATGAGTTGATTGAAGCAGGCTTTATTCGCCCCTTTCAAGCACTATTTGGAGCCCCTGTGCTTTTCCAAAAGAAGCACGACGAGAGTTTGTGGCTGTGTGTGGACAATCAGGCTCTCAACAAGGTGGCGGTGAAGAACAAGTATCCCATCCCACTGATCCTAGATCTCTTTGATCAATTGTGCAATGCCAAGTTCTTCACCAAGCTCGATTTGCGATCGGGCTATTATCAAGTGCACATAGTGGATGGGGATGAACCGAAAACCACTTGTGTGACTCCGTACCAGGCATTTGAGTTCTTGGTGATGCCATTTGGCTTAACTAATGCCCCAGCCACCTTTTGCACATTGATGAACCTACATAGACAAGTTTGTGGTGGTCTATCTAGATAACATAGTGGTGTATAGCTCTAACCTCGAGGAGCACGTGGAGCACTTGAGGATAGTGTTCAGGAAGCTACGAGAGAATCACCTCTATGTCAAGGAAGAGAAGTGCTCCTTTGCACAGGAGTGCATAAAGTTTCTTGGGCACATCATCGAGCCGGGACATATGTGGATGGACATGGACAAAGCAAAGGCAATTTAGGAATGGAAGGCCCCAACTAATATGTCGGAGCTATACTCTTTCTTAGGGCTAGCCAATTACTATCGGCGGTTCATTGAAGGGTATTCAAGAAGGGCCGCCCCCTTGACTGACTTGCTGAAGAAAGACAAAGCCTGGGATTGGTCAAGGGAATGCCAATGAGCCTTTGTTGACCTGAAAGAGGCCGTGATGAGTGATCCAGTTCTGGCCTTACCGGATGTGTCAAAGCCCTTTGAAGTGCAAACTGATGCTTCAAATTTTGCCCTTAGTGGATAGCTACTTCAAGAAGGCCATCCAGTTGCTTATAAAAGTCACAAGCTGAGCGACACCGAGAAGAGATACACTACCTAAGAGAATGAGCTGCTTGCGGTGGTGCATTGCCTTTGGGTGTGTAGACACTACTTGCTGGGGTCCAAGTTCATGGTGAAGACTGACAATGTGGCCGTTAGCCACTTCTTAACTTAACCTAAATTGACCCTAAAATAGGCTTGATGGCAGGAACATCTTGTTGAGTTTGACTTCAATTTGGAGTACAAGGCGGGCTGTACCAATTAAGTGGCGGACACATTGAGTCACAAGGCTGAGCTTGCTACTATCAAGTTAGTGGCGAACCTTACGGCTAGCAAGGTTGCTACAAGCATACAGGAACAGATCAAGGAGAACTTACCGAAATATCCTATGGCACAAACCATTATACAACTAGCCAAAGAAGGAAAGACAAGCTAATTTTGGGTCGAAAATGACTTGCTTATGGCAAAAGGGAATCGGGTTTATGTACCCAAAGCTGGTGACCTACGAATGGCGCTCCTACGGCAGTGTCATGACACTTTGTGGGTTTGGCCACCCAGGGTGGCAGCGAATAATGTCACTATTAAAATAGGGCTATTATGGGCTCAATATGAAAGATGATGTGATGGATTATACGAAGACTTGTCTCACTTGCCAGCAAGATAAGATTGAGTGGGCCAAGACAACAGGGTTATTGGAACCACTTCCAACTCCCAGAAGGCCTTGGGAAAGTGTTTCCCTTGATTTCATTGGTAACTTGTCCAAGATTGGAGATCTGAGCTCTATTTTGGTGATAGTGGATTGGTTTTCCAAGTATGCCACATTCATCCCAACACCAAAATATTGCCCGGTAGAGGAGAGAGCTCGTCTATTTTTCAAACACATTATCAAGTATTAGGGCATGCTCTAAAACATTGTTAGTGACTAGGATTCCAGATTCACAGGGACCTTCGGGTTAGAACTCTTTAAGCTTCTCGGTTCACAGCTTGACATGTCGTCTAGCTATCATCCACAAACTGATGGCCAGACAGAACATTTCAACGGGCTACTTGAAGAGTATTTACGCCATTTTGTTAATGCTAACCAAAAAATTAGGTCCAATTACTTGATGTAGCTCAATTTTGTTTCAATTCTCAGAAGAGTTCTTCCACTAACAAGAGCCCTTTTGAGATTGTTACAGGTCAACAGCCACTAATGCCCCACACAATGGATGAGCCTTAAACCGAAAAGTCTCCGAGATCTTATAACTTTACCAAAGAATGGAAGCAAAGGAATGAAGTAGCAAGAGCTTACATAAAGAAGGCTTCCAAGAGAATGAAGAAGTGGCCAGATCAGGGCAGAAGGCCGCTCGAGTTCCAAGTTGAAGACCTGGTGCTAGTAAAGCTAACACCTGAACAACTCAGATTCCTTCGCAACCGCGACAGACGCCTAGTGTGAAAGTACGAGGGACCTATTCTAGTTATAGCCAAGATTGGGAAGGCATCTTACAGGGTCGAGCCTCCAGCCTGGATGAAAGTGCACCCAGTGTTCCACGTGAGTTGTCTCAAGCCCTACCATGCAGATCAAGAAGATTCAACTCGCAACATCTCCATAAAAGCCACCATTGATGCTAAGCCACCAGCGCCAAAACAAGTTGAAGACATTCTCGCCGACAGAATGGTCAAGGCAAGAAGCCCACGCTTAGAGTACTTAGTGAAGTGGAAGGAACTTGGGGACAAGGAGATCAGCTAGGAGAAAGTGAAAGACTTGCAACTGTTCGTGGACAAGCTCGAGGAGTACCTTGCTTCAAAGTCTACGAGGACGTTGACCGCAGAAGTGGGGGAGAGTATCACGGGCTGCACATCAAGCCCGGGCCCATGCCTTTATTTTTCAGTCTCGGGCCAACTCTATCATGTTTGTACATATTGTATAGAGTCTAGAAATGCAAGTTTGGTATCGGATGCACACGTAGATTTTCCCTTGTCAAGGTGTGTGGCATCCAAGTTAGTCGTGTCCTAGCCCTATCGAGGAGAGGTGTTATAATTTTTTCAAAGGGCTAGAAAATTAGTTTAGGGTCATATATAGATGTATATAAACGGGTTTTGTCAAATTACTTGTAAATATTTTTGTAGACCCATTATGACTCCTCGAGGGGGTGTAACGTTTCCTTATATCAGTTTTGAAATGGCTTAAAAAGCATATATAGGGGAGGATAGTAAGGTGAGTCCAAGTCCCTAGCTTGTCGGTTGTTAACTATTTAAACTCCCCACCTAATTATAGTCTGGAATTGCTTTATTAATACAATAAAAGTGATCTTGTTGCTTGAAAATTGTGTGCCATTTGCCTCAGTTGTTGCTTTAAACGTTCTTAGCTTGTTGCCTTAAATTTGCTCACTTGTGCACCTTTGGGTGTGTGTGTTGGCTTAATTTGCGAGGTGCCCTTTTGGCTGACTTATTTGGTGCTGCCCAAGACAAGTTTCACACAATCTTGCTTACTTAAAAGTGTCGGTCCGTGACACTAAGGCATATGCTACATGCATTTGTAGAGGTGGAATACTTAAATATTGCCTTAGAAGGCACATTGCAAAGTTTTTTTTGGAAGGAAATAGTTGGATCATGTATGTTGAATGTCAAACTACAGCACTTAAATAATAGGCTGTGGCAGTTCCAGCAGAATTCCAAGGCACTAATTTGAATAGAAATGCTATCTTTAATTGGACGCAAGAACCTGAAATCAAAGCCAAAGTAGTAGTTTGTTTAGAGGTAGATACGAAGAGCCAAAGCAGCAGTTTGTTTAGAGGTAGATACCAAGACAAGTTTGAATCAATAACTTGAACGGATTTAAATATTCAAGACCCATATCATAAGTTCGAGGGATTTATGTTATGTACAAGTGAAATGTGTGATATTTTATCTTCAACTACAAAGCCTGCAAAATGAGCAAACATTTTTTTCCTTTTCTCTCTCTCTCTTTTTTTTTTTTTTCTTTTTTGTGGAGCCCATAGACCTATTGAGGAAATCCTTGAGCTCAGCCCGTAGCTTAGGACGTAACCCCACCCTTGACCCTTGACCCTTGACCCTATGTGGTTATGGTCCTCTTTGACAGAATTCTAGTCAAATCTTGAAGATTTTGAACATTTATAATAAAAGAATATTGTATAGACTCTATAGAGTATGGACTCTCTAAAATTTTAAAAGTTTTACCTCAACTTTTAAACTTAAAAATTTCTTTTTACCGTAATCACCATCTGCAACATTCATGTTACCGTCCCTATCTCAGGTAGTGATGATACCCTCCAAGCTGCCCATCTATTTTGCCAAGCTAATGTTTTAAAGCAAAAAAACCAAATGCATTTCTTTCTTCTTTTTTTTTCTTTTTTGTTGGGGGAGAATGGAACGGAACCCATACGCCTAAGACATGGGGGGGAAAGATATGGCTAAAATGTGTAAACAATCAGATTGCAAAATATGTAGAAAAGAAGATGAGTGTAATTTGATTAGTGATAGTGCACATCCACCCGTGCTTGTTACTAGAGGACCAGAGGTTCGACTCACCCTCTGTTTGGGATTTTGGCTCTTCCAATATACTAAAAAAGAAATTTGTAAGAAAGAAAGAATAAACCCCTACAACTACCTTAAATGTCTCTAGATCTTAATAATTCCTTCGTTCGTATAAAGCTCAAGCATTAAGATTCTTCACTGGCCAAATGTTTTGAATATGTTGATGTATTGCGTGCTAATTGTTAGAATTTTTAGTCTTGGCTAATCCTTTAGACAAAAACTCATTGCTTGTATCTTGTTTCAAGTAGTATTTGGGTTAAATAAGTGTACGATTCAAGTTCAAGCTACTAGAGTATAAGATGTCCAAGCTGCAGTACAAGTCTTTAAAGCATGCAAAGCTGACACTTTGTAAAACCATATCTCTGTGCTTATGTATCCGTTCAAGCTCCATAATATATGCATTCCATGTACCTTTTTTAGAGCAATCTGAATATGCAGATAAACATGGCTCAACCAAACCATACATGGCTGGAGTGATATGTGGATAGTCTGTAGAATTAGAGATGCATAATGTATCACTCGAAGTTGGCTTGAACATGGCTCGAGCGATACGCCAAAGTCAGGTTTGAATTAAACTCTAATCTCATCTAAATCAGTCCAAAATTTAGGATTCTCAAGCCAAGCTATCTCAGCCAATCAAAAGGTACTTTCAGCCTACGTTTTGAGAAGTCTTAGATCTGCTACAAAAGCCTAGAGAATTGTACGTATTCCATATCTTTGAAATTTAGAAAAGATTGACACAATAAAGAAGAACATAGTGTGGGGAATACAATTCAAATCTTGGTAAAATAATCATAGATAAGTTACTGAGCATACAAAGTTTCTTTACCGGAGTACTAAATAGAAAAACACAGTTACAAGATTGTCTGGATGGATTCTGAGGATGAGCAAGAATAATGTGGTGATTCAATGTTGAGGTCGAAGCCAGGTGACTTGCACCAAACAGTGTTTTTGGAAAGATTCTCAAATAATCCCAAGTGCAGTATGGCAAAGTAGTATAACCCGATAAAACCAAAGTCAAATCCTAAGGGACAGATGACAAGATGATGAGAATGTGTATCACTACTCTCAGTTCACACAAAACAATGAACTACTTCTAAAAAGACCAAAAATCAATACTTTGACAGGCGTTTGACTATTCTAAATTAATCTATGAAAACGGTTTTACATTGATAAAAAAAGTCTCGAGACCAATTGGTCCAACCAATTGTTTCACTCGGAATTCCAATGGAGGTGTTTGATAAATCAAATCATTGACAACGTTACGAGTCTCTGATTTGGAAGATTTAGCGATAAAAACTATTATTCCTTAACAATCAATCCTAGAATAAATCGAGTTTAGAATCATAGATATATACCATCGACTTGTGCAATAAATATACCAAACTAGGGTTCGTAAATAAATATTACCAAGTATAATCAAACATCTAAATTTTCATAAGTATCTAGGGTCTGATTCCCAAAGAATTAAGAATAAGAAGATTTAAACATTGAAACCCAATCTACCGCCATTGTTCATCCGAGATCTTTAACTGATCTTCACAATTAATCCTAAGAAGGAATTTAGCTACTCATGAATACGATAAATACATAAATATATATTGAAATGATATTGGAAGACTGAATCCTGATTACAAGAATTGGAGAAAGCTATGTAAAACTTTGTAGAAGAATTAGAAAACTATGTAAAACTACTGCTAAGACCTAAAAAAACGTAATAATAAAATATAACCCTAAAAACAACTTCAAACCCAGCTTTTATAGGCTTCCAAAAATTTAAATTTCCATAAATCATTAGAATGCCTCTACCACCATTCGAACGCCCATTTGAATGGTTTTCGGACACTCTTCTAACAGGAAGAACAGTTATTTGAATCTCTTTAACGGGCTTCTAACCTGATTCGGACAGTGAAAACAAGCCTCTGAAGTTTCTGATGAGTAATATCATTTGACGCACCATTTGAATGCCTTGCGCACTGTTCGATCACCACGCTCCACCGTTTGACCGGATCATGTGGGCTGACGTCAAGCGTTCGAAAGCCCTATGTAACCATTCGAACGACTGTTTCTATTTTTACCCAATTTCATCCCTTTTAAGCATGGATTCTTACGTCAAATATTACAAGTTGAGCATCAAATAACATAATTAATCCTATTATATGTCCAACAATCAACTAATTAGGGCGTATAGATTGCACTTTTAGAGTACAATCATCTGGGAGAACATAAACTTAAGCAGTCGAACAAGTAAACTTCAACCGAAGTTCGTAAAGATTTGGACAGTATTTGTGGAGTTCGTTTGTTATGGTTGTAAGTTGGACTTGTGTGACCTATTTATTATAGTGTTTGGCTTGCTAGACATGGTTTTTTCCCAAGTTGGGTTTCCACGAGAAAAAAATTGTCTCTTGTTCTTTACGTATCGATTTGATAGTACTGCGTTGTGATGAATGCATATGAATGATCAGATAGGTAAAGAGAATTAGCTTAGGGCTCATATAAGAGTAGCTTGTCTTATAAGTGTAAATACGAGTATTACAAATTTTCACTAATTGTTTTTTTTTTTTTTAGGTGTTGCAGTGAGGGGTGTTTGGGCTAGCTTACGCCACTTTGACTAATTCTCTCCCCGATCTGATTAAATGTAGGTCATTCACACTGCAAGTTGGATATTCATAAGGAATAAATTTCTTGCGTCATGGCCTCAAGAGTTAAACTTGTTGGAATATTTGGTGTGATACATCAACTTTGAGCCATTGTTAAGGTGGGACCCACATGTCATTATTAGTGGATCCAAGGTGTTTTGTGTTCTCCTCTATAAGGAGATGAAGAACAAATATTTACTTGCTCAAATTCATGGAGGTTTGAATGAGATAGTGGTCTCCAAAGTAGATACCATGAGAATGGTTATTGGGTGAAAGTAAAGGCTTATCTCACATTAATTATCTATGGGAAAATTGATGGGTATATAAAGCCTTGGTTTGGATAAGGGTTTGGGCCTCAAGGGGTACCCCACTTTTGTGAAAAGGGGAGGACCTATGGAACCCATGGGTTAACCCAATACTCCACACGTGCGCACCACCACCTGCTCGTCTGGCCGGCTCGGCTCAGGTGCGCGTGCGATTTAATAATATTAAATAGGCTTGGGCCGGTTTAGTATTTAATTTTTGGATGTGGTTCGACCCAGTGATTTGAACCAAAAGTGTGGGAACCGAACCAAACCGGTTTAAGTTTAAATTTAAATTCCAACGGTCACGACCCCTCCTAAGAGCGCATTTGCCTGGCACCATTTTTGAAAGGGTGCGAATCTTTCTATATATAGAAAGATCCCCCTTCGAATTTAATAACTGTTTTTATATATTCTATTTCATATCTCTCTCTCTCTCTCTCTCTCTCTCTCTCTCTCTCTCTCTCTCTCTCTCTCTCTCTCCCTAAGGAAGTGCTGCGACACCGGCAAAATGCTGCCTAGATTCTGGCAAGATTCTGTCTGTTTACCGTCAACTGTTCCAAGCGACTTTCTGACTGTTCAGTCAGTCTTTTCTGATCAATTTCATCTTCACTATCAGACTTAGAAGTTCTGTATGAGTTTCTATCCAGATTTTTTTCTATCCGATTAATTCTATGTTTTACCGGTTCGTGTTTTTAGATTAATTTCTGTTTATGCTATGTGGTGAATTTCAGTAAAAATTCAATCACTTTGTTCTGTGTTTCTGTATTGAATTTCAGTATTAAAATTTAATAAATTACATTATTTTTTCAGTGTAAAAAATATTGTCTTTTGTTATCATGCCATATTGATTTTGTTAGAAATGGTGTAGGTTTCTGTATGAAATTTACTATCATAATTCTGTGTTGAATTAGATAGAAATTTTCTTTCGTTTTCCTTCATACATATTGTATTCATATTGTATATTGAGATAATAGAATCTGACGTTTGATTTGCCTGGACCTGAATATTGTAGTGCTACTTAGCCAGTATCGTGATTATTTTATCCTGGAGATGGACATCCATTAATCCCATGAACACCTGTGTGGGGGCGAATCTATCTTAAAAAAAGAGTATGAAACACTCAACTTGATCAGTCTTTCTTTGCATTTTCACATATGAATATATGAATTATCGAGTATGCCATGTCATATTATTTCACACACTTTATTTAATATTGCTAATTTCACTTTATTATATTTGAGACATTATACAGTATTTTTTCAATAATTTTAAGACATATTATGTTTTTTCTTGTATGTGTTTTTCATATATAGTAATACTGTGAAATTACATGTGATTGTGTGATGTTGAGTATAGGATTTTCATAGTCATGTATGAATTCAAATTTGACGGTGGAACTTGAGTTTTGTATCGCGTAGCAATTGACATGACTCCCAATGTTGTGATGAACTTAAATTGCATAGTGGTTGTTAATTTGTTAAAGTTCTATTTTTCGTTGTATGTTTAGCATGATAAGTTATATCAGTACATCTTTAATGTATCTTAAATGCTACATGTTGTTTATCTTGCCATGCTTATGTGTTTTTTTTTTTTTTTGGTGAAAGCATGACTTTGTGTTTTGAGCAATTTTTATTGCTAGAGGTTTTAATTTCCGTGGAGAAAGTAAATGGTGTTATTCTATGGTTTCTAACCTTAAGAATATGGGCATATGATACTTTGTGTGTTAGTAAATTAAAATGCTAGTCTTTAATTTCTTGTAAGAAATTAAATTTATGCTATTCTATGATTTTTAATCATAAGAATTTTACCACGTATTTATAGTTCACATGAGGATGATGGACAATTGGGAAGAGGTGGGTCAAAACTGGTTTGGTGAGAATGAGTCAGAGAATCATGCACAACCAGTGGATCCTCCCGTGTTACACATAATGTATCATCTTAATGGACTAGAGGACGTTGTTCTTCCTAGGCCAATCGCACTGTCTATTCTGCTAGGGCCAATGATTGGACTGAATGAGGCAGGACCTAGTCGCTATCGGAACTACTACGGAAAGATTCAATGTACCGCTCGCAAGAGCGTTCCGTGTCCCACTTACTTTCAGAGGTTAAGGCTTCTAGCACAACCCAAGGGTTCTCACGATATGGATTCTCCTTATAGGCTAAATACCCTCAAGCGTGCGCGGAAGAGGACAAGTGATCCTGCGTTGATAGTGATTGAGAGTTGTTTCTCTTCTGGAGGATTGTCTAGTCCTTACTAGTTTCTTGTTATGTTTTTAGTATAGTTAATTTGGTTAGTATGATAACTTGTTTAGTTGATAGCATTGGAACACTTTTAGTGACCATTTATATATATATATATATCTATATATCTATTTATATATATGTTTGTGATGGTAATGACATATCTAACTGTTCTATTAATTGTCATATGTTGATTTTATTTCATAGTATTATTTAAAATATAATGAAATTAAGAAGGTATCACCGAAGAGTATACTGACAATTATCCACGCGCACTTATTGGTACTATCGGAAAAATATACTTAAAGTAATCAACACTCATGTTATAATGTTCAAATGAGTTTGAGAACGAAGTTAGTCAACTAGTAAAAGGTATTAAACATGGTGATGATGTAGCTTTAGTAGCTTAACATCCAGATTCACCTGTTTGTAAACACCTAATTGCTTCAGTAACTTAATTGCTGGTAAGATGAGATCCAACTCTTAATTGAGATGATGTGTACTACTTTGTTAAATTTTGGATAATCCAAGAAATGTGGGGGGGGGGGGGGGGGGGGAAGCTTTGTTTTCTTAGACACATGTTCTGATTACGACACCCCACAGAATACTGTGTTAACACCGATAAAATTATAGATTGGGTTATCCGTAATCTAAGTTATAAAATGGTGTGAGTGTTCCCCAGTCCGCTTGAACATAGTTGTGCATGTGAATGCCTTGGTAGACGATAATCCGTCTGATACTCTAGAATCATCTGTGAGAGTATTTCCTAAATCTAGAAGTGGGACATTCCTTTGGGAATGGACTTCTTTGTGCATTTTCTTTTCACTCTAAGAGTCTTGAAGACTTTATGAGTAAGCAAAAGATCCAAGACTTTAAGTTTATAGTTGGAATGAAGGAAATTTCTAGATAAATAAAGGAAAGAGTAACTGATTCGAATGAATCTAACTTTCAAAGTTAGAGGTGAAACCTCAAGAAGAAAAGGAACCAATTGCAGTCTCGATAACTTTAGTAAAGTAAAAAGATGTACGAAGTTGCATTATACTTGAACCACAATAATAGTTTACATGGAGGTAAAACTAAAATGGGTAATAGACGATCTGCCTGATGGATCCAAGAATGAGGTTATTCAAATGGATCAATGAGTAGAGTCTAAACTCAAATACTTAATAGATGTGCGATGAGATCTAGTCTCAGTAGTTGTGACTTCGTGATATGAGTTCACGAAAGTGGCAAGGGTAAACATATCTTGGTGTGAATAAAGTATTTTATTTAAACCGAGGCTTAATCCACTGGAAGGTGATAACTTTATACTACAAATAAGCCCTGATCACATATACATCCAGAAGAACTAGAGAGAGTACACTGTGAAAATTGGAGTTATAGATTAGAAGACCCTAAATCCATAAATGGATAAGTCTTATAAGAAGTGCATTAATTTCTTAGGAAATACTCGTAATAGAAGTATACAACCATATTTTGCTGAAGAACCAAAAGCTAGGGAAGAAGTGTCAAGTGACTTCTTAAATGTCTTAAGACACAGAGCGTTCCTGATAATGACAAAACACTACAAACATGTCTGTTAAAGGTCATTACTCGCAGGAATGTAAAATTCAATGACTATGATTTTAATTAAAGGATATTAAGAAATCATCTTACTATTAGGCCTGGTAAGAGTTCGAAATTCATTCATCAAAGGAATTGGACATTAAAGCCTATTATCTTATAAGTTAGCTTAATAGCAACCCAACCTAGTTGATTGGAGATCTCAAGATCTAGGTTCAACGGGACAACCGAATTAAGGTTGACTTAGTATGAATCAATGGAAAACTTCGTTCTACTGTCCAATTCTATGGTGAAATATTGATTACCTGAAACATTGTTAGGATAAACTACAGCTTTTAATTTAAAACGAGTAGGGCAGGCTACTCATATTAATAAGCCTGTGCTTTTAATGATTCTTATTACTTTGATACCAAGTGGAGTATGTATATCTACTCACTCTATAAGAGTATGAAGGGGCCGCTTCTGTGAGAATTGTAAAGGTTTCAATTCTCTAAAGCACTCATGAATACCAAGGTGATTCATGGCCAAAACGAACACAATCGAAGAATCAAACTTGGATAGGGAAGAAAATCATGTGAGTAATGTTATCTCGGTTTATACAAAAGGCAGAACAGTTCAAGACATCATATTCACTGGTTAGCCAATAAACCCAATAGTATTTCACTAAGAAAGGTTCAAAGCCAAAAGCCACCTTTCCTAATGTGGTGGCTTTTTGCTCTACTTTTTTTTTTTTTTTTTTACATTTGTGCATCTACATTTCTTTGTGCATTATTTTTTAATAACAAATCTCATTCATGTGGGGGATCGTTGGAATATTTGGTGTGACATACCAACTTTGAGCCATTGTTAAGGTGGGACCGATATGTCATTGTTAGTGGGTCTAAGGTGCTTTGTGTTCTACTCCATGAGGAGATGAAGAACAAGCATTTACTTGCTCAAATCCATGAAGGTTTGAATGAGATAATAGCCTCCAAAGTAAGTACCATGAGTATGGTTATTGGGTAAAACTAAAAGCTTATCCCACATTGATTGTCTATGAAAAAATTGATGGGTATACAAAACTTAGGTTTACAGAAGGGTTTGGGCCCCAAGGGGCACCATACTTTTGTGGAAGGGGGAGGACCTATAGAACCCATAGATTAACCCAATGCTCCATACACGCATGTTGCCACCACCCGCCAGGCAGGCTCAGCTTGGGTGCGGGTGCAATTTAATAATATTAAATAAGCTTGGGCTGGTTAAGTATTTAATTTTTGGACGCTATTCGACCCAGTGATTTGAACCAGAAGTGTGTGAATTGGGTGGAAATCGAACCGAATGGGTTCAAGTTTAAATTTAAATTCCAACGGTCATAACCCTTCCTAAAGAGGCATTTGGCTGGCACCGTTTTTGAATGGGTGTTAATCTTTCTATATATAGAAAGATCCCCCTTCGAATTTAATAACCATTTTTATATATTTTGTTTTCTCTCTCTTTCTCTCTCTCTCTCTCTCTCTCTCTCTCTCTCTCTCTCTCTCTCTCTCTCTCTCTCTCTCTCTCTCTCTCTCTCTCCCGAGGAAGTGTTGCGACATCGGCAAAGTGCTACCCACATTCCGGCAAGATTCTGTCTGTTTTCCAGCGATTGTTCTAGGTGACTTCCTGACTGTTCAGTCAGTCTTTTCTGATCGATTTCATCTTTACTGTCAGATTTAGAAATTTTGTATGAGTTTCTATCTAGGTTTTTTCTATTCGGTTAATTCTATGTTTTACCGATTCGTGTTTTTAAATTAATTTCTATATATGTTGTGTGGTGAATTTTAGTGAAAATTCAACCACTTGGTTCTGTGTTTTTGTATTGACTTTCAGTGTTGAAATTCTATAGAATTATAGTATTTTTTCAACATGAAAATACTGTATTTTGTTATCATGCCATAATGGTTTTGTCAAAAACGGTGTAGGTTTCTGTATGTAATTTACTATCATAATTTTGTGTTGAGTTAGACATAAATTTCCTTATGTTTTTCTTCATACATGTTGCATTCATACTATACATTGAGAGAGTAGAATTTGACATTTGATTTGCCTGGACCTAAATATTGTAATGCTACTTAGTCAGTGTCGTGATCCTTTTATCCTGGAAATGGACACCCTTTAATCCCATGAGCACTTGTGTAGGCGCGAATCTGTCTTAAAGAAAGAGTGTGAAACACTCGACTTGATCAGCTTTTCTTTGCATATTTTATTGTATTTTCACATATAAATTATCAAGTATGCCATGTCACATTATTTCACACACTTTATTTAATATTGCTAATTTCACTTTATTATATTGGAGACATTATATAGCATTTTTTCAACAAAACTTGGGTTGGCCAACTGGAGAAGTACACCCACTTGACCAACTAAGACAACCCCTTTGGTTCCGACTATTTTTTTGGTTATTGTTTTTTTTTTCTCCCCTGTGATGAACGGTAATACAACAAGAAAACCCAAAACAAAACTAAGGCCTGTACGCCTCTGCAATTCAATGAAGCTCTGAGAGGTGGGGAAAAAAGCTGAATTAATTGAAAGAAGGAAAACTAGACTTTGCCAATTTAATCAAGTATTCTTAAGGTAATTCTGAGTTGTTGGGATTAGGATCCTCTCGATTTTATGGTTGAAATGGACATCTTCATTCTATTGATTGAAGTGTTGGCATGTCAGTTTAAATTCAAATCTATGGCTCAGATGAGTTGCCTTCAAATTTATTTGAAAATACATAACTTTGTTGTTATATATAAGGAAATCAATTTTAAAATAAAACAATACGGTTTTGGTAAAATATTTGATAAGACTCATTTGGTTCATTGATTGAAGGAATGGAGAGGATCTAAATTCATGATTTGCGTGCAAATTTGCATACGTACAATTAACTTTTTACATCGATTACCAAGTATTGCTTGATTGAGTACAAATTTTGTGTATCTAGCATTGAGATATTTCTATTGAAACAGAAATCTAAGAAAACTTCATCTCATTCTCATTCTCAAGAAAAATATTTCACCTCACTCAACAAGTCTTCTTACGAATTGGAATTTAAATTTGTCAAGGAAATAAAATTACTTATACATATTCTTTTTTTTTTTTTAAAGGTAACCAAACAAAAAAATACGGTTTTGTTTTTGGGACAAATTGTTGTTCAATTTCTTCTCATTTTCCTAAATCAAACCAAATGAAAGAAAGAAAACTAACTTCTTTAAATTTAGGGATTCTTACCAAAAAAAAATTGAAAAATGTTGATTTTATCAATATAGTATAGAAATTTCAAAAATTTCCCATACAATATACTAATTCACTTTTTCACCTTTAATGGGCAAGTTTACCCTGTAAAACTATCACGTCAAACAATACACAAAGTGGCACTAACATTACTTTACAAGATAAAAACAGAAAAAAAAAAACATCAAAAAATTTCTTAAAGCTGTGTATCTTGGGTGGCTATCCTATATGCATAAGTTTTTTAGTTGAACATTGATGCTTTCAGCAAAATAAAAAATAATCAATCAGGAAACAATTGGGGGAGAGGGTGTGGCGTTGTTATGTGTTGTGAGCTAGCAGTTATACAGGCCACTCTAAAGAGGAGAGTAGTAGTAAATATCAAATAGTAGTAAAAAAAACACATCAAATTTGCAGTCTTAATGTTCTGTTAGGAACGAATGGTGGATGACCGAGAAATCATCCACCAAACGTATTGTAGTTGATAAGCACATTGCTTACCAACCACAACCTCCCCTCCCCCTCCCCCCCTTCTATAAAAGGGGGGGCTGCGAAGAGAGAAGATAGAAAGAAAAAGAGAGAAAAGAAAATGAAGAGAAAGAAGAAGAGAAAAAAGAGAAGAAAGGAAACAAGCAAAGAGTGTAAGTAAACTATTTAAATTTCTGTTATCTTTATATTTTGTCTTATGAAATACATTCTTAGGTGATCAAGAAAATCTATCCCTATAGTTCCAGAAGAACTATTTAATTATTATTTGACAATTCCAGAAGAACTAGTTTTATGATATATTGTGTTTGAATATTTTGCTTGCTTAATATTCATTTAGTTTTATAACATGTTATTAGCATGAAGCTCTAAGTGCTCGTAAAAAAAATATAATTGTGTTTTTCATTATATTTGGAAGGTACTTCATTATATCAGTGAAGGAACTTCATTTTATGTGTCATTAATATGTCAGTTAAGTTATCTTTATTTTGGGTTCTTTACTGTTCACTCTTCAATTCATGATATAATTTATATTTGTTGAATAGTTGATGATTAGTAATATTTCGAAACTTTGTTTGTTTATTTCTCCCAAATCTTAAATTTTTAGCCTATGATATTTATATATCTGGAATCCTTATTTCAATACCTTTCTATAGACATGTGTCTTGACTATATTTTGATGTCTAAATTGAAAGTTATAATATGGACAAAAATAATAATACATACATATTTATATATATGTATTACATATGATACTATGCATCAATAGTAATAACTATTTATAAATAGTGATTTTACTATTCATAAATAGTATTAACAAATAAAATTTATCAGATTCGGCTGAGTGAGATTTGTATTAAATATTTAATCAAAGTTCTATAGTATGTCTTCTTTATATAATTTTTCTTTATCGTGATTCTAAAACTTTGTTATCTTATGAGTGTAGCATTCTGAAAATGTCAAATCTAGCAAAATTAGAATTTATCGGTCTTGACATTTCAGGCAATAACTATTTATCCAGGGTAGTTGATACCGAGATTCATTTTTGTGCAAAAGCTCTTGAAAATACTATAAATGAGGACAATGACGAATCTCAGCAGGATCGTGCAAAAGCAATGATTTTTCTTCGCCATAATATTCACGAAGAATTAAAAATTGAATACTTCACAGTAAAAAAATCCACTTGTACTATGGCAAAATTTAAAGGAGAGATATGAGCACCAGAAGACCATATTTCTCCCCAAAGCTCGTTATGATTGGATGCATCTGAGGTTGGAAGATTTCAAAGCTGTTGATTAGTATAATTCTGCATTATTTAAAATCAGCTTGCAATTAAAATTATGTGGGCAAACTATTATTGATAAAGATATGTTAGAAAAAAACATACTCTATATTTCATGCCTCGAATGTGCTCCTACAGCAGCAATATCGAGAGCATGGATTTAAAAAATATTCAGAATTGATATCATGTCTCTTTCTGGCTGAATAAAATAATGAGCTTCTGATGAAAAACTATCAGTCTCGCCCGACCAGCTCTACACCATTCCCTGAAGTGAATGCGGTCTCATTCTATAAACGTGGTCGTGGTCATGGACGTGGCCGCGGTCGTGGATGCGGAGAAATAATTTTCGTCATCGTGGGGGTTATCGTGGAGGTAACAATTATAACAGTTATAATTCTTTAAGTTCTTGAGTTAAGAATACTACACTACACCACACCACACCACCAGTAGTGGAACAACTCGTGGAATAACTCTGAAACAAAATAAGAAAGGGAAAAAGGTTTATTGAATAAACCTATCAAAAATTATGAAGATGTTTGTTACAAGTGTGGTATGAAAGGGCATTGGTCACGTACCTGTCATACGCCCAAACCATTAGTGGATCTTTATCGAGCATCAACACAAGATAAAGGAAAAAATATTGAAATGAATTTCACAAACTTTGATGACTAAGTAGAAATCACTCACCTTGATATTTCAGATTTCTTTGAAGATCCTGATGAAAAAATAGATCACTTAATTGGTGATGGAAATGTTCACACCAACTAGTTTATATTCTTGTTCTTTTAAGTTTATTGTCATCTTGTGTAATGTTTTTCTAAGCATATTTCTTTTAAATGAATGTTTTCATTTTCTTATAAATAAGCAATTTTAATATTTTGTATCGAGATATGGAATCTACCAAAGCATTACTAACTTTCAAGATGAACGATGGAGATATATGTTTAGTAGACAGTGCAACTACTCATGCAATTCTTCGAGAGAAAAAATATTTTGTTAACTTAACGTTAGCTGAAAATAATGTTAAAACAATATTTAGCAGTACAAAATTAATTAAAGGTTCTGGAAGAGCCAATATATTATTGCTAAAAGGAACAAAACTCTATATTGATGATGCTATGCATTTAACTAGAGCTATAAGGAATTTGCTCAGTTTTAAAGATATACGTAGTAATGGATATCATATAGAGACACCAAATGAAGATAATAAAGAATATCCTTACATTACTTCTATTATTTCATGCCAGAAGCAGATATTAGAAAAACTTGCTACCTTCTCTTCTAGATTATACTATACAACTATAAGAATTTTGGGATCACCTGAAGTGATGCACCAGAAGTGTTTTGACCCAAAGAATTTTATATTTTGGTATGATCGTCTTGGTCATCTAGGATCAACGATGATGTGTCAAATAATTCAGAACTCTCATGGGCATCCGCTAAAGAACCCGAAGATTCTTTTGTCAAGTGATTATACATGTCCCACTTGTTCACGAGGGAAATTAATTGTGAGACCATCCCCTTTAAAAGTAATAATTGAATCTCCAACCTTTTTACAAAGAATTCAAGGGGATATATGTGGGCTGATACATCCACCATGTTGATTATTTCGTTATTTTATAGTTTTGATAAATGCATCCACTTGATGGTCACATATTTGTTTGCTTTCTACTCGTAATGTTGCATTTTCTAGGCTTCTTGCTCAAATTATCAGATTACGAGCACAGTTTCCAGATTACCCGATTAAGTTAATACGACTGGATAATGTTGGTGAGTTTACATCTCAAGCTTTTGATGATTATTGTATGTCCATAGGAATTGATGTTAAACATCCCATTGCATATACACACACACAAAATGGTCTAGCTGAATCTTTTATCAAACGCCTTCAGCTTATAGCTCAACCTTTACTTATGAGAACAAAATTACCTGTCTCTGCTTGGGGACATGCCATATTGCATGTTGCATTATTAGTCCATGTCCGACCCACTGCTTACCAGGAATATTCACCATTACAACTTATTTTTGGTCAACAACCAAATATTTCACATCTAAGGATTTTTGGTTGTGCTATCTATGTACCAATTGCGCTACCATAACGTACTAAGATGGGTACCCAACGTTGACTTGGGATTTATATTGGTTTTGATTCTCCATTTATTAGTAGATATCTTGAACCTTTAACAGGGGATATATTCATTGTACGTTTTGCGGATTGTCATTTTGATGAGACACTTTTCCCACCATTAGGGGGAGATAAGACTCAACTAGAAAAACAGCATGAGATTACTTGGAATGCTTTCACGGTATCTTATCTTCATCCTCGAACAAATTAATGTGAATCAGAAGTTTACAGGATTATTTATTTACAGACAATTGCAAATCAATTACCTGATGTGTTTACCAACACAAAGAAGATAATAAAATCATATATACCAACTGCTAATACCCCAGCACGTATTGATGTCCCTGTAGAACAATCCGCTAATATAGCAATAAATGAATCTCAAGCACGCATGAAGCGTGGGAGACCTGTTGGTGCAAAAGACATAGTTCCTAGAAAGAGGAAGGTACAAATGCATAAGCAAGTCAGTATTCCTGAAAAAATCACAATATCTAAACCTCTAGAATAAGGAACTCCTGTAAAAGAATTCCCAGAAGAGGAGCCTCCTGAAGAGATATCTCCTGTAGAGGAAAGTAATGAGATCTCAATAAGTTATGTGAATACAGGAGAAAAATGGAATAGAAATAAAATTGTTGTCAACAACATATTTTCATTGAAAGTGGCCCTTGCAATTACAAGAAGTACTATAGAGAATAAACCACAGACAGTTGACGAATGTCAACATAGAAGTGATTGGCCAAAATGGAAAGAAGCTATTGAGACAAAATTAAACTCATTAGCACAACGCAAATTATTTGGACCCGTAGTCCAAACACTAAAAGATGTAAAACCAGTTGGATACAAATGGGTATTTGTGCGAAAACGAAATGAGAAAAATGAAATTATGAGATATAAAGCGCGACTAGTAGTACAAGGTTTCTCGCAAAGACATGGTATTGACTATGATGAGACATACTCTCCTGTAATGGATGATATTACGTTTAAATTCTTAATTAGTTCGTCAATCTCAGAAGGACTGGATATACGTATTATGAATGTCGTGACAACCTATTTGTATGGTGAATTAGATAATGATATATATATATATATATAAATTCCTAAAGGATTTAAAATGCCTAAAGCACATATTTCAAAATCTTGAAGCTTATATTCTATCAAGCTTCAAAGATCTCTGTATGGGTTAAAACAATCTGGACGTATGTGGTACAATCATCTCAGTGAATATCTAGTGAAAAATGGATATGTAAATAATACAATTTGTCCTTGCGTTTTTATTAAGAAATCAGAATCTGGCTTTGCTATTATTGCAGTCTATGTCGATGATCTAAATCTTGTTGGAACTCTTGAAGAGCTTATAATAACCACTAGTTATTTAAAGAAGGAGTTTGAAATGAAAGATCTTGGAAAAACTAAATTTTGTCTTGGATTACAAATTGAGCATTTATCAAATGAAATTCTCATTTATCAATCTATATATACAGAAAAGGTTCTTAATCGATTTTATATGGATAAAACTTATCCATTGAGTTCTCCCATGATTGTCCGATCACTAGATGTACAAAATGATCCTTTTCGCCCTTAAGAAGACGGTGAAGAACTTCTTGGTCCTGAAGTACAATACCTCAGTGCTATTAGGGGCTCTTATGTATCTTGCAAATTGCACAAGACTCGATATTGCATTTTCTGTAAATTTATTGGCAAGATATAGTTCTGCACCAACTCAGAGACATTGGAAAGGGGTGAAACACATATTTTGTTACCTCTGAGGAATAACAGATCTAGGTTTGTTCTATTCAAAGGGACCAGAATCAGAGTTAGTTGGCTATACAGATGCTGGTTACCTCTCTGATCCACATAAAACACGATCACAAACCAAGTATGTATTTACCTATGGTAACACTGCTATATCTTAGCGATCTGTGAAGCAAACATTAACTGCAACTTCTTCAAATCATTTTGAGATTATCGCAATTCATGAAGCAAGTCGAAAATGCATTTGGTTGAAATCTATGATCCAACATATTCAAGATAGTTACGAACAATCCTCAATTAAAGATACCTCAACGATATTATATGAAGATAATACAGCATGTATTGCACAAATCAAGAGATGTTACATCAAAGGTGACAAAACCAAACATATATCGCCAAAATACTTTTATGCACGTGAACTTTAGAAAAACGGTGATATTGATGTCCAACAGATACGTTCAAGTGACAACTTAGTAGACTTATTTACTAAAGCACTCCCAACTGCAACATTTGAGAAATTGGTACACAACATTGGCATGTGTCATCTTAAAGCTCTGAACAAATGAAGCTATCAACTTCAACTTCATACCAGATGTATGAATGAAGGAAAGTCGCAGACTGTACACTTTTTCCTTCACCAATAGTTTTTTTTCCATAGAGTTTTTCTTGGCATGATTTTAACGAGACAGTGTTAGCACACCCATTTTCTTTCGCTACAATTTTATAAGGTTTCTTATGACGGTCATCCAAGGGAGAGTGTTAGGAACGAATGGTGAATGACCGAGTAATCATCCACCAAACGTATTGTAGTTGGTAAGCACATTGCTTACCAACCACAACTTAACACCCCCCCCCCCCTCTTCTATAAAAGGGGGGGGCTGTGAAGAGAGAAGAGAGAAAAAAGAGAGAGGAGAGAAAGAAAAAGAGAGAAAAGAAAAGGAAAAGAAAGAAGAAGAGAAAAAAGAGAAGAAAGAAACAAGAAAAGAGTGTAGGTAAATTATTTAAATTTCTGTTGTCTTTATATTTTGTCTTATGAAATACATTCTTGGGTGATCAAGAAGATCTATCCCTGTAGTTCCAGAAGAACTATTTAATTATTATTTAACAGTTCCAGAAAAACTAGTTTTATGATATATTATGTTTGAATATTTTGCTTATTCAATATTCATTTAGTTTTATAACATGTTTACAGTTTTTCTCCAATTTTTATATTGTCACTTAAAGAGTCTCATGCTCTCATTAGTTAAAAGAGACTCTACTTTTGCCATTTTTGGGCAATATTTTTTTTAATGGCTGCTGTCATCCTACTAACTAACAGGTTACTTATTGCCTTTGAATTACGTTAAGTCTACTTACTAAAACTGGTGCACACATATCAGAGTTAGAAGTTCTTCAAAAAGCAAGATCGGTTGTGCATAAAATTTTATTTTGACTAATAACATTTTATTGTTTGGTAGAATTTTTAATACAGAAATTATGTAAGAATAGAATTCATGGCCCACTACCCTATAGTCTTATGTGATAGAGCATGTTATTCCAAGAGCTCGAAAGGATTTGGCCACTAGCTACTGGCAAAGAGAAAAAATGAAAGAAAATTTATTTGGCCTTTCAAATTTCATGGGACAATCGACACTAGTTCCTTATTGTGCTTTGATGGGGTTCTTTTCTTCAATTTTCAAAGGTGGATGATTGCAATAATTGTGATGACTTACAAAACAAAAAACAAAAGAAACAAGAAAGTGGGATGTGCTTTACCTTTGTAGAAATTTTGGAGGCCCAAGCTCCAACTCCAGCCATGTCAATCATGGTGGTTGCTAATGTGAAAAAATATATGCATGACGAAGAACTAGCTTAGTAGTTTCCTACATTTTTTTTTTTTTTGTCATTCGAATTTGAAAAGGAAGTAGCACCTAATTCCTATGAGAAATTATTAAGGGCTCCTATAATACCATGTATCATAACTCCTCTTCTTACACCGAGTGGGATCAAGTATCTTAGCTAGAGACAATTCTCAGTTGTTAAAATCAACAAAATTCAACATTTCAAAAGGATCGTGATGGCAAGTTTTTTAAATTTAATTAGAAAACCCAAATTGCTAGAGAAGTTCTATTTTAAAAACACAATTTTAAGCCTAAAATTGTGTTTTCTAAACATAATTTTAGGTTTGCAAACACAACTAGTATAAAAATATGAGACAAGGGTTAAACAGCTGAACTAGTGTTTTGGGAACATGACTTCTCAAACAAACTGGGTAGGATGAATAAGTTTAAAACCCTCTAAAGTTTAGAATTGAATATAGGATTAAATAACCCTACTTTTGTAATAAACTTCACACTTGTCGTTGCTATTGGATGGAGTAGCTGTGGTTGTACCCTTTTCCGCCTTAAATGATGTACTTTTGAAAAAAGTGTCCCTTGATACTTTAATGTAGAAGATCGAATCGGGTCATCGACCCAATTGGGTGCTTATGATGGATCAACTTGATAATCAAACGAATACATACATAGCTGTTAAAAAATAATAGACATGGACTATTGGTAGACTCTTCTTAGTCTTGCGCATGAAACACATAGGATCCCACATAAGAATGACCAAATATCTCGAGTCTCTGTCCCACTCATTTTTATTGGATGGGTATGTATATATATTTATTTTTTATATGCATATAGTTTGTTAAAATACTATTATTGTGCTTTTTATCTTATTTTTGTGATTTTCTTCATAATGTGTTTGAAAGTATCACTAACATAAAGAAGACCTACGTAGAAAAGTGTTAAGCGAGACGGGGCAGGACAGGACGGGGCCGGTGAATATGGAGACAGGGATTATCATGGCATGACAGAGATGGTGTAGAGGTTCCCCGACCTAAACACCCTATTGCCATCCCGATTCACACATGCTACTTGTTGATATTAGATGGAATTAGGGATTAGCTAAAGTTGTACTGTTCTGTTCCCCCCTGAAAGTTATAGTTTTACTGTTTATACAGCTTGTAAGTTATTTATACTATTTATGCAAAGTATACGATTTGTTCTATGTTCCCACAGACCCACACTATGCACTCTATGACTTTGCTTGAGAGCTTGTGGTATGCCACTTGAATTAAACCTTCAATCTTTCACATTTTAATCTTAAAAGCATTCACGATGATTTTATATATTTCTTAGATCAAACTTTTTTGGGGAATCTATGGGCATTTACTAGTCTCTCTATTCTATAAAGCCTTCGTTACAAATTATATTCATATGCTAGGCAAGATTACACTAGCCTATGGGCTGTAATTATAAAAAAACTCTTCTCGAGAAAATTCATTTATTCAAAAACTCGCCTTCACAATGAATAGAAGCTCGATCTCATGAAATATTAGAGAAAATTTTTAAAGAACATTTCTAAAATAGTTTCATAATCTTTGACATAAATCATCTCATACTTGCTTTGCATATCGGCAACTATGCTACATACAATTCAGGGTTGTGTCAATCAATACTCAGTACAAATGCTATTTTAGAGAAAGAGAATATCTAGCATCAACTGTGGTTGATTCTTAGTCGCAATGAATATATCAGCATGAGCTCATCTGGTAGGTCTCAATTGATATGTCCAGTGTTGGCCGAAGATTGAGCATCAGTCGGCTGATGCGAGACTTTTTTGTTAGAGAAAACCTCACTGTGGGCCAATGATACGGAATCTGTCAGCGCCAGATAACACAAATAAACACACACAGCCTTCTATCTTTCTATATCTGCACTATCTATTTATCTATTTATCTTTCCATCTATGTGAGCTTTAATCACTGCAGCTTCCAAGCTAATACCTCCCTCTCAGTATGAAAGGACTCTGAAATGCAAACTCAAGTGAACCTTTGGAAAAGCTAGTGTTAGAGAATGATCTGTATGATGACATACTCCACTAAACTAAGAGACAGAGATCCATCCAGGCCTCTCCATTTATTCAACAACCAGCCTGAGGGTTTTTTCTTCTTCTTCTCCCTCTTTTTTTTTCTTCATCTCCCAAACCATTTCTGTTGAGTTGTGGAGCAAAGATGGTAGAAATTGCTATTGCTGGTGCTACTGCAGTTCTCAGGCAAGCTGCAACCGTGTTAGGCAATCTAGTTGTCAAAGAAGGTTCCCGCTTGTTGAGGCTGACAGAGACTTGGAATGGATCGAAAATGAGATGAGATATATCCAAGCCTACTTGGAAGATGTTGAGGACAAACAATGGGGAAGTAGAGGAGTGACCAACTTGGTAATAAATATTTGAGACATTGCTTATGATGTGGAGGACATCGTCAACACAAACTTTCCTAAGCACTCATCACGTGGGGGGAGCAATGGGAGGGGGCGTCTTGGTTGGCTGAAGAGTGCAAAATTCATGCTCAACAACTACAAAACTGCTCATGACTTTGCTGTGGAGATTGAAGGGATTAAAAGAAGGGTCGAGGATATGGATCGTGTCAGAAGAACTTATGGAATCAAAGAAAGAAGAAGGGTCTTGTTTCTAGATTTCAAATTCCTTGAAATTTCTTTGCCGAGTGAAATTGGCAATTTGAGCCGTGGTCGTGTAAAACTTCCTTTTGCTATTGGCAATCTCAGAAGCTTACAGACAATCATCATCATTCCCGATTGTATTTTGAAGATGAAGCAATTAAGACATCTTCTGATACCTTGGAGATCTAAAATTAAATTCGATTTAGGTTGGCTGCTGCTCAGCATGGCTAAGTTCTTCTATCCAATAGAAACTTCTCCAAATCTCCAAACCCTATGTGTTGAGGGTTGGCCGTTGGGCCTCTAAGTACAAGTTTCCCAAATTTACTAGTTTGAGAAAACTTGCGGTCTGTTTTAAGGAAGGTGAATGGTCTAACGTCAAGGTGTTATTAGATGCAACCACCGTTCCTGCCACGTGATTTGAGCTTTGGAAAGTATGTGTTGACGATGCCCTCAACATCATAAGCAATGTCCCAAATATTTCTTACCAAGTTGGTCAATCCTCTGTTTTTCCACTGTTTATCTTTAATATCTTGCAAGTAGGCTTCGATATATCTCATCTCATTATCGATCCATTCCAAGTCTTCTGTCACCCTTACCAAGCGAGAACCTTCTTTGGTAAATACTTTGCAAAACTCCACTACAGCTTGTCTGAGAATTGCAGTAGCGCCAGGCCGGGCCCGATAGTTGGATTACCCTAGCCCGACTTTAAATATGGTTACCTTCTTATTATTAATTAATTATAAAAGAAAAAGTCATATAAGTTTTTTAAAAAAAAAAACCAAAATCAAAGTCACATTGTACATTTAGCTTGAATTACATAACAAAAAATTAAAATCAAAATGTAACCCCAGTTAATCAGTTATGGTACTTGATAATTAGTATGATCCAATTCAAAGAAAACAATTTCTTCTTGCATTTTTTTGAAACAAATTCTTTAATTGAGTCATCGTACTTTAACTTATTGAAGAATTCATTTTTAATTGAGATCATAACTAATCCACTTGATCTCTCTTGTGATATGGTAGTTCAAAGGTAAGTTTTTATTAACTTCAACTTAAAAAAACTCATCTTCGCTGAAGCAACTATAACTGGTATACTCAACAAAATTTGATAAGTAACCCATAACATTTGAAAACCACCCTCTTTCCAATAAGACTTTGTAAAATCGAGGGTAGTTTAATTGAAGAATTTTATCCAACAAAATCTTCACAGAATTACAAAGAGGGTAGTTTCAAACACAACCTTACTTCTTCTTCCGATTGAATTCATGTCTCCACTTAGATCTGTTGGTAGGGCTCCAAATCATACCAACTCAGTCACTATCTTTCTCTATCTATACGTTTACACTAACAAAGTAATTTACTTTTTGAAATTTTTTTATCTGGTCAATGGATATTATAATTATAAACTATTCAATTTTATTGGGTACAGAAGACCAACCGAATAAAAGTATATTATCTGTCATATTATTAGGTAAGATGTACAGTTGTATAGAAAAAATAGGTAAGAAATTGCTAGTCTACCAAAAAAATTGTACGAAAAATCCAACCAAATGATGTGACTATTAGGTTTTTATCATTAAAAGTCATTATGGTGGGCATTTTGTACTTAAGTAAAAATTTATTTTTTAATCACGTATGAGATCTCAATCTTATAATCTCATCAGTAATTAATTATATTTATTGCATGGTTAGGTAATATATAAAATTATGTAGGTGCATGTGTGTGTAATTTATCATACTTCATTAACTATCATATATGTAATTAAGAGTACATTAGTTGGACCAATAGAAGGTGGCATGTTGTATGTTAGACCAATAGGAGGAAGACATGTGGGGGACCCCTAAGGGTGTTAAGTATCTCTTTTGACTAGTAAGTCAAAATAGAAGATTGGAGAAAGAGAGAGAACTCAGTGGACGAAGGAAAGAAAAAGAAGGAAGAAAGAGGAAGAAGAAAGAAAGGGAGAAGAAGTATAGGGGAAAATAAATAAAAAAAACCTAGGAAAGAATTTGTTGCAAGGTAAGTTTTAATTCATTTTTGCTTGTCTCATATTCTTCTTTACATCTTGTAAGTTGTGTATATTCATCATTGTCATGGAAGGAGGAAGATGGAGGAGGAAAAAAGGGTGAGAGATCCATGACTGCTATAACAGTCATCTCTATAATAGGCTACTGTTTGCAGACGTTTTGATCTATCTAAACATCTTCTTTGTGGCTGAATTTTTGCACATTGTAAGTTAGGGTTATGCTGATCATTTTGGTTTTGAATTCACTAAAAAATGTTGTAATTTCGAATTATGGTGAAATTTTTAAGTTGGATTGTCTCTGCAGAATTTTGATACCCAAATCTGCGACCCTTGTTTGACAGAGTATTCGACCAAGTTAGAGTAATCCAAAATTTAAGAAATTGTTATTGTATGTAGGAGAAAGTTTAATAATAATATGTATCAAACTTCAAATTATTTAGATATCGTTTATCTATGTTAAAAATTTATCGAAGATAGATCATCTCCTGCTAAATTCTCGTTTCCATAGCACTGTCCTGTTTTAGAAAATACCAAATAAATATTTAGGCATATTCAACAAATGTGAAACATCACGTCATTCGATACAACAATTCTGTATAAATTTTTTGTTTGTATAACATTAATCTCCCAAAAACTAAATTTTTTGTACAATGTACTATGATCATTCATTGTTTTGTTGTACGTCTTAACCTAGTTCAATCAACAATCATTAGGTTTTTACTATGCACCAATCCAACAACTTATTGCTTATTTACAAAGTAATCATGCATGTACTCAATATTTCAATTTTTATTGTAACTATAGAATGAGTTTTTTCATCCATGAATATTGTCAAAATTAGATTTCACAATAAATGAAGAATGAATTTTTTTTACAAACTCAATAACTTTTGTACATTGAAAAGAAAATTACTGTGAAAACTACTATAGAATCAATCATAGATTATTTGAGAGATTTGCAGGAACATTTAGTTCCACATTAATAGATGATTGGATTGAAATGTACTAAGAAATAATAAGTTTCTTTTTTCATTTTTTGTTGAGACTAAATTGATACTAATTTTATTTTTTAAGTAAAAATTTTAGTCTTGCATATGCTTAAATTTAAAAATGTGCAAAGATAATTTAAAATATAATAATTATATTAATAGATAAAAATTATCGTTTCAAGTTTTGACCATCCACAAAACCAAATACTGATTCCGCTCCTGACTAACCCACAAGGCCACCATCAGCTGACCCACCGGGCTTCCAACATGCATTGTGGCCGCCATGGTCCTATGTGAATCAGTGTTTGGTACCAACACGGTTTTAAAAAAACCGCTTTCAACAAAACCACGGGCCAGTAATGCGACTTTTGGGTTTAGCATAGACTCGACTCAATTTGATGCACCTTTAATTATAAGTTATTTTTAAAAAAGTATTTTTATTAATAATTTTTTTAATAAATTTTGTCAGATATAAATTACTTTTTTTAAGTCATACATAATCAATCGAATATAATTTAAAAAAATTATAAATTTTAGTAATAAACGAGTTGTGCCAAACATCCATGGACAAAAGGACAAATTATTTATCTATCGATCTCAGCTTTGATCACAGCTTCTAAGCGAGTGCTTTCCCTCTTGGTAGTTGGTGCAAAACGACTTTGAGAAATGCAAAGTCAAGTCAAGCAAAACTTTTGAAAAAATTAAATAGCAGCCCTCAAGCACAAAACTTCGAGAACCACCTAAATGAAGCAACCCGAAGATGCTGGATGAATTTCCAGGAACTGAAGTTGATACATCTGCGTTGTCGTTGGCTATTGTAAATCAGCAAACAAATCTTGTTCTTCAGATTGAAGGTTTTTTTCTCCTGAAATCTTTCTGCTGAGTTGCGGTCAGAAAAAAAAAAAAAAGAAAAGTAAGAAAGAGCAAAGATCGATGGCAGAAATTGCTATTGCCGGCGCTACAGCAGTTCTCAGACAAGCTGCAGTCGTGTTAGGCAATCTAGTTGTCCAAGAAGGTTTACGCTTGTTCAGGTTGGCAAAAGACTTGGAATGGATCGAGAATGAGATGAGATATATCAAAACGTACTTGGAAGAAGTTGAAGATAAACAATGGGGAAGCAGAGGATTGACCAACTTGGTCAGAAATATTTGGGACATTGCTTATGATGTGGAGGACATCATCAACACATACTTCCCCAAGCTAGGATCATATGGGAGGGAGGACAAGAAGGGGCCTCTTGGTTGGATGAAGAGTGCCGAATTCTTTCTCAACAACTCCAAAATTGCTCGTGACTTTGCTGTGGAGATTGAAGAGATTAAAACAAGGGTCATCAAAATTGATCGTGTCAAAAGAACTTATGGAATCCAAGAAAGAAGTGGCCGCAATGAAGGAAACGCATGGGATCCGAGACAAGCTTTCCCCCACATTGACGAAGTAAAAGTTTGTTGGTCTCGACGATGACATTAATGTTGGAATACTTGGAGCGACACACCAATTTTGAGTCATTGTTAAGGTGAGACTCACATGTCCTTTTTAATGGGTCCAAGATGTTTTGTGTTCTCCTCTGTGAGGAGATGAAGAACAAACATCTACTTACTCAAATCCATAGAGGTTTGAATAAGATAATATAACCTTCAAAGTAAATACCATAAGTATGGTTATTGGGTAGAACTAAAAGCTTGTCCTACACTGATTTTTTTATGGAAAAAGTGATGGATATATAAAGCCTAGGTTTAAATATGGGTTTGGGCCCCAAAGAGTACCCACTTTTCTAGAACGAGGAGGACCTATAGAACCCATGGATTGACCTAATACTCCACATGCGCAAGCCGCCGCAACAGTCCTTCGATTTGGGTCAGGTGCGATTAAAATAATATTAAAAAGGCTTAGGCCAGTTTAATATTTAATTTTTGGACGTGGTTTGAACCATAATAGTGTAGATCAGGTAGAACCGAACCAGTTCAAATTGAAATCAAATTCCACCATTTCGAAGGGGTGCGATTCTTTCTATATATAGAAAGATTTCCCATCCGAAACAAAAAAATAGTTTTTTATAGATTTATATTTCGTTCGTCTCTCTCTGTCTTTCTCGGTGTCCGACGACGACATTCTGCTCCCAGATTCCGGCGATGTCCATTCGCATCTCCGGCGAAGTGCTGCCCAGATTTTGGTGACTGTTCCAGGCAGATTATGGTTGTTCAATCAGTCATCTCTCGTCTTCGTTTCTAACTTAGAAATTCTGTACGAATTTCTATCCGATTAATTTTTATATATACTGTGTGCTGAATTTTTGTGAAAATTCAATCACTTTCTTCTGCGTTTCTGTAGTGAATTTCAGCGTTGAAATTTCACAGAATTACTGCAGTTTTCCTGTGTAGAAAATATTGTATGTTCATTATGATATCATATTGATTTTATCAGAAACGTCGTAGGTTTCTGTATGGAATTAAATGTCATAATTCTGCATATAATTAGACAAAAATTTATCGTTGTTTTATGTCATACATGTTACATTCATTTTATACATTCAGAGATTAGAATCAAAAGGTAAATTCACTGGATCTGAATATTATAGTGCTACTTATTCAAGATCGTAATCATTTTATCCTGGAAATAGACGTTCTTAATCTCATGAGCACCTGTGTGGGGAATGAATCTGTCTCAAACTAAGAGTGTGCAACACTCGACTTGATCTCCTCTTTATCGCATATTTTATTATTTTATCATATATGACTTGTTGAATATACCATATTATGTTATTTCACATACATTATTTAATGTTGTTGATTTCACTTCATGATGACTACATGAAAGACATTATACAGACTATGTCCAACAATATCATTATGTTTTATTTCACTTTATTATGGCTATAGTTTATATGAGAAACATTATACAATATTTTTCCAACAATTAAACACTTGGTGGACAAAGTGCTTGATAAAGATTTGCTGCATCTTGTGGTCTCCATTGTTGGTATGGCAGGTCTGGGCAAAACAACTCTTGCCAAGAAAGTTTACAACTCTGTTCTACGAAATTTCGATTGTTCAGCTTGGATTTGTGTTTCTCAGCAACCAAACATAGCAGAGTTTTTGCGAGACATTGCAAGATAAGTGGACTTGGAGAAATGGAAATGGGAGCACGACGTCCAGAGAAATTTGTTCAAATTTTTAAGCCAAAAACGGTACATAATTGTCATTGATGATTTATGGCAAACTGAGACATGGAATGCTTCAAAAGTCGCCATCCCTACCAATTCCAAGTTTGGCAGTAGAATAATCCTTACTTCTCGGAATAGACATGTAGGTGGGGAAAGCTCCCTAAATGAGTTAAAACCCCTAGATGAAGAAGGCAGTGGAAACCTCTTTTTGATAACTATTATTGGCCCTCCAGAGAATATGAAAGAAACAGGTGATGCTCCTCCCCAATTGGAGATTATCAGTGAGAAAATATTGAAACGATGTGGTGGCCTTCCACTCGCAATTGTAGTAACAGCAGGTATGTTATTAGAGAGAGAAATAACAGAACATGCATGGAATGGGGTATTAGAGAGCATGGGTCAAGAGGAAGACCAATGTTCAAAGATCTTTGCTCTGAGTTATAGAGATTTACCCACAAAATTGAAACCATGCTCTCTCTATTTTGGTCTTTTTCCAGAGGACTATAAAATTCCTGCATTCGACATAATTAATTTACGGGTGGCAGAGGGATTCATACAAGGCAGTGATGTGCAAGAGGCTGAGGATGTGGGGGAGGATTACTTAAACCACTTGATTGTTAGAAACTCGATTCAAGTGGTTCAGAGGAGGAAATACGATGGGAGGATTAAAAGTTGCCGCATTCATGATATTCTGCATAGTCTTTTTGTGAGGATGCCCAAGGAGATTGACTTCTTTAACACTTACAATGATGTAGCTACTGGTAATTCTGCTATAAGTGTGCGCAGAGTCACTACCTATGGTAGCAGTCTTTGTGAGTACATTTCTAAGGAATATAAAACTCCCAAGCTTCGTGCACTGCTATGTTTCAGTACAGAAGACATAAGTGAACTTAAGAGGAAACATGTCAAGAATTTTCTTGGAGACTTGAGATTTCTTCGAGAGCTAAGTCTAGAGTGCTCTTTTCTTGACATTCCTTTGCCAAGTGAAATTGGCAATACGAGTCACTTGAGTTACTTCCGATTGAGAGTGGTAGATGGTTGTATCAAACTTCCTTCTACCATTAGCGATCTCAGAAATCTACTGACATTGGATGCTCGAGGATGCTGTCCCCTGATCATTCCCAATTGCATTTGGAAGATGAGCCAGTCAAGACATATTCTGCTATCACAGGATTCGAAAGTTGAATTTGATTTAGGGATGCTACTACCCAACGTGGGAAATTTCTTCCATCCAATTGAAGCTTCTTCTGTAAATCTCCAAACCCTCTATGGGTTTACAGTTCCCAGTTGGTCGGCCAAAGACTGGTTTCCCAAATTTACCGGTTTGAGAAAATTGGGGGTTTATTTTGAGAACGACAATGAATTTTCAAATGTCAAAGTGCTGTTTGATGCAATAACTTTTTCACAGAAGCTAGAGATCTTGCGATTGAAGAGTTCTGAATTACATAATATCCTGGATCTGAATCTGTCTCGGTATGAGAATCTTTTTAGGCTGCATTTAGAAGTAAAAATGGTGGAGTTGCCAGAACATGATAAGCTGCCTCCAAATCTCACCAAGCTTACCCTCGCGTGGACTCAGCTGGAAAAGGACCCAATGAAGACTCTGAAGAAACTACCCAAGTTAAAGATCCTCAAATTGTGTTGTGGATCCTACAAGGGAGAGAAGATGATGGTTTGCTCTGGAGGAAGACCCGGTGATAATTTTCCTAAACTCCTAGTGTTGGAAATTGAGGAACTGTACTATTTGAAGGAGTTAATGGTAGAGGAAGAACTTATGCCAGGACTTAACAAGTTAAGAATCACAGATTGCCATGCTCTAGTCACAAAGGTTCCACAAAGGATCACATACATAATGACTACCAAATGAAGAGGTTAGTGAACAACTCTTTCAATTGTTGTTTGATTTCCTCCTGTTTACTTGTTTTTTCTTCTTCTTTTAAGTTATCTAGTACCTGTATCAAAATAAACTTGTTAATAGGAATACTTATCATATAGATATGGCAGTATTTTTTTCATCTTTTGTTTCCCCCCAAAAGATATGACATACATTGATGGTCTTGTAATTTGAAATAATGGCAATGAATCTGTACCATCATTCATACCCATAGAAATTTCTGATTAGTGAATTCGGCTTAATGATTCAAATTTTCAGCACAACCACTTTTAACTAAACACATGTCTAGCAATTAGCATGTTTCTAGGCTAGAATGCCTTAATCCATAACACTACATTTGTAAACAATAAATTATTGCTTCTTCTCTATCTTCTTCATTTTAATTAACTTGGATTTGCTTCGTGTTGTCTCATAGGTGGAATCGCGGTCTGCATGCTGAAGATGACCATAGGTTCCTGATTCCTATATCGAAGTTGTTTCTTTGTCAATTATTTCAACTACAGTTTGTGTTTTGTGGTTGCTTCGGTTGATTGATTGTAATAAGGAATAGGGTCTATTATTAGGATTAAACTTTTCTGTAGAGCTGACCCTTTTCTGTAGGGTCTTGGCAGACGGCTGAAGACTTGTCAAATGCTGGATTTCTGATAGCAAACAGAAGAAGGTGTTCAGCTTCGATTCCATCATTTAAATGTCCCGAGAAATGGAAATGTTGCAGCCCTTGCTCTTTTACAAAGTTTGCTCTCACTTGGGAAGATCATTTCTCATCGAAGGCATAAACCTCTCTAAGTGATGGTTGTTTAGCTGCTTAACGAAATTAACTGGGAAGTAACCCTTGGCTCATGTGTGTGGTTTGAGTTTTTTTTTTTTATTTTATTTTTCATCAAATGAGTGTGTGGTTTGAATTTTGTTGATTTTCAATAAATGAATATTTTGTTTGAAGTTGTTGATGTCCATCTCTCAGGGCTTATTGATGTTCAATAAATGAATACAGAGAGTTTTGGATGAATGGCAAGACCCAATTGTCCAAGGACCGTCTTATGTACAAGTGAAATGTGTGATATTTTATCTTCTGAGTTGAAGGCCTGCCAAACAAGCAAATATATACATATATATATATATATATATATTTTTTGAGGAGCCCATAGACCCACCGAGGAAATCCTTGAGCCCAGCCCATAGCTGAGTCCCCCACCCCCCGAGCTTCATATGCAGGGACTGAACTAGGTATATGATAGGAATGTAAACGAATTAAGCCGAATAGTGGCTCATATATCACAATGTCATATATCACAATGTGGGGTCATGATTCTTTTATTTTGACAAAATTCTATTTAAATCTTAGAAATTTGAACATTTATAATAAGAAATATTGTATAGAGTAGTGTCTTCAAAATTTAAAAATTTTTACTTTCACCACTACTAAAAAATGTTCCATTTGCGACGGAAGTACTATTTGCGACGGCGAAAATGCCGTCGCAAATACTACTATTTGCGACGGCATTAACCCCTGACACGAAAAACATTAATTGAGACGGGCTTTTTTGCGACGGCAAGGGCCCTGTCGCGAATAATTATAAAAAACGACGTCGTTTAATTGAGTTATAGCCGACACCCCCCCTTTTACGACGCAGCATTTGCGACGGGCCGGCTGAGACAAAAAAATAATGATGAAACGACGTCGTTTTGATGTAAACGACGTAGTTCATGCCCAAGTGTAAATAATTTTCCCCCGCCCCCCTCATTTGCTTTCAGCTTCGTCTTCGATCGTCTGCCCTACCAGTGTCCATTGAAGAAAAAAACCATCCTGCGCCGCTCCCCATCCCGACGTCGCCTACCCTCTTCCTCTACGCTCGTGCCTCTTCCCGACGACTGGTGGCGTCGCGCCGCTTCAGGTGACCTTCTCTATCTCTGTCTCTCTCGGTCTCTCTCTCTGTCTCTCCCTCTCTGACCTCTGTCAAATGCCATTGTAGGCTCTGTACGAAACCCTCGCCGTCGGAAGTCATTCGACTCTCTACTCTTCATTGAAGTCCATTCCACTGAGAAGCATGCCATTAAGGGTCCGAATCTGAGCAACACAGTCACCACGAGGCAGGGGAAGCAGGCATTCCGTCATCGGTGAAGTAAGTTGCTTCATTTTATTTGCACGATATCAGATTTTGTAGGCTTTGTATGAATAGCATTTCTATTTACGTTGAAAAATGGAATGAGCAGTTGTATTCACTGTGTGTCAATCTGGAATTCATTGGCTTCCTTGGTTCACTCTAGAAATCCAATCAAACAGAATAATTTTTTATTTGATATAGTGATAATACAAAGTTTCTACTAATCTTTAGCTTCCTGGCTTTTGTTTATGTTTGCAGCAAAGGGAAAAAAAAATACAAAACAAACAGAGAAGTTAGTTATTCAGTCATCAGGACAAAAAAAAAAAAAAAACCATTTTTCTAGATTTTGAACATCTCTATATTTGACATCAGCTAAATTCATCCTGCTACATATTGAAAACTGAAAATTTGTAGTTGGAAACATGGAAGAAGACATTTTGTTCTTTCATTTGCATTATTTTCTAGAGTTTAGTTAGGTTTGAGTTCTTCAGGGAATATATAGGTTCAAGTCCATACTCCATGTTTAATAAGTTACTGTGAACTAAACTAACTAAACTAAGTAAACTTACTTGAAACTTGTGTTGTTCCTATGTTCAACTCGTTAAAATACCATAATGTCAATTAAACATAGAAAATTTTGAATGATGAAGTTCTTCCTTGTTATTTTTTTTTTCTCACAGAGCAAAAGGAAATAAACACAAATACAAGGGAAAAAAAAGGTTTTCTCATTAAACAAATAAAAAAAATAGACCCAATATGCAGAATATTTTGGTTGGAGCACACAACCAAAGGCATATTCTAATGTCACAACTCATTCAATCACATGATGAAATCAAATATAATAGATTGCATGCATGAGTTAACTTGAATATAAGCATATAACCTTAGACCCGTTCAAGAATCCTCATCGTAGTTTGTGGATTCAACTATGATGAGACGGTTCTTGAATTGTCCAGTTTCAGACAGTTTGGGAATGCATAAATCTATATGGTAGTCAGTGGCTCACCGCTTTAAATTGTCCTTCTTTGATAGAGATTCTGTGTGGCAAACTCCGTGTTCTCTGGGTACATACGGGATGCGGTGTATAGCAATACACTTCGTCTGTGTCGTGTACTTGGAGAACTGCGGGGAGATGCTGCAGGATTTTTCTAAAAGACAGACGGAGTGGTTTGAGCTGCTTTCTACTATATAGATTATGCATTCCTGAATGGGATAGGACCACCTACCTGTTAGAGAGGAGTTGGATGGATAGGTTTCATATTGCATGAACATGTAGATTTGCAAATCTTAGCTAAGGTGGCTAATTAGTAATTTTTATGTTCACATGTACAGAAACATGGATAGGAGTTGGATTGATTCTGGTGATAGGCTGTCCAGGGAATATGTGGATGGTATTGACCAATTTCTTGTATTTGCGTACACCGGTAAGAATGCAGATTCAACGATCTATTGTCCCTGTAGGAAGTGTGCGAATCAATACTATTTGCCACGAGAAACTGTGCGTGATCATCTTCTGAATAATGGGATGTTAAGAAAATATAAGATTTGGACTAGTCATGGGGAACCATATCCTTCTACTTCCAGTCATCCTATGAGTGAAGAAGAAATGTTGGGGGAATTGAACTTTGGGGATGATATGGTTGGAATGATACATGATGCTATTCCGCATATAGATACAAATTTTGAGAATGATGAGGGTCAGCTAGGAGCGAATGAAGAAACTGTTAATTATTTCAAGCTACTAGAAGATGCTCAGAGTGAATTGTATCCGGGATGTAAGAAATTTAGTAAATTATCTTTCATTGTCCGACTCTTGCATCTAAAGGTGCTCAATCATTGGACGGACAAGTCCACAGATATGTTACTTGAGTTGTTGAACGAGGCTTTCCCTGAGGGTGTGCAACTTCCGAGCAATTACTATAAAGCTCAAAAGATAACTGAAGATCTAGGCTTTACGTATATGACTTGGGATGCATGCCCCAACAATTGTATGTTGTTCAGGAATGAGTATGCCAATCTTAATCAATGTGTCATATGTGGTAAATCTAGATGGAAAGAAAGTGCTAATACTTCAGAACATCGTGGTAAACCGAAGCCTACAAAACAGATGAGATATTTTCCTTTGAAGGCAAGACTACAAAGATTGTTTATGTCGTCAAATACTTCGAAGTCAATGAGGTGGCATGCTGAGGAGCGACCAAATGATGGGACTTTAAGGCATCCTGTTGACTCAGAGGCATGGAAAGATTTTGATCGGCGAAACCCAGTCTTTGCAAGTGATATACGTAATGTGAGGCTTGGGCTAGCATCAGATGGATTCAACCCATTTAGAACGACGAATATAGTTCACAGCACTTGGCCTGTAGTCTTGATTCCATATAACCTACCACCTTGGATGTGTATGAAGCAGCCATTTTTTATCCTGTTTGTGCTTATAGATGGACCGAAAGGACCTGGCGACAAGATTGATGTCTATTTGCAACCGTTAATTGAGGAGTTGATTGAACTGTGGAATGAAGGTGTACCCACTTTTGATGCGTCAACCAAACAAATGTTCCAATTGTACGCATGTTTATTGTGGACAATCAGTGATTTTCCTGCATATGCCATGTTGTCCGGATGGAGTACCAAAGGTGAATATGCTTTCCCGTGTTGTAATATGCAAACTAAATCCATCAGGTTGAAGCACAGTAAAAAGTTTGTTTATATGGGTCACCGTCGCTTTTTACCTACTCGACATAAATTTCGAAGAGACAGAATATCATTTGATAAGACTCATGAATTGAGACCAAAACCTGAAGTGTTGTCTGGGTCAGAGATGTTGTTTAAGTTAGAATCAAAAGGTATTCTTACCCAATACAAAATGGATGATCTCACAGTAAGGCATCGGAAATTAAAAGAGAAGGAACCGGTTAATGGTGAACCCAAAAATCATAATTGGAAAAAGAAGAGCATCTTTTACGAATTGCCGTACTGAAAGCACAATTTAGTAAGACACAATCTCGATGTGATGCATATAGAGAAGAATGTCTGTGATAATATATTATGGACAATACTAGGAGTTGTGGGAAAGTCGAAGGACAATGCAAATGCGCGGCGTGATCTGAAAGAAATGGGAATTAGAGAAGCATTGCACCCAGTACAAAAGGCGAGCAATAAGTTGTACTTGCCTCCTGCTCAGTTCACCATGACGAAGGAGGAAAAATATCTGTTCTTGAAAGTGCTAAAGGAAGTTAGAGTACCGGATGGATATGCATCTAATATATCACGACATGTGCGTTTAGAGGATAGAACTCTTTGGGGTCTAAAGAGCCATGATAATCATGTCTTGATGCAACAACTTATTCCTCTGGCTATACGACATTCTTTGCCTAAGAAAGTCATTGAACCGTTGATTGAATTGAGCAATTTCTTCAGACAAGTATGCTCGAAGGTGAATCGTCCTGCTGACTTGCATTATATTCAGGATCGTATCGCAGTAACTCTATGTCATCTTGAGAAAATATTCCCTCCAGCCTTCTTTGATATAATGGAACACTTGCCCATTCATTTGGCTGATGAAGCATTATTGTGTGGACCAATTCAATACCGGTGGATGTATTCAATTGAGAGGTACCTTCTGACATTAAAAGAATATGTTCGGAATCGAGCTTTCCCAGAGGGTTCAATAGCTAAAGGTTACTTGATGGAAGAGTGCATGAATTTCTGTGCCCGATATCTTGATGACATGGAAACCAAAACTAATCGCCCTGTGCGACACAAAGACGGTGCAGAAGGAAATGGCAAATATGTTCGTCTTGATAGAAGTGTATTGACACAGGCTCATCGCTATGTCTTGTTCAACACTAAATCAGTAGCACCGTTCATAAAGTAAGTAAAATTTGTTTTTACAATCATTTCATCATTTGTAAGAAAAAACATTTATATGCTGATATTTGTAAATTGATTGCACAGCAATCACCTTGAATTCCTTAAGGAGAAATTGCCTGAAGCAGATAGTCATCAAATTCAGCGCGAGCATTTTCAAACATTCCACACTTGGTTCACCAACCATGTATGTGTTATTTTCATTTCACCCAATTCTACTTATATATAGTTAATGAATATAAATATACACGTCTTTACATAACAGGTTCAAACTCTACGAAGGACAACTAATATCACATTGTCTGATGAAATCAATTATTTGGCAAATGGTCCTAATGACATGGCATGGAAGTATAATGCTTATAACGTCAATGGATTTCATTTTCGTGTGAAGCAAATGGATGACAATCAAATCACTCAAAATAGTGGTGTAAGTTTAAAGGCTGAGACCTTGAGTTATGCTAGTCGAAAGGATAATAATCCTCGCGTGGGGTCTGTGTGCTACTATGGATAGCTGACCGATATTATTCAAATTCGATACACTAATGACATGACATTTGTCATGTTTAAGTGTGATTGGATTGATAACCTTCGCGGTAAGAAGGAAGATGCCTTTAAATTTACATTGGTCAACTTCAACCATTTATTGTATCGAGATGATCGAGAGACCAATGAACCTTTCATCTTTGCATCTCAAGCAGAGCAGGTTTGGTATGCTTCAGATCCTCTACAACCAGACTGGCATGTTGCTGTAAAGATGTCACAGAGAAATTTGTTTGATATGCATTCCTCAGACACTCAAGCTGAACCATATGCAAGTCAACTGTTGGAAGAAACTATTGCCCTTCGTGATGCGGATGTTCATTGGGTTAGGGAAGGAGCAGAAGGAGCAACAGTTGATGCTCCTGTCGAATAATGAGTTGAATATGGTTAAATGAATTGAATATGTATTGCAATGGTTAAATGAATTTACAATGTTTTTTATCTATTTGTTAGACTTTGTATGGTTGCATGTTTTTACTATTTTGTACGTTGTTCATATCTTGTATTTATTGTACCAGGTTATTATGACAAAGAGGAAGAGGTCTACTGCTCAGACGTTAGCTGATATGTTACGGTCGCGCAGATCAGGGTCTGCGAGTACTGAGCCAGTTCTACCCCAGCAACCTATGTTGCAGCCTTCTCATCCTCCACCGACAGCCTCAGCTGATGCAGTGAGGGTAGCACCATCATCAGGTACATCATTACAGTCTACTTCATCACAACCACCCTCAGCAGCTACATCCTCACAGCCGGTTCTATCAGGTATAACTTATGTTAATAAATATTGTCCTATATATGCTATCAATAAAAATTTTTTTCAGGTGGTTCCGTTTATTATTTTGGATTCACTTGTTATAGGCCCATCAGGTACCGAGACGTCTTCGTCGTGTTCAAAGAAGGGACGAGGCTTGGCGTTGGGCATTCATGATTGGGGAAAGGTAAATTTCAAGTATCACATAGAATTTGATAAGAGGTGGTGCCCCATAGAAAAGAACAAAAAAAACAAACTCTCCGGACAGTTGGGTATCCTTGTGCGTCGCATTGTACTGTTGACATATATTGATTGGCCACATGTACCCGAAGATTTGATTGATCAGCTTTGGCAGGATGTTAAGGTTACAACTCTATTGTTTATCCAATTAATAAATACCTTATTATTTATCGATCAGTTGATGACTAAGGTTTTTTTTATTTTTTTTCCTTTTGTAGTGTAACTTGGAACCATGTCCAGACGAGTACAAACCGGTTTGCCTTGACAAATGTAAAAAATTGTGGAAGGATCATAGGTATCATATCAAGAAAAATTATTTTACGCCATACTGAAACATTGTTGATCGGTATCCAGATTGTCCTTATGGCATAAATCCAGATCACTGGAGAGAGCTTGTGGATTATTGGAGGACTGAGGAGGCACAGGTTCAAGTACAATGCATCATAGTCATTAATACTAACATATGTCTTTGTTATCATATGCTAATTATGCTACTACTTGTAGGCAACCGCGCAACAAAATTCACTGAATAGGGAGCTTCGTGGCCCACCTCATACAACTGGGAAGACACACTTCTTTGCAATATGTCATCAGGTATATGTGTAAAAAAATTTAATATGTTTGCTAACTTTTTTCTATTACTCATTTTATATATATGGTAAATTAGATGGAGGCAGCTGGGGAAAGGACAAACAAGATGAGTGTATACTTGAGGACTTGTGGAGCAGATGACCGAGATGTGATTGACATTATTGTAAGCAATACTTATTAAAATTAGGTAGTTTGAACAATTCAGTACAGTAATTTTTTTAGGATTGTTAGTAATATGTATGTTTGGAAGTGTAGGCTGAATATGACCGACGTCTAGAGAAAGTGCCTGAAGAGCTATGGACGGATGATGTTCGAGACAAAATATTCCATGAACTTTTCGGAGAAGATGGACATGGATATTGCCGCACGTACGGTACTAGCGTAGCACGGGCTACTGTTTACGGGGAAGATGTTGGTCCAGCACAGCCTCAGACAGAGCCTGCTGTGGTGGAAGAGATCACTCGACAGGTCACCATGACAGTGAGAGAGGATTTAAAAGAGCAGTTGCGAGAGGAGCTACGAGAAGAGATCACGAGGCAGGTGACTATGCAATTGATAAAGGCCGGTCTCCTATCTGGAGATGCCTCAAGACAGGTTCGTGTATGCCTCTAGCTTAAATGATTTGCTTGAAAACACTCTCCTAAAAGTTGTTAGATTTGGCTCTTTTAACTATTGCTGCTTATCAAAATATTCTAGAAAAGTTGATTAGTTTTCTGTTTTTACTTCATTGGATTGCCTAGAATTCCTGATCAGTTATGGAAGCAGGTTTTGTTGGCCCAGGAAGCTATGTTTCTAAAAAGAAAAGTAGATATAAGGGCTGATCAATCAATTTCAGATTGGCTGGTGGGTCATATAAAACTTTTGAGTTCCATAAGTACATTGCACTCAAGATGCTTTGTTATGCATTTCATTCAGGATCTTTCTTTTTGTTTGACTTTTCACCAGTACCCAAGTATAGGTTAGGGCTGCATTCCATGGTATCATGCTGACATGGTGTATTGCGATGTGTCTGGTGTTCTAATCCTAATGGGTTAGGGTTGCATACCATGGTATCTCGCTGTGTTGCAACGTGTCTTGTATTCCAATCCTTAAATGATGATATTATCAGTTCACTAAAACATGCATGTGGAGTAGGCTTTTTACTGAATGGTATTTGTCTAAACAAATTACTTCATCCGTTTGATTAAACTATCACATCTTTGTTGTTAGTGGTCTTTCAAGTGTGGCTCCATACTATATCTATTTGTGTCATGGGTCATAAGTTTCTATATTCAGTTATGAAGACACACTGATCAAACTTCCTGGCAATGGATCTTCCTAAATTAATATAAACAGTTTACCCTTTGAGTGGATTGCTTTGATTCTTGTTAGTTCTCCAGTGGCTGCATTTCAAAAAGCGTTAGTATCCAAATCTTATGATATTATTTCGGAGTTAGTCTCGGCAACAGTCTACTTTTGCTTTCCATTTCATATTGACTTGTATGCACATGTTCTATTGTTGGAAACTTATTGCATTGATGTGTTTTTACAGTGTACTATCCACATTTTGCTCGAAGTAGCTGCATTGGTACATAACACCATGTTGGTTTAGGATAATTTAGCTTCTATATTTCACTTGAAGGAGTCATATGATTGCTTAATGCATTGTTATTTTTATCCCATGAATATGTATTTTAGTCACCCTTTGGCCAGATTTGGTGTGATTGGGTTGAGATGGAAAAAACAATATAAGAAGCAGGTGGAGGTTTTGTGGGTGGTCTATGTTTTGTTTCATTATTGCTTGGTTGGGGTTAACCTGTGAGGAGCAAGTTGCTGGTGTGACAGGTGAGCTCTCTGGTTTGTATCCATGGTGGATACGTCTGGAGGTTGAAGACAGTGGGTCTGTCACGTGTTGGGCGGGGGTGTTGGGTCTCCCTTGGTGGGTCATCGCATGCATAGATTATTTTCTCATTGCCATTCACTTGTCACTGTTGGAGAACACTGATCTACTTTTGGGCATCTGATCCTATACACAACCTTCAACAAATTTATTCTCACTTTTAGTTTTAGTTGCAAATTGATTAAAGAAACTGTGAATAGATATCTTAAGAGGAGGGTGGGGCAACAATTCCAAATTCCATTTGGTAGTTTGGTGTTTGGTGTCCTCTAATGGTGTGATGGTTTATGATGGAAACTTTTCTCGTGGGAGTTCCATGTATTTCTTAGAAGAGACTTCAGAATTTTACCCAACTGTTTGGTGAAAGATGGGAGTATCATTTTGCTTGAGGTCCTAAAAATTTGATCTCATGAGATGACTTCCTTAGCCATTTGGAAAAATGTTGTAAAGTTGCATATTGTGATTTTTAGGATGGTGTTTTTATGAGAAACTTGTAAAATATGCAGCAGAAAATAGAACTGACAGTTGATATGACACAGTGGCACTTAATTAAAGGAGTGTTTGGCATTATAGCTTATAAGTTATAAACTACTTTTGGCAAATGAAGTCTCTCCTTACCTGTGGTGCATTTGTAGTGACTAGATATATATTTTAATGTCTTCAATTTAATCAAAGTTCTTAAAAGAGAAGTCCTCTTAATTATTTTCTGAGATATTGTTTATGTTACTGTTTAGGCTCCGGATGCATCTAGCGGTCACCAGGCATGGAATGAGTCTGTGGGTGATGATGTTGTACCATCTCCTTCAGCATCATTACCTCGTTCGACTTCATTGCCTCCACCTCCAGAGCAGGTATATTAACTTTTTAACTCGGTATACAATTAAGCTTGTCAATTCTTTTATGTACTTTTAGTTTAAACAAGATTTTTGAAGTTTGACATGTAGAAACTTGCTTATCTGGTTAGCTTATAATTGCTTAAAAAAAACATTGAAATTTTTTTTTTTTTTAACATTTGTGGTCTGATGAAATAAGGGCAAATTTGCTGTCCATGGAATTGGATGCTTGAAGAAATCTATTGTTTCTTTAGTGTTTGATATCAACTAGGGCCATTTTGTTATTAAGTTGTCAAATTCTTGTGCATTTATCTTCTATTTTTCACCTATATTATCTGTATGCATGGCTCAGCATTGACTAAAACTACTGACTTTCATTGTTTACTGCCATTAGGTTTTAGCTTCTTAGGTTTTAGCTTTTATTGTGGTATGCTCTTTCATTATGCTTTCTGTTCTTATGTAATTTTTGTGGAACTTTTTTGATATAGTAAATGCTTTGGATTTTAAGATTGTCTGGATTGCATTACACCGTTGCTTTTGCAAGACATTAACCATTTTCCTTGCATATGTGGCTATGTCATCAGAAAATATAACAGTATGAGTTTTAAGTAATATTTATATGATTTAATTTTCTGTTACTTGTATTATTACTGCAGAATGAGATGCAAATTGCTGTAAAGCAGAAAAAGCTTGGAGAGCCAGTTGGTGAAACACTGCTTGGAAAAACAGTGAGCTCAAATTCTCTTGGGTCTTCTGCTATAAGTTTCCTACAAATGCATTATTGTATTTATATTTTCTTTTCTTTTAATTGCCTATGTTTTTTGTGTTTTTAATATCTTAGAATAACTTCACAATGAACAAATGCTTCAAACTGAGGATTAAATATGAAATTTCAAGTTGAGTTTGAATGTTAATTTTATACATGACGTAAATTAATAGCCATTAAGGATGGTGAAAACAGATGACTTCAGAGTAATTTTTATTTAACCTGAATCTAGAGTAGCTGAATGTGTATTAAATCTATATTACCCTTACAGACAAAGTGAATTATTGGTGGAAGTTTGTCGAAAGCACCTTCTGACTGCAAATGTTGGAGTTCTGACAATTGATGCCTAGCGCAGTAGCTAGATGAATGGAATGGTTAATTTTCTTGAAGGCTGCTTGCTGATTCGACTTCCTCTGTTGCATTCTTTGGATGACATTTAGGGGCTGTTTTTTTCATTTCAGGTCAACCAAGATGGATCCACTTTCTTTTCATTATCTGGTTTACATGAGACCATGTAGAAGTTGGTTCAAGAGCAGCACTGAAAACTGTTTTGGAAGCCGCACCATTTTGGACCTTCATAACTTTACCTAGATCTGTACAATACGCCTAAATAAATATTAAAACCAGCCTGCATTGTTGTGGTTGGCTGGGCTTTGCATTTCCCAAAAGGCCATTACGTGGATGAGTTGCTGGATGTTCAACTGATGCCTAGCGCAGTAGCATCAAAGATTCAAATATTTGACTATCAGGGGAAGATAATTGTTTCCTGATTTACTGGATACATGTGGGTGCAATACATTGAGGTTCTATTTTGGAGCTCTCGATGTGTAAAAATTTATAGAAGCAATCACAAGTTTTGAGAGAAATAGAACGCAAGGGAAGGGGAACAACTTTAGGACTAGAGAATAGTTATTTTGCTTTGTTGAAGGTAAAGCCATGTTAGGAACCAAGGTGTCTATGGATAGGTTTGTAACTTTGTAGTATATCTTGAAAGATGTGGGTTGATGAAAGGGTACTGCAAATTGTTGCTTTGTTGCTAAAAAAATAGCTTAAGCAATTCATTCAATTGTGAATAGAACTTCCTATTCATGCTTTCGTGAATGTTGGTTAGGTGTATTAAGAATAGTGGGTTCTTCTATTGTGGGAAGTTATTATAAAATGTCCCGTGTTCTTTTTGTTTATAATTTTTGCAGTAGTGTCCTAATTCTAATTAAGGTTTTCATCGATTGATCTATATAGCTTTGACCGTGATTGGAGAAAGATTGAGGCATTTATTGGATTGAAGAGTGTCATGCAGGTAATATAAGGTGGATAATTTCATTTTGTTCTATAATCGATTAACATACAATGTTCCTTCTATCATATTATTTGATGCATCATCCATTCAACATCTTGGCATGGCGTATCTTCTTTTTTTTTTTTCAAATTTTGATTTATCTCTTACATAGAAGGCTTATTTCTTGCCACATGATACCGTATTAGGGGGCATTTGGTGCTTCTCTTTTATTCTACCCACGCATAACAGCTTGTGGTTAAAGATCATCACTGAATTGCTTGTTTCTTCAACTTGTTAGGTCACATTATTCCTGGGTTTTCATTTTCATCATGGGGTCATATAAATGCTTGAAGTTACTTGAGCCCAATTAACACACTGATTTTCTTCTTTTCAAGTTGAAGACAAACTTTCTGTGGCATTTTGAAAATGGATAGGTAGTAGATTGGTAGGTTTTCCAAAGTAGCTTTTAGCAAGGTGATTCTTCCTCCCATTGAGAGATGCTTTCGGTTCCAAATAGATATTATTTGTTTGAACTTTTTCATAATTCCATCCCAAGTCTTCACTGATCTTGGATTAGCACCCAGTGGTAGGCCCATGTACTTCACTAGGAAGTGGACATACTTACATTTGAATAAATCTGCAGCCTGAGTCAAGAAGGAGTCATTCAAGCCAATGTCAGTTATCAAGCTTTTGTGGAAATTGATCTTGAGAATTGACACCATTTCAAAGCATCTTAGAATTCTTTTCAATGTGCCAAGTTCCTACCAGTCTGCATTGGAAAATAACAATATGTCATCTACAAATTGTAGATGTGATATGGAAAGTCCATTAGGATCATTTGCCCCTATACAAATTTGTTTTGTTAGACCTTGTTCTTTTGCTCTTTAAAGTAGGATGTTTAACCCCTTTGCTGTTATGTAAAACAAGAATGGTGAAATGGGTCACCTTGCTTGTGATACGGAAAGTCCATTCGGATTGTTGCTATTTTCATTTCCATTATTTCTTGGTCTTCTAAACATGCCATAAGTTTTTATATTGAACCACACATCCATTAGATTGATGTTTTCACATTTTTTGTCGGCTTTACTTATTGTTTTCACCTCATTTGGTGTAGGGATTTGTCAAACAATCGGTTTACAGGCCAATACCAGATAGTCTTGCTTCTTCAAATTATAAACATGCTATCTCTCTAATTTTTTCCTAGCTGTTTTCTTTTTTCTTTTTTCTTTTTGGTCGTCTTTCCATCTATTTGGCCTCGGTAGTCCGTCAAACGTGACACGTAGAAAGGTTTAGGCATGAGTGACGTGTGGGAATAAACGACACGGTCGTCGGACTCCTAAGTTGAGAGTTGTCACGTTTTTTCACTTAACCTTCAAAAAAAAAAAATTTCGAGCCGTTTTTGTACTAAAATGTCGAAACGGCATCGGAAGTCCATCAAACTTGACACGTAGGAAGGTTTAGGCACGAGTGACGTGTGGGACCAAATGGCACGGTGGTCGGACTCGTGCGTTTAGAGTTATCGCTTTTTTTCACTTAACCATTAAAAAAAAAACAATGTTTTCCGAGCCGTTTGGGTACTAAAATGCCGAAAGGGCATCGGAAGTCCGTCAAACTCGACACGTAGGAAGGTTTAGGCACGAGTGACGTGTGGGAACAAACGGCACGGTCGTCGGACTCCCGAGATGAGAGTTATCACTTTTTTTCACTTAACCTTTAAAAAAAAACATTGTTTTCCGAGCCGTTTGGGTACTAAAATGCCGAAACGGCATCGGAAGACTGTCAAACACGACACCTAGCAAGGTTTAGGCACGAGTGACGTGTGGGAACAAATGACACGGTCGTCGGACTCCCGAGTTGAGAGTTATCACTTTTTTTCACTTAACCTTTAAAAAAAAACATTGTTTTCCGAGCCGTTTGGGTACTAAAATGCCGAAACGGCATCAGAAGTCCGTCAAACTTGACACGTAGGAATGTTTAGACACGAGTGACGTGTGGGAATAAACGGCACAGTCGTCGGACTCCCGAGATGAGAGTTATCGCTTTTTTTCACGTAACCTTTAAAAAAAAAAACATTGTTTTCCGAGCCGTTTGGGTACTAAAATGCCGAAACGGCATCGGAAGTCCGTCAAACTCGACACGTAGGAAGTTTTAGGCACGAGTGACGTGTGGAAACAAATGGCACGGTCGTCGGACTCCCGAGATGAGAGTTATCACTTTTTTTCACTTAACCTTTCAAAAAAAACATTGTTTTCCAAGCCGTTTGGGTACTAAAATGTCGAAACGGCATCGGAAATCCGTCAAACTTGACACGTAGCAAGGTTTAGGCATGAGTGACGTGTGGGAACAAACGGCACGGTCGTCGGACTTGTGCATTTAGAGTTATCGCTTTTTTTCACTTAACCTTTAAAAAAAACATTGTTTTCCGAGCCGTTTGGGTACTAAAATGCCGAAACGGCATCGGAAGTCCGTCAAACTCGACACGTAGAAAGGTTTAGGCACGAGTGACGTGAGGGAACAAACGGCACGGTCGTAGGACTCCCGAGATGAGAGTTATCACTTTTTTTCACTTAACCTTTAAAAAAAAACATTGTTTTCCAAGCCGTTTGGGTACTAAAATGCCGAAACGGCATCAGAAGTCCGTCAAACTTGACACGTAGGAATGTTTAGACACGAGTGACGTGTGGGAATAAACGGCACAGTCGTCGGACTCCCGAGATGAGAGTTATCGCTTTTTTTCACGTAACCTTTAAAAAAAAAAACATTGTTTTCCGAGCCGTTTGGGTACTAAAATGCCGAAACGGCATCGGAAGTCCGTCAAACTCGACACGTAGGAAGTTTTAGGCACGAGTGACGTGTGGAAACAAATGGCACGGTCGTCGGACTCCCGAGATGAGAGTTATCACTTTTTTTCACTTAACCTTTAAAAAAAAACATTGTTTTCCAAGCCGTTTGGGTACTAAAATGTCGAAACGGCATCGGAAGTCCGTCAAACTTGACACGTAGCAAGGTTTAGGCACGAGTGACGTGTGGGAACATACGGCACGGTCGTCGGACTCGTGCATTTAGAGTTATCGCTTTTTTTCACTTAACCTTTAAAAAAAAACATTGTTTTCCGAGCCGTTTGGGTACTAAAATGCCGAAACGGCATCGGAAGTCCGTCAAACTCGACACGTAGGAAGGTTTAGGCACGAGTGACGTGTGGGAACAAACGGCACGGTCGTCGGACTCCCGAGATGAGAGTTATCGCTTTTTTTCACTTAACCTTTAAAAAAAAAACATTGTTTTCCGAGCCGTTTGGGTACTAAAATGCCGAAACGGCATCAGAAGTCCGTCAAACTTGACACGTAGGAATGTTTAGGCACGAGTGACGTGTGGGAACAAACGGCACGGTCGTCGGACTCCCGAGATGAGAGTTATCACTTTTTTTCACTTAACCTTTAAAAAAAAAACATTGTTTTCCGAGCCGTTTGGGTACTAAAATGCCGAAACGGCATCGGCAGTCCGTCAAACTTGACACATAGGAAGGTTTAGGCACGAGTGACGTGTGGGAACAAACGGGACGGTCGTCAAACTCCCGAGTTGAGAATTATCACTTTTTTTCACTTAACCTTTAAAAAAAAAAACATTGTTTTACGAGCCGTTTGGGTACTACAAAGCCGAAACGGCATCGAAAGTCTGTCAAACTCGACACGTAGGAAGGTTTAGGAACGAGTGATGTGTGGGAACAAACGGCATGGTCGTCGGACTCCCGAGATGAGAGTTATCATTTTTTTTCAGTTAACCTTTAAAAAAAAAACATTGTTTTCCGAGCCGTTTGGGTACTAAAATGCCGAAACGGCATCAGAAGTCCGTCAAACTTGACACGTAGGAATGTTTAGACACGAGTGACGTGTGGGAATAAACGGCACAGTCGTCGGACTCCCGAGATGAGAGTTATCGCTTTTTTTCACTTAACCTTTAAAAAAAAAACATTGTTTTCCGAGCCGTTTGGGTACTAGAATGCCGAAACGGCATCGGAAGTCCGTCAAACTTGACACGTAGGAAGGTTTAGGCACGAGTGACGTGTGGGAACAAACGGAACGGTCGTCGGACTCGTGCGTTTAGAGTTATCGCTTTTTTTCACTAAACCTTTAAAAAAAAACATTGTTCTCCGAGCCGTTTGGGTACTAAAATGCCGAAACGGCATCGAAAGTCTGTCAAACTCGACACGTAGGAAGGTTTAGGCACGAGTGACGTGTGGGAACAAACGGCACGGTCGTCGGACTCCCGAGTTGAGAGTTATCACTTTTTTTCACTTAACCTTTAAAAAAAAACATTGTTTTCCGAGCCGTTTGGGTACTAAAATGCCGAAACGGCATCGGAAGTCTGTCAAACTTGACACGTAGGAAGGTTTAGGCACCAGTGACGTGTGGGAACAAACGGAATGGTCGTCGGACTCCCGAGATGAGAGTTATCACTTTTTTTCACTTAACCTTTAAAAAAAAACATTGTTTTCCGAGCCGTTTGGGTACTAAAATGCCGAAACTGCATCAGAAGTCCGTCAAACTTGACACGTAGGAATGTTTAGGCACGAGTGACGTGTGGGAACAAACGGCACGGTCGTCGGACTCCCGAGATGAGAGTTATCCCTTTTTTTCACTTAACCTTTTAAAAAAAAACATTGTTTTCCGAGCCGTTTGGGTACTAAAATGCCGAAACGGCATCGGAAGTCCGTCAAACTTGACACGTAGGAAGGTTTAGGCACGAGTGACGTGTGGGAACAAACGGCACGGTCGTCGGACTCGTGCGTTTAGAGTTATCGCTTTTTTTCACTTAACCTTTAAAAAAAAACATTGTTTTCCGAGCCGTTTGGGTACTAAAATGCCGAAACGGCATCGGAAGTCCGTCAAACTCGACACGTAGGAAGGTTTAGGCACGAGTGACGTGTGGGAACAAACGGGACGGTCGTCGGACTCCCGAGTTGAGAGTTATCACTTTTTTTCACTTAACCTTTAAAAAAAAAAAACATTGTTTTCCGAGCCGTTTGGGTACTAAAATGCCGAAATGACATCGAAAGTCTGTCAAATTCGACACGTAGCAAGGTTTAGGCACGAGTGACGTGTGGGAACAAACGGGACGGTCGTCGGACTCCCGAGTTGAGAGTTATCACTTTTTTTCACTTAACCTTTTAAAAAAAAAACATTGTTTTCCGAGCCGTTTGGGTACTAAAATGCCGAAACGGCATCAGAAGTCCGTCAAACTTGACACGTAGGAATGTTTAGGCACGAGTGACGTGTGGGAACAAACGGCACGGTCGTCGGACTCCCGAGTTGAGAGTTATCACTTTTTTTCACTTAACCTTTAAAAAAAAAACATTGTTTTCCGAGCCGTTTGGGTACTAAAATGCCGAAACGGCATCGGAAGTCTGTCAAACTTGACACGCAGGAAGGTTCAGGCACGAGTGACGTGTGGGAAAAAATGGCACGGTCGTCGGACTCCCGAGATTGAGAGTTATCAGTTTTTTTCACACTTAACCTTTAAAAAAAAACATTGTTTTCCGAGCCGTTTGGGTACTAGAATGCCGAAACGGCATCGGAAGTCTGTCAAACTCGACACGTAGGAAGGTTTAGGCACGAGTGACGTGTGGGAGCAAACGGGACGGTCGTCGGACTCCCGAGTTGAGAGTTATCATTTTTTTTTCACTTAACCTTTAAAAAAAAAAACATTGTTTTCCGAGCCATTTAAGTACTAAAAGGCCGAAACGGCATTGGAAGTCCGTCAAACTTCACACACACGAAGGTTTAGGCACGAGTGACGTCTGGGAACAAACAGCACGATCGTCGAACTCCCGAGATGAGAGTTATCACGTTTTTTCACTTAACCTTTAAAAAAAAAAATTGTTTCCCGAGCCGTTTGGGTACTAAAATGCCGAAACGGCATCGGAAGTCCGTCAAACTTGACACGTAGGAAGGTTTTAGGCACGAGTGACGTGTGGGAACAAACGGCACGGTCGTCGGACTCCCGAGTTGAGAGTTATCATTTTTTTTCACTTAACCTTTAAAAAAAAAACATTGTTTTCCGAGCCGTTTGGGTACTAAAATGCCGAAACGGCATCGGAAGTCCGTCAAACTTGACACGTAGGAAGGTTTAGGCACGAGTGACGTGTGGGAACAAACGGCACGGTCGTCGGACTCCCGAGTTGAGAGTTATCACTTTTTTTCACTTAACCTTTAAAAAAAAAAACATTGTTTTCCGAGCCGTTTGGGTACTAAAATGCCGAAACGGCATCGGAAGTCCGTCAAACTTGACACATAGGAAGGTTTAGGCACGAGTGACGTGTGGGAACAAACGGCACGGTCGTCGAACTCCCGAGATGAGAGTTATCACTTTTTTTCACTTAACCTTTAAAAAAAACATTGTTTTCCGAGCCGTTTGGGTACTAAAATGCCGAAACGGCATCGGAAGTCCGTCAAACTTGACACATAGGAAGGTTTAGGCACGAGTGACGTGTGGGAACAAACGGCACGGTCGTCGGACTCCCGAGTTGAGAGTTATCACGTTTTTTCACTTAACCTTTAAAAAAAAACATTGTTTTCCGAGCCGTTTGGATACTAAAATGCCGAAACGGCATCGGAAGTCCGTCAAACATGACACGTAGGAGGGTTTAGGCTCAAGTGATGTGTGGGAACAAACATCACGGTCGTCGAACTCCCGAGATGAGATTTATCACTTTTTATCACTTAACCTGTAAAAAAAAAAAATTGTTTTCCGAGCCGTTTGGGTACTAAAATGCCGATACGGCATCGGAAGTCCGTCAAACTAGACACGTAGGAAGGTTTAGGCACGAGTGATGTGTGGGAACAAACGGGACAGTCGTCGGACTCCCGAGTTGAGAGTTATCACTTTTTTTCACTTAACCTTTAAAAAAAAAAAAACATTATTTTCCGAGCCGTTTGGGTACTAAAATGCCGAAACGGCATCGGAAGTCCGTCAAAATTGACACGTAGGAAGGTTTTAGGCACGAGTGACGTGTGGGAACAAACGGCACGGTCGTCGGACTCCCGAGTTGAGAGTTATCACTTTTTTTTTCACTTAACCTTTAAAAAAAAAAAAACATTGTTTTGTTTTCCGAGCCGTTTGGGTACTAAAATGCCGAAACGGCATCGGAAGTCCGTCAAACTTGACACGTACGAAGGTTTAGGGACGAGTGACGTGTGGGAACAAATGGCACGGTCGTCGGACTCCTGAGTTGAGAGTTATCTCATTTTTTCACTTAACCTTTAAAAAAAAAACATTGTTTTCCGAGCCGTTTGGGTACTAAAATGCCGAAACGGCATCGGAAGTCCGTCAAACTTGACACGTAGGAAGGTTTAGGCACGAGTGACGTGTGGGAACAAACGGCACGGTCGTCGGACTCCCGAGTTGAGAGTTATCACTTTTTTTCACTTAACCTTTAAAAAAAAACATTGTTTTCCGAGCCGTTTGGGTACTAAAATGCCGAAACGGCATCGGAAGTCCATCAAACTTGACACGTAGGAAGGTTTAGGCACGAGTGACGTGTGGGAACAAACGGCACGGTCGTCGGACTCCCGAGTTGAGAGTTATCACTTTTTTTCACTTAACCTTTAAAAAAAAAACATTGTTTTTCGAGCCGTTTGGGTACTAAAATGCCGAAACGGCATCGGAAGTCCGTCAAACTTGACACGTAGGAAGGTTTAGGCACGAGTGACGTGTGGGAACAAACGGCACGGTCGTCGGACTCCCGAGATGAGAGTTATCACTTTTTTTTCACTTAATCTTTAAAAAAAAACATTGTTTTCCGAGCCGTTTAGGTACTAAAATGCCGAAACGGCATCGGAAGTCCGTCAAACTTGACACGTACGAAGGGTTAGGCACGAGTGACGTGTGGGAACAAACGGCATGGTCATCGAACTCCCGAGATGAGAGTTATCACGTTTTTTCACTTAACCTTTAAAAAAAAAAATTGTTTCCCGAGCCGTTTGGGTACTAAAATGCCGAAACGGCATCGGAAGTCCGTCAAACTTGACACGTGGGAGGGTTTAGGCATGAGTGACGTGCGGGAACAAACAGTACGGTCGTCGGACTCCCGAGTTGAGAGTTATCATGTTTGTTCGCTTAACCTTTAAAAATAACATTGTTTTCCTGGCCGTTTAGGTACTAAAAGGCCGAAACGGCATCGGAAGTCCGTCAAACTTGACACGTAGGAAGGTTTAGGCACGAGTGACGTGTGGGAACAAACAGCACGGTCGTCGGACTCCCGAGTTGAGAGTTATCACTTTTTTTCACTTAACCTTTAAAAAAAAAACATTGTTTTCCGAGCCGTTTGGGTACTAAAATGCCGAAACGGCATCGGAAGTCCGTCAAACTTGACACGTAGGAAGGTTTAGGCACGAGTGACGTGTGGGAACAAACGGCACGGTCGTCGGACTCCCGAGATGAGAGTTATCACTTTTTTTTTCACTTAACCTTTAAAAAAAAAAAACATTGTTTTCCGAGCCGTTTGGGTACTAAAATGCCGAAACGGCATCGGAAGTCCGTCAAACTTGACACGTAGGAAGGTTTAGGCACGAGTGACGTGTGGGAACAAACGGCACGGTCGTCGGACTCCCGAGATGAGAGTTATCACTTTTTTTCACTTAACCTTTAAAAAAAAACATTGTTTTCCGAGCCGTTTGGGTACTAAAATGCCGAAACGGCATCGGAAGTCCGTCAAACTTGACACGTAGGAAGGTTTTGGCACGAGTGACGTGTGGGAACAAACGGGACGGTCGTCGGACTCCCGAGTTGAGAGTTATCACTTTTTTTCACTTAACCTTTAAAAAAAAAAAACATTGTTTTTCGAGCCGTTTTGGGTACTAAAATGCCAAAACGGCATCGGAAGTCCATCAAACATGACACGTGGGAGGGTTTACGCTCGAGTGACGTGTGGGAACAAACTGCACGGTCGTCGGACTCCCAAGTTGAGAGTTATCACTTTTTTTTCACTTAACCTTTAAAAAAAAAAACATTGTTTTCCGAGCCGTTTGGGTACTAAAATGCCGAAACGGCATCGGAAGTCTGTCAAACTTGACACGTAGGAAGGTTTAGGCACGAGTGACGTGTGGGAACAAACGGCACGGTCGTCGGACTCCCGAGATGAGAGTTATCACTTTTTTTCACTTAACCTGTAAAAAAAAATTGTTTTCCGAGCCGTTTGGGTACTAAAATGCCGAAACGGCATCGGAAGTCCGTCAAACTTGACACGTACGAGGGTTTAGGGATGAGTGACGTGTGGGAACAAACGGCACGGTCGTCGGACTCCCGAGTTGGGAGTTATCATGTTTTTTCACTTAACCTTTAAAAAAAAACATTGTTTTCCGAGCCGTTTGGGTACTAAAATGCCGAAACGGCATCGGAAGTCCGTCAAACTTGACACGTAGGAAGGTTTAGGCACGAGTGACGTGTGGGAACAAACGGCACGGTCGTCGGACTCCCGAGATGAGAGTTATCACTTTTTTTCACTTAACCTTTAAAAAAAAACATTGTTTTCCGAGCCGTTTGGGTACTAAAATGCCGAAACGGCATCGAAAGTCCGTCAAACTTGACACGTAGGAAGGTTTAGGCACGAGTGACGTGTGAGAACAAACGGCACGGTCGTCGGACTCCCGAGATGAGAGTTATCACTTTTTTTCACTTAACCTTTAAAAAAAAAAAAAACATTGTTTTCCGAGCCGTTTGGGTACTAAAATGCCGAAACGGCATCAGAAGTCCGTCAAACTTGACACGTAGAAATGTTTAGGCACGAGTGACGTGTGGGAACAAACGGCACGGTCGTCGGACTCCCGAGATGAGAGTTATCCCTTTTTTTCACTTAACCTTTTAAAAAAAAAACATTGTTTTCCGAGCCGTTTGGGTACTAAAATGCCGAAACGGCATCGGAAGTCCGTCAAACTTGACACGTAGGAAGGTTTAGGCACGAGTGACGTGTGGGAACAAACGGCACGGTCGTCGGACTCCCGAGATGAGAGTTATCACTTTTTTTCACTTAACCTTTAAAAAAAAACATTGTTTTCCGAGCCGTTTGGGTACTAAAATGCCGAAACGGCATCGGAAGTCCGTCAAACTTGACACGTAGGAAGGTTTAGGCACGAGTGACGTGTGGGAACAAACGGCACGGTCGTCGGACTCCCGAGATGAGGAGAGTTATCACTTTTTTTCACTTAACCTTTAAAAAAAAAAAACATTGTTTTCCGAGCCGTTTGGGTACTAAAATGCCGAAACGGCATCGGAAGTCCGTCAAACTTGACACGTAGGAAGGTTTAGGCACGAGTGACGTGTGGGAACAAACGGCACGGTCGTCGGACTCCCGAGTTGAGAGTTATCACTTTTTTTCACTTAACCTTTAAAAAAAAAAAAAAAACATTGTTTTTCCGAGCCGTTTGGGTACTAAAATGCCGAAACGGCATCGGAAGTCCGTCAAACTTGACACGTAGGAAGGTTTAGGCACGAGTGACGTGTGGGAACAAACGGCACGGTCGTCGGACTCCCGAGATGAGAGTTATCACTTTTTTTCACTTAACCTTTAAAAAAAAAAAAACATTGTTTTTCCGAGCCGTTTGGGTACTAAAATGCCGAAACGGCATCGGAAGTCCGTCAAACTTGACACGTAGGAAGGTTTAGGCACGAGTGACGTGTGGGAACAAACGGCACGGTCGTCGGACTCCCGAGATGAGAGTTATCACTTTTTTTCACTTAACCTTTAAAAAAAAATATTGTTTTCCGAGCCGTTTGGGTACTAAAATGCCGAAACGGCATCGGAAGTCCGTCAAACTTGACACGTAGGAAGGTTTAGGCACGAGTGACGTGTGGGAACAAACGGCACGGTCGTCGGACTCCCGAGTTGAGAGTTATCACATTTTTTCACTTAACCTTAAAAAAAAAAAAAAAACATTGTTTTCCGAGCCGTTTGGGTACTAAAATGCCGAAACGGCATCAGAAGTCCGTTAAACTTGACACGTACGAAGGTTTAGGCACGAGTGACGTGTGGGAACAAACAGCACGGTCGTCGGACTCCCGAGTTGAGAGTTATCACTTTTTTTTCACTTAACCTTTAAAAAAAAAAAAAACATTGTTTTCCGAGCCGTTTGGGTACTAAAATGCCGAAACGGCATCGGAAGTCCGTCAAACTTGACACGTAGGAAGGTTTAGGCACGAGTGACGTGTGGGAACAAACGGCACGGTCGTCGGACTCCCGAGTTGAGAGTTATCACTTTTTTTCACTTAACCTTTAAAAAAAAAACATTGTTTTCCGAGCCGTTTGGGTACTAAAATGCCGAAACGGCATCGGAAGTCCGTCAAACTTGACACGTAGGAAGGTTTAGGCACGAGTGACGTGTGGGAACAAACGGCACGGTCGTCGGACTCCCGAGATTGAGAGTTATCACTTTTTTTCACTTAACCTTTAAAAAAAAAAATTGTTTTTCCGAGCCGTTTGGGTACTAAAATGCCGAAACGGCATCGGAAGTCCGTCAAACTTGACACGTAGGAAGGTTTTAGGCACGAGTGACGTGTGGGAACAAACGGCACGGTCGTCGGACTCCCGAGATGAGAGTTATCACTTTTTTTTCACTTAACCTTTAAAAAAAAAAACATTGTTTTCCGAGCCGTTTGGGTACTAAAATGCCGAAACGGCATCGAAAGTCTGTCAAACTTGACACGTAGGAAGGTTTAGGCATGAGTGACGTGTGGGAACAAACGGCACGGTCGTCGGACTCCCGAGATGAGAGTTATCATTTTTTTTTTCACTTAACCTTTAAAAAAAAAACATTGTTTTCCGAGCCGTTTGGGTACTAAAATGCCGAAACGGCATCAGAAGTCCGTCAAACTTGACACGTAGGAATGTTTAGGCACGAGTGACCTGTGCGAATAAACGGCACGGTCGTCGGACTCCCGAGATGAGAGTTATCGTTTTTTTTCACTTAACCTTTAAAAAAAAAAATTGTTTTTCCGAGCCGTTTGGGTACTAAAATGCCGAAACGGCACCGGAAGTCCGTCAAACTTGACACATACGAAGGTTTAGGCACGAGTGACGTCTGGGAACAAACAGCACGATCGTCGAACTCCCGAGATGAGAGTTATCACGTTTTTTCACTTAACCTTTAAAAAAAAAAATTGTTTCCCGAGCCGTTTGGGTACTAAAATGCCGAAACGGCATCGGAAGTCCGTCAAACTTGACACGTGGGAGGGTTTAGGCATGAGTGACGTGTGGGAACAAACAGCACGGTCGTCGGACTCCCGAGTTGAGAGTTATCACGTTTTTTCACTTAACCTTTAAAAAAAAACATTGTTTTCCGAGCCGTTTGGGTACTAAAATGCCGAAACGGCATCGGAAGTCCGTCAAACTTGACACGTACGAAGGTTTAGGGATGAGTGACGTGTGGGAACAAACGGCACGGTCGTCGGACTCCCGAGTTGAGAGTTATCATGTTTTTTCACTTAACCTTTAAAAAAAAAAACATTGTTTTCCGAGCCGTTTGGGTACTAAAATGCCGAAACGGCATCGGAAGTCCGTCAAACTTGACACGTAGGAAGGTTTAGGCACGAGTGACGTGTGGGAACAAACGGCACGGTCGTCAGACTCCCGAGTTGAGAGTTATCAATTTTTTTCACTTAACCTATAAAAAAAAAAAAATATTGTTTTCCGAGCCGTTTGGGTACTAAAATGCCGAAACGGCATCGGAAGTCCGTCAAACTTGACACGTAGGAAGGTTTAGGCACGAGTGACGTGTGGGAACAAACGGCACGGTTGTCGGACTCCCGAGATGAGAGTTATCACTTTTTTTTTCACTTAACCTTTAAAAAAAAAAACATTGTTTTCCGAGCCGTTTGGGTACTAAAATGCCGAAACGGCATCGGAAGTCCGTCAAACTTGACACGTAGGAAGGTTTAGGCACGAGTGACGTGTGGGAACAAACGGCACGGTCGTCGAACTCCCGAGATGAGAGTTATCACTTTTTTTCACTTAACCTTTAAAAAAAAAACATTGTTTTCCGAGCTGTTTGGGTTCTAAAGGCCGAAACAACATCGGATGTCTGGAAAACTTGACACGTAGGAAGGTTTAGGCACGAGTGATGTGTGGAAACAAACGGCACGGTTGTCGGACTCCTGAGTTGAGAGTTATCTCTTTTTTTTCACTTAACCTGTAAAAAAAAACATTGTTTTTCGCGAAACGGCATCGGAAGTCCGTCAAACTAGACACGTAGGAAGGTTTAGGCATGAGTGACGTGTGGGAACAAACGGCACGGTCGTCGGACTCCCGAGTTGAGAGTTATCACTTTTTTTCACTTAACCTTTAAAAAAAAAAAACATTGTTTTCCGAGCCGTTTGGGTACTAAAATGCCGAAACGGCATCGGAAGTCCGTCAAACTTGACACGTAGGAAGGTTTAGGCACGAGTGACGTGTGGGAACAAACGGCACGGTCGTCGGACTCCCGAGATGAGAGTTATCACTTTTTTTTCACTTAACCTTTAAAAAAAAAACATTTTTTCCGAGCCGTTTGGGTACTAAAATGCCGAAACGGCATCGGAAGTCCGTCAAACTTGACACGTAGGAAGGTTTAGGCACGAGTGACGTGTGGGAACAAACAGCACGGTCGTCGGACTCCCGAGTTGAGAGTTATCACTTTTTTTCACTTAACATTTAAAAAAAAAAATTGTTTTTCGAGCCGTTTGGGTACTAAAATGCCGAAACGGCATCGGAAGTCCGTCAAACTTGACACATAGGAAGGTTTAGGCACGAGTGACGTGTGGGAACAAACGGCACGGTCGTCGGACTCCCGAGATGAGAGTTATCACTTTTTTTCACTTAACCTTTAAAAAAAAAAAAAACATTGTTTTTCCGAGCCGTTTGGGTACTAAAATGCCGAAACGGCATCGGAAGTCCGTCAAACTTGACACGTAGGAAGGTTTAGGCACGAGTGACGTGTGGGAACAAACGGCACGGTCGTCGGACTCCCGAGTTGAGAGTTATCACTTTTTTTCACTTAACCTTTAAAAAAAAAAAATTGTTTTTTTCGAGCCGTTTGGGTACTAAAATGCCGAAACGGCATCGGAAGTCCGTCAAACTTGACACGTAGGAAGGTTTAGGCACGAGTGACGTGTGGGAACAAACGGCACGGTCGTCGGACTCCCGAGATGAGAGTTATCACTTTTTTTTTTTTCACTTAACCTTTAAAAAAAAAAACATTGTTTTCCGAGCCGTTTGGGTACTAAAATGCCGAAACGGCATCGGAAGTCCGTCAAACTTGACACGTAGGAAGGTTTAGGCACGAGTGACGTGTGGGAACAAACGGCACGGTCGTCGGACTCCCGAGTGAGAGTTATCACTTTTTTTCACTTAACCTTTAAAAAAAAAAAAAAGGGCATTGTTTTCCGAGCCGTTTGGGTACTAAAATGCCGAAACGGCATCGGAAGTCCGTCAAACTTGACACGTAGGAAGGTTTAGGCACGAGTGACGTGTGGGAACAAACGGCACGGTCGTCGGACTCCCGAGATGAGAGTTATCACTTTTTTTCACTTAACCTTTAAAAAAAAAAAAAAACATTGTTTTTCCGAGCCGTTTGGGTACTAAAATGCCGAAACGGCATCGGAAGTCCGTCAAACTTGACACGTAGGAAGGTTTAGGCACGAGTGACGTGTGGGAACAAACGGCACGGTCGTCGGACTCCCGAGATGAGAGTTATCACTTTTTTTCACTTAACCTTTAAAAAAAAAACATTGTTTTCCGAGCCGTTTGGGTACTAAAATGCCGAAACGGCATCGGAAGTCCGTCAAACTTGACACGTAGGAAGGTTTAGGCACGAGTGACGTGTGGGAACAAACGGCACGGTCGTCGGACTCCCGAGTTGAGAGTTATCACTTTTTTTCACTTAACCTTTAAAAAAAAACATTGTTTTCCGAGCCGTTTGGGTACTAAAATGCCGAAACGGCATCGGAAGTCCGTCAAACTTGACACGTAGGAAGGTTTAGGCACGAGTGACGTGTGGGAACAAAACGGCACGGTCGTCGGACTCCCGAGATGAGAGTTATCACTTTTTTTCACTTAACCTTTAAAAAAAAAAACATTGTTTTCCGAGCCGTTTGGGTACTAAAATGCCGAAACGGCATCGGAAGTCCGTCAAACTTGACACGTAGAAATGTTTAGGCACGAGTGACGTGTGGGAACAAACGGCACGGTCGTCGGACTCCCGAGATGAGAGTTATCACTTTTTTTCACTTAACCTTTAAAAAAAAAAACATTGTTTTCCGAGCCGTTTGGGTACTAAAATGCCGAAACGGCATCGGAAGTCCGTCAAACTTGACACGTAGGAAGGTTTAGGCACGAGTGACGTGTGGGAACAAACGGCACGGTCGTCGGACTCCCGAGTTGAGAGTTATCACTTTTTTTCACTTAACCTTTAAAAAAAAAAAAAACATTGTTTTCCGAGCCGTTTGGGTACTAAAATGCCGAAACGGCATCGGAAGTCCGTCAAACTTGACACGTAGGAAGGTTTAGGCACGAGTGACGTGTGGGAACAAACGGCACGGTCGTCGGACTCCCGAGTTGAGAGTTATCACTTTTTTTCACTTAACCTTTAAAAAAAAAAATTTGTTTTCCGAGCCGTTTGGGTACTAAAATGCCGAAACGGCATCGGAAGTCCGTCAAACTTGACACGTAGGAAGGTTTAGGCACGAGTGACGTGTGGGAACAAACGGCACGGTCGTCGGACTCCCGAGTTGAGAGTTATCACTTTTTTTCACTTAACCTTTAAAAAAAAAAACATTGTTTTCCGAGCCGTTTGGGTACTAAAATGCCGAAACGGCATCGGAAGTCCGTCAAACTTGACACGTAGGAAGGTTTAGGCACGAGTGACGTGTGGGAACAAACGGCACAGTCGTCGGACTCCCGAGTTGAGAGTTATCACTTTTTTTCACTTAACCTTTAAAAAAAAAAAATTTGTTTTCCGAGCCGTTTGGGTACTAAAATGCCGAAACGGCATCGGAAGTCCGTCAAACTCGACACGTAGGAAGGTTCAGGCACGAGTGACGTGTGGGAACAAACGGGACGGTCGTCGGACTCCCGAGTTGACAGTTATCACTTTTTTTCACTTAACCTTTAAAAAAAAAAACATTGTTTTTCGAGCCGTTTGGGTACTAAAATGCCGAAACGGCATCGAAAGTCTGTCAAACTTGACACGTAGGAAGGTTTAGGCACGAGTGACGTGTGGGAACAAACGGCACGGTCGTCGGACTCCCGAGTTGAGAGTTATCACTTTTTTTCACTTAACCTTTTAAAAAAAAAACATTGTTTTCCGAGCCGTTTGGGTACATAAATGCCGAAACGGCATCGGAAGTCCGTCAAACCTGACACGTAGGAAGGTTTAGGCACGAGTGACGTGTGGGAACAAACGGCACGGTCGTCGGACTCCCGAGTTGAGAGTTATCACTTTTTTTTCACTTAACCTTTAAAAAAAAAACATTGTTTTCCGAGCCGTTTGGGTACTAAAATGCCGAAACGGCATCGGAAGTCAGTCAAACTTGACACGTAGGAAGGTTTAGGCACGAGTGACGTGTGAGAACAAACGGCACGGTTGTCGGACTCCCGAGATGAGAGTTATCACTTTTTTTTACTTAACCTTTAAAAAAAAACATTGTTTTTCGAGCCGTTTGGGTACTAAAATGCCGAAACGGCATCGGAAGTCCGTCAAACTTGACACGTAGGAAGGTTTAGGCACGAGTGACGTGTGGGAACAAACGGCACGGTCGTCGGACTCCCGAGTTGAGAGTTATCACTTTTTTTCACTTAACCTTTAAAAAAAAAAAAAAACATTGTTTTCCGAGCCGTTTGGGTACTAAAATGCCGAAACGGCATCGGAAGTCCGTCAAACTTGACACGTAGGAAGGTTTAGGCACGAGTGACGTGTGGGAACAAACGGCACGGTCGTCGGACTCCCGAGATGAGAGTTATCACTTTTTTTTCACTTAACCTTTAAAAAAAAAAACATTGTTTTCCGAGCCGTTTGGGTACTAAAATGCCGAAACGGCATCGGAAGTCCGTGAAACTTGACACGTAGGAAGGTTTAGGCACGAGTGACGTGTGGGAACAAACGGCACGGTTGTCGGACTCCCGAGATGAGAGTTATCACTTTTTTTTCACTTAATCTTTAAAAAAAAACATTGTTTTCCGAGCCGTTTAGGTACTAAAATGCCGAAACGGCATCGGAAGTCCGTCAAACTTGACACGTAGGAAGGTTTAGGCACGAGTGACGTGTGGGAACAAACGGCACGGTCGTCGGACTCCCGAGTTGAGAGTTATCACTTTTTTTCACTTAACCTTTAAAAAAAAAAAAAAACATTGTTTTCCGAGCCGTTTGGGTACTAAAATGCCGAAACGGCATCGGAAGTCCGTCAAACTTGACACGTAGAAAGGTTTAGGCACGAGTGACGTGTGGGAAGAAACGGCACGGTCGTAGGACTCCCGAGATGAGAGTTATCACTTTTTTTCACTTAACCTTTAAAAAAAAAAGCATTGTTTTTCGAGCCGTTTGGGTACTAAAATGCCGAAACGGCATCGGAAGTCCGTCAAACTTGACACGTAGGAAGGTTTAGGCACGAGTGACGTGTGGGAACAAACGGCACGGTCGTCGGACTCCCGAGTTGAGAGTTATCACTTTTTTTCACTTAACCTTTAAAAAAAAAAAACATTGTTTTCCCGAGCCGTTTGGGTACTAAAATGCCGAAACGGCATCGGAAGTCCGTCAAACTTGACACGTAGGAAGGTTTAGGCACGAGTGACGTGTGGGAACAAACGGCACGGTCGTCGGACTCCCGAGTTGAGAGTTATCACTTTTTTTCACTTAACCTTTAAAAAAAAAAAAAAAAACATTGTTTTTCCGAGCCGTTTGGGTACTAAAATGCCGAAACGGCATCGGAAGTCCGTCAAAACTTGACACGTAGGAAGGTTTAGGCACGAGTGACGTGTGGGAACAAACGGCACGGTCGTCGGACTCCCGAGTTGAGAGTTATCACTTTTTTTCACTTAACCTTTAAAAAAAAACATTGTTTTCCGAGCCGTTTGGGTACTAAAATGCCGAAACGGCATCGGAAGTCCGTCAAACTTGACACGTAGGAAGGTTTAGGCACGAGTGACGTGTGGGAACAAACGGCACGGTCGTCGGACTCCTGAGTTGAGAGTTATCAATTTTTTTCACTTAACCTTTAAAAAAAAAAAAACATTGTTTTCCGAGCCGTTTGGGTACTAAAATGCCGAAACGGCATCGGAAGTCCGTCAAACTTGACACGTAGGAAGGTTTAGGCACGAGTGACGTGTGGGAACAAATGGCACGGTCGTCGAACTCCCGAGATGAGAGTTATCACTTTTTTTCACTTAACATTTAAAAAAAAAACATTGTTTTCCGAGCCGTTTGGGTACTAAAATGCCGAAACGGCATCGGAAGTCCGTCAAACTTGACACGTAGGAAGGTTTAGGCACGAGTGACGTGTGGGAACAAACGGCACGGTCGTCGGACTCCCGAGTTGAGAGTTAACGCTTTTTTCACATAACCTTTAAAAAAAAAACATTGTTTTCCGAGCCGTTTGGGTACTAGAATGCCGAAACGGCATCGGAAGTCTGTCAAACTCGACACGTAGGAAGGTTTTTAGCACGAGTGACGTGTGGGAACAAACGGCACGGTCGTCGGACTCCCGAGATTGAGAGTTATCACTTTTTTTCACTTAACCTTTAAAAAAAAAACATTGTTTTTCCGAGCCGTTTGGGTACTAAAATGCCGAAACGGCATCGGAAGTCTGTCAAACTCGACACGTAGGAAGGTTTAGGCACGAGTGACGTGTGGGAGCAAACGGGACGGTCGTCGGACTCCCGAGTTGAGAGTTATAACTTTTTCTCACTTAACCTTTAAAAAAAAAAAACATTGTTTTTCGAGCCATCTGGGTACTAAAATGCCGAAACGGCATCGAAAGTCTGTCAAACTTGACACGTAGGAAGGTTTAGGCACGAGAGTGACGTGTGGGAACAAACGGCACGGTCGTCGGACTCCCGAGTTGAGAGTTATCACTTTTTTTCACTTAACCTTTAAAAAAGAACATTGTTTTCCGAGCCGTTTGGGTACTAAAATGCCGAAACGGCATCGGTAGTCCGTCAAACTCGACACGTAGGAAGGATTGGGCACGAGTGACGTGTGGGAACAAACGGGACGGTCGTCGGACTCCCGAGTTGAGAGTTATCACTTTTTTTCACTTAACCTTTAAAAAAAAAAAAAAACATTGTTTTTCGAGCCGTTTGGGTACTAAAATGTCGAAACGGCATCGGAAGACCGTCAAACTTGACACGTAGCAAGGTTTAGGCACGAGTGACGTGTGGGAACAAACGGCACGGTTGTCGGACTCCCGAGTTGAGAGTTATCACTTTTTTTTCACTTAACTTAACCTTTAAAAAAAAAAAACATTGTTTTCGAGCCGTTTGGGTACTAAAATGCCGAAACGGCATCGGAAGTCCGTCAAACTTGACACGTAGGAAGGTTTAGGCACGAGTGACGTGTGGGAACAAACGGCACGGTCGTCGGACTCCCGAGATGAGAGAGTTATCACTTTTTTTTCACTTAACCTTTAAAAAAAAAAAAAACATTGTTTTTCGAGCCGTTTGGGTACTAAAATGCCGAAACGGCATCGGAAGTCCGTCAAACTTGACACGTAGGAAGGTTTAGGCACGAGTGACGTGTGGGAACAAACGGCACGGTCGTCGGACTCCCGAGATGAGAGTTATCACTTTTTTTCACTTAACCTTTAAAAAAAAAACATTGTTTTCCGAGCCGTTTGGGTACTAAAATGCCGAAACGGCATCGGAAGTCCGTCAAACTTGACACGTAGGAAGGTTTAGGCACGAGTGACGTGTGGGAACAAACGGCACGGTCGTCGGACTCCCGAGATGAGAGTTATCACTTTTTTTCACTTAACCTTTAAAAAAAAAAAAACATTGTTTTCCGAGCCGTTTGGGTACTAAAATGCTGAAACGGCATCGGAAGTCCGTCAAACTTGACACGTAGGAAGGTTTAGGCACGAGTGACGTGTGGGAACAAACGGCACGGTCGTCGGACTCCCGAGTTGAGAGTTATCACTTTTTTTCACTTAACCTTTAAAAAAAAAAAACATTGTTTTTCGAGCCGTTTGGGTACTAAAATGCCGAAACGGCATCGAAGTCCGTCAAACTCGACACGTAGGAAGGTTTAGGCACGAGTGACGTGTGGGAACAAACGGCACGGTCGTCGGACTCCCGAGTTGAGAGTTATCACTTTTTTTCACTTAACCTTTAAAAAAAAAACATTGTTTTCCGAGCCGTTTGGGTACTAAAATGCCGAAACGGCATCGGAAGTCCATCAAACTTGACACGTAGGAAGGTTTAGGCACGAGTGACGTGTGTGGGAACAAACGGCACGGTCGTCGGACTCCCGAGTTGAGAGTTATCACTTTTTTTCACTTAACCTTTAAAAAAAAAAAAACATTGTTTTTTCGAGCCGTTTGGGTACTAAAATGCCGAAACGGCATCGGAAGTCCGTCAAACTTGACACGTAGGAAGGTTTAGGCACGAGTGACGTGTGGGAACAAACGGCACGGTCGTCGGACTCCCGAGATGAGAGTTATCACTTTTTTTCACTTAACCTTTAAAAAAAAAACATTGTTTTCCGAGCCGTTTGGGTACTAAAATGCCGAAACGGCATCAGAAGTCCGTCAAACCTGACACGTAGCAATGTTCAGGCACGAGTGACGTGTGGGAACAAACGGGACGGTCGTCGGACTCCCGAGTTGAGAGTTATCACTTTTTTTCACTTAACCTTTAAAAAAAAAACATTGTTTTTCGAGCCGTTTGGGTACTAAAATGCCGAAACGGCATCGAAAGTCTGTCAAACTCGACACGTAGGAAGGTTTAGGCACGAGTGACGTGTGGGAACAAACGGCACGGTCGTCGGACTCCCGAGATGAGAGTTATCACTTTTTTTCACTTAACCTTTAAAAAAAAACATTGTTTTCCGAGCCGTTTGGGTACTAAAATGCCGAAACGGCATCAGAAGTCCGTCAAACTTGACACGTAGGAATGTTTAGGCACGAGTGACGTGTGGGAACAAACGGCACGGTCGTCGGACTCCCGAGATGAGAGTTATCACTTTTTTTCACTTAACCTTTAAAAAAAAAACATTGTTTTCCGAGCCGTTTGGGTACTAGAATGCCGAAACGGCATCGGAAGTCCGTCAAACTCGACACGTAGGAAGGTTTAGGCACGAGTGACGTGTGGGAACAAACGGGACGGTCGTCGGACTCCCGAGTTGAGAGTTATCACTTTTTTTCACTTAACCTTTAAAAAAAAAAAAACATTGTTTTCCGAGCCATTTGGGTACTAAAATGTCGAAACGGCATCGGAAAAGTCCGTCAAACTTGACACGTAGGAAGGTTTAGGCACGAGTGACGTGTGGGAACAAACGGCACGGTCGTCGGACTCCCGAGTTGAGAGTTATCACTTTTTTTCACTTAACCTTTAAAAAAAAAACATTGTTTTCCGAGCCGTTTGGGTACTAAAATGCCGAAACGGCATCGGAAGTCCGTCAAACTTGACACGTAGGAAGGTTTAGGCACGAGTGACGTGTGGGAACAAACGGCACGGTCGTCGGACTCCCGAGAGTGAGAGTTATCACTTTTTTTCACTTAACCTTTAAAAAAAAAAAAAACATTGTTTTCCGAGCCGTTTGGGTACTAAAATGCCGAAACGGCATCGGAAGTCCGTCAAACTTGACACGTAGGAAGGTTTAGGCACGAGTGACGTGTGGGAACTAACGGCACGGTCGTCGGACTCCCGAGATGAGAGTTATCATTTTTTTTCACTTAACCTTTAAAAAAAAAACATTGTTTTCCGAGCCGTTTGGGTACTAAAATGCCGAAACGGCATCGAAAGTCTGTCAAACTCGACACGTAGGAAGGTTTAGGCACGAGTGACGTGTGGGAACAAACGGCACGGTCGTCGGACTCCCGAGATGAGAGTTATCACTTTTTTTCACTTAACCTTTAAAAAAAAAACATTGTTTTCCGAGCCGTTTGGGTACTAAAATGCCGAAACGGCATCGAAGTCCGTCAAACTTGACACGTAGGAAGAATGTTTAGGCACGAGTGACGTGTGGGAACAAACAAACGGCACGGTCGTCGGACTCCCGAGATGAGAGTTATCACTTTTTTTTCACTTAACCTTTAAAAAAAAAAAAAAACATTGTTTTCCGAGCCGTTTGGGTACTAAAATGCCGAAACGGCATCGGAAGTCCGTCAAACTTGACACGTAGGAATGTTTAGGCACGAGTGACGTGTGGGAACAAACGGCACGGTCGTCGGACTCCCGAGTTGAGAGTTATCACTTTTTTTCACTTAACCTTTAAAAAAAAAAAAATTGTTTTTCGAGCCGTTTGGGTACTAAAATGCCGAAACGGCATCGGCAGTCCGTCAAAACTTGACACGTAGGAAGGTTTAGGCACGAGTGACGTGTGGGAACAAACGGGACGGTTGTCGGACTCCCGAGTCGAGAGTTATCACTTTTTTTCACTTAACCTTTAAAAAAAAACATTGTTTTTCGAGCCGTTTGGGTACTAAAATGCCGAAACGGCATCGAAAGTCTGTCAAACTTGACACGTAGGATGGTTTAGGCACGAGTGACGTGTGGGAACAAACGGGACGGTCGTCGGACTCCCGAGTCGAGAGTTATCACTTTTTTTCACTTAACCTTTAAAAAAAAAACATTGTTTTTCCGAGCCGTTTGGGTACTAAAATGCCGAAACGGCATCGGAAGTCCGTCGAACTTCACACACAGGAAGGCTTAGGCACGAGTGACGTGTGGGAACCAACGGCACGGTCGTCGAACTCCTGAGATGAGAGTTATCTTTTTTTTTTCACTTAACCTGTAAAAAAAAACATTGTTTTCCGAGCCGTTTGGGTACTAAACTGCCGAAACGGCAACGGAAGTCCGTCAAACTTGACACGTAGGAAGGTTTAGGCACGAGTGACGTGTGGGAACAAACGGCACGGTCGTCGGACTCCCGAGATGAGAGTTATCGCTTTTTTTCACTTAACCTTTAAAAAAAAAACATTGTTTTCCGAGCCGTTTGGGTACTAGAATGCCGAAACGGCATCGGAAGTCCGTCAAACTCGACACGTAGGAAGGTTTAGGCACGAGTGACGTGTGGGAACAAACGGGACGGTCGTCGGACTCCCGAGTTGAGAGTTATCACTTTTTTTCACTTAACCTTTAAAAAAAAAACATTGTTTTTCGAGCCGTTTGGGTACGAAAATGCCGAAACGGCATCGGCAGTCCGTCAAACTTGACACGTAGGAAGGTTTAGGCACGAGTGACGTGTGGGAACAAACGGCACGGTCGTCGTCGGACTCCCGAGTTGAGAGTTATCACTTTTTTTTTCACTTAACCTTTAAAAAAAAAAAAATTGTTTTTTTTCCGAGCCGTTTGGGTACTAAAATGCCGAAACGGCATCGGCAGTCCGTCAAACTTGACACGTAGGAAGGTTTAGGCACGAGTGACGTGTGGGAACAAACGGCACGGTCGTCGGACTCCCGAGTTGAGAGTTATCGCTTTTTTTCACTTAACCTTTAAAAAAAAAACATTGTTTTCCGAGCCGTTTGGGTACTAGAATGCCGAAACGGCATCGGAAGTCTGTCAAACTCGACACGTAGGAAGGTTTAGGCACGAGTGACGTGTGGGAACAAACGGGACGGTCGTCGGACTCCCGAGTCGAGAGTTATCACTTTTTTTCACTTAACCTTTAAAAAAAAAACATTGTTTTTCGAGCCGTTTGGGTACGAAAATGCCGAAACGGCATCGGCAGTCCGTCAAACTTGACACGTAGGAAGGTTTAGGCACGAGTGACGTGTGGAAACAAACGGGACGGTCGTCGGACTCCCGAGTTGAGAGTTATCACTTTTTTTTTTTCACTTAACCTTTAAAAAAAAAAACATTGTTTTTCGAGCCGTTTGGGTACTAAAATGCCGAAACGGCATCGGAAGTCCGTCAAACTCGACACGTAGGAAGGTTTAGGCACGAGTGACGTGTGGGAACAAACGGCACGGTCGTCGGACTCCCGAGTTGAGAGCTAGCACTTTTTTTCAGTTAACCTTTATAAAAAAACATTGTTTTTCGAGCCGTTTGGGTACTAAAATGCCGAAACGGCATCAGATGTCCGTCAAACTTGACACGTAAAAATGTTTAGGCACGAGTGACGTGTGGGAACAAACGGCACGGTCGTCGGACTCCCGAGATGAGAGTTATCCCTTTTTTTCACTTAACCTTTAAAAAAAAAACATTGTTTTCCGAGCCGTTTGGGTACTAGAATGCCGAAACGGCATCGGAAGTCCGTCAAACTCGACACGTAGGAAGGTTTAGGCACGAGTGACGTGTGGGAACAAACGGGACGGTCGTCGGACTCCCGAGTCGAGAGTTATCACTTTTTTTCACTTAACCTTTAAAAAAAAAAAAAAAACATTGTTTTTCGAGCCGTTTGGGTACTAAAATGCCGAAAGGGCATCGGCAGTCCGTCAAACTTGACACGTAGGAAGGTTTAGGCACGAGTGACGTGTGGGAACAAACGGGACGGTCGTCGGACTCCCGAGTCGAGAGTTATCACTTTTTTTCACTTAACCTTTAAAAAAAAACATTGTTTTTCGAGCCGTTTGGGTACTAAAATGCCGAAACGGCATCGGCAGTCCGTCAAACTAGACACGTAGGATGGTTTAGGCACGAGTGACGTGTGGGAACAAACGGCACGGTCGTCGGACTCCCGAGATGAGAGTTATCACTTTTTTTTCACTTAACCTTTAAAAAAAAAACATTGTTTTCCGAGCCGTTGGGGTACTAGAATGCCGAAACGGCATCGGAAGTCCGTCAAACTCGACACGTAGGAAGGTTTAGGCACGAGTGACGTGTGGGAACAAACGGGACGGTCGTCGGACTCCCGAGTTGAGAGTTATCACTTTTTTTCACTTAACCTTTAAAAAAAAAAAAAACATTATTTTTCGAGCCGTTTGGGTACTAAAATGCCGAAACGGCATCGGCAGTCCGTCAAACTTGACACGTAGGAAGGTTTAGGCACGAGTGACGTGTGGGAACAAACGGGACGGTCGTCGGACTCCCGAGTCGACAGTTATCACTTTTTTTCACTTAACCTTTAAAAAAAAAAACATTGTTTTTCGAGCCGTTTGGGTACTAAAATGCCGAAACGGCTTCGAAAGTCTGTCAAACTTGACACGTAGGAAGGTTTAGGCATGAGTGACGTGTGGGAACAAACGGCACGGTCGTCGGACTCCCGAGATGAGAGTTATCACTTTTTTTTTTTTCACTTAACCTTTAAAAAAAAAACATTGTTTTCCGAGCCGTTTGGGTACTAAAATGCCGAAACGGCATCAGAAGTCCGTCAAACTTGACACGTAGGAAGGTTTTTAGGCACGAGTGACGTGTGGGAACAAACGGCACGGTCGTCGGACTCCCGAGATGAGAGTTATCACTTTTTTTCACTTAACCTTTAAAAAAAAAAACATTGTTTTCCGAGCCGTTTGGGTACTAAAATGCCGAAACGGCATCGGAAGTCCGTCAAACTTGACACGTAGGAAGGTTTAGGCACGAGTGACGTGTGGGAACAAACGGCACGGTCGTCGGACTCCCGAGTTGAGAGTTATCACTTTTTTTCACTTAACCTTTAAAAAAAAAAAAAAAAAACATTGTTTTTCCGAGCCGTTTGGGGCATCGGAAAAAACTGCCGAAACGGCACGGTCGTCGGAAGTTGAGAGTTATCACTTTTTTTCACGTTTTTTCCGATCTAAAATGCCGAAACGGCATCGGAAGTCCGTCAAACTTGACACGTAGGAAGGGTTTAGGCACGAGTGACGTGTGGGAACAAACGGGACGGTCGTCGGACTCCCGAGTTGAGAGTTATCACTTTTTTTCACTTAACCTTTAAAAAAAAAAAAAAAAAAACATTGTTTTTCGAGCCGTTTGGGTACTAAAATGCCGAAACGGCATCGGAAGTCCGTCAAACTTGACACGTAGGAAGGTTTAGGCACGAGTGACGTGTGGGAACAAACGGCACGGTCGTCGGACTCCCGAGTTGAGAGTTATCACTTTTTTTTCACTTAACCTTTAAAAAAAAAAACATTGTTTTTCCGAGCCGTTTGGGTACTAAAATGCCGAAACGGCATCGGAAGTCCGTCAAACTCGACACGTAGGAAGTTTTAGGCACGAGTGACGTGTGGGAACAAGCGGCACGGTCGTCGGACTCCCGAGATGAGAGTTATCACTTTTTTTCACTTAACCTTTAAAAAAAAAAAACATTGTTTTTCCGAGCCGTTTGGGTACTAAAATGCCGAAACGGCATCGGAAGTCCGTCAAACTTGACACGTAGGAAGGTTTAGGCACGAGTGACGTGTGGGAACAAACGGCACGGTCGTCGGACTCCCGAGTTGAGAGTTATCACTTTTTTTTTTCACTTAACCTTTAAAAAAAAAAAAACATTGTTTTTCCGAGCCGTTTGGGTACTAAAATGCCGAAACGGCATCGGAAGTCCGTCAAACTTGACACGTAGGAAGGTTTAGGCACGAGTGACGTGTGGGAACAAACGGGACGGTCGTCGGACTCCCGAGTCGAGAGTTATCACTTTTTTTCACTTAACCTTTAAAAAAAAAAAAAAACATTGTTTTTCGAGCCGTTTGGGTACTAAAATGCCGAAACGGCATCGAAAGTCTGTCAAACTCGACCCGTAGGAAGGTTTAGGCACGAGTGACGTGTGGGAACAAACGGCACGGTCGTCGGACTCCCGAGTTGAGAGTTATCACTTTTTTTCACTTAACCTTTAAAAAAAAAACATTGTTTTTCGAGAGCCGTTTGGGTACTAAAATGCCGAAACGGCATCGGCAAGTCCGTCAAACTTGACACGTAGGAAGGTTTAGGCACGAGTGACGTGTGGGAACAAACGGCACGGTCGTCGGACTCCCGAGTCGAGAGTTATCACTTTTTTTCACTTAACCTTTAAAAAAAAAAAACATTGTTTTCGAGCCGTTTGGGTACTAAAATGCCGAAACGGCATCGGAAGTCCGTCAAACTCGACACGTAGGAAGGTTTAGGCACGAGTGACGTGTGGGAACAAACGGCACGGTCGTCGGACTCCCGAGTTGAGAGTTATCACTTTTTTTCACTTAACCTTTAAAAAAAAACATTGTTTTTCGAGCCGTTTGGGTACTAAAATGCCGAAACGGCATCGGCAGTCCGTCAAACTTGACACGTAGGAAGGTTTAGGCACGAGTGACGTGTGGGAACAAACGGGACGGTCGTCGGACTCCCAAGTTGAGAGTTATCACTTTTTTTTACTTAACCTTTAAAAAAAAAAACATTGTTTTTCGAGCCGTTTGGGTACTAAAATGCCGAAACGGCATCGAAAGTTTGTCAAAGTCGACACATAGGAACGTTTTGGCACGAGTGACATGTGGGAACAAACGGCATGGTCGTCGGACTCCCGAGATGACAGTTATCACTTTTTTTCACTTAACCTTTAAAAAAAAACATTGTTTTCCGAGCCGTTTGGGTACTAAAATGCCGAAACGGCATCGGCAGTCCGTCAAACTAGACACGTAGGAAGTTTTAGGCACGAGTGACGTGTGGGAACGAACGGCACGGTCGTCGGACTCCCGAGATGAGAGTTATCACTTTTTTTCACTTAACCTTTAAAAAAAAACATTGTTTTCCGAGCCGTTTGGGAACTAAAAAACCCGAAACGGCATCGGAAGACCGTCAAACATGACACGTAGGAAGGTTTAGGCACGAGTGATGTGTGGGAACAAACGGCACGGTCGTCGGACTCGTGTGTTTAGAGTTATCGCTTTTTTTCACTTAACCTTTAAAAAAAAACATTGTTTTCCGAGCCGCTTGGGTACTAAAATGCCGAAACGGCATCGAAAGTCCGTCAAACTCGACACGTAGGAAGTTTTAGGCACGAGTGACGTGTGGGAACAAACGGCACGGTCGTCGGACTCCCGAGATGAGAGTTATCACTTTTTTTCACTTAACCTTTAAAAAAAAACATTGTTTTCCGAGCCGTTTGGGTACTAAAATGCCGAAACGGCATCGGAAGTCCGTCAAACTTGACACGTAGGAAGGTTTAGGCACGAGTGACGTGTGGGAACAAACGGCACGGTCGTCGGACTCCCGAGTTGAGAGTTTTCACTTTTTTTCACTTAACCTTTAAAAAAAAAAACATTGTGTCCGAGCCATTTGGGTACTAAAATGCCGACACGGCATCGAAATTTCGTCAAACTCGACACGTAGGAAGGTTTAGGCACGAGTGACGTGTGGGAACAAACGGCACGGTCGTCGGACTCCCGAGATGAGAGTTATCCCTTTTTTTTCACTTAACCTTTAAAAAAAAAAAAAAACATTGTTTTCCGAGCCGTTTGGGTACTAAAATGTCGAAACGGCATCGGAAGTCCGTCAAACTTGACACGTAGCAAGGTTTAGGCACGAGTGACGTGTGGGAACAAACAGGACGGTCGTCAGACTCCCGAGTCGAGAGTTATCACTTTTTTTCACTTAACCTTTAAAAAAGAACATTGTTTTCCGAGCCGTTTGGGTACTAAAATGCCGAAACGGCATCGGTAGTCCGTCAAACTCGACACGTAGGAAGGATTGGGCACGAGTGACGTGTGGGAACAAACGGGACGGTCGTCGGACTCCCGAGTTGAGAGTTATCACTTTTTTTCACTTAACCTTTAAAAAAAAAAAAAAAAAATTGTTTTTTTCGAGCCGTTTGGGTACTAAAATGCCGAAACGGCATCGAAGTCCGTCAAACTTGACACGTAGGAGGAAGGTTTAGGCACGAGTGACTTGTGGGAACAAACGGCACGGTCGTCGGACTCCCGAGATGAGAGTTATCACTTTTTTTCACTTAACCTTTAAAAAAAAAAACATTGTGTTCGAGCCATTTGGGTACTAAAATGCCGAAACGGCATCGAAAGTCCGTCAAACCCGACACGTAGGAAGGTTTAGGCACGAGTGACGTGTGGGAACAAACGGGACGGTCGTCGGACTCCCGAGTTGAGAGTTATCACTTTTTTTCACTTAACCTTTAAAAAAAAAAAAAAAACATTTTTTTTCGAGCCGTTTGGGTACTAAAATGCCGAAACGGCATCGGAAGTCCGTCAAACTTGACACGTAGGAAGGTTTAGGCACGAGTGACGTGTGGGAACAAACGGCACGGTCGTCGGACTCCCGAGTTTGAGAGTTATCACTTTTTTTTTCACTTAACCTTTAAAAAAAAAACATTGTTTTCCGAGCCGTTTGGGTACTAAAATGCCGAAGCATCGGCAAGTCCGTCAAACTTGACACGTAGGAAGGTTTAGGCACGAGTGACGTGTGGGAACAAACGGGACGGTCGTCGGACTCCCGAGTTGAGAGTTATCACTTTTTTTCACTTAACCTTTAAAAAAAAAAAAAAAAAAACATTGTTTTCCGAGCCGTTTGGGTACTAAAATGCCGAAACGGCATCGAAAGTCCGTCAAACTTGACACGTAGGAAGGTTTAGGCACGAGTGACGTGTGGGAACAAACGGCACGGTCGTCGGACTCCCGAGATGAGAGTTATCACTTTTTTTTCACTTAACCTTTAAAAAAAAAAAAAACATTGTTTTCCGAGCCGTTTGGGTACTAAAATGCCGAAACGGCATCGAAAGTCCGTCAAACTCGACACGTAGGAAGGTTTAGGCACGAGACTGACGTGTGGGAACAAACGGCACGGTCGTCGGACTCCCGAGATGAGAGTTATCATTTTTTTTCACTTAACCTTTAAAAAAAAAACATTTTTTCCGAGCCGTTTGGGTACTAAAATGCCGAAACGGCATCGAAGTCCGTCAAACTTGACACGTAGAAGGTTTAGGCACGAGTGACGTGTGGGAACAAACGGCACGGTCGTCGGACTCCCGAGATGAGAGTTATCATCTTTTTTTCACTTAACCTTTAAAAAAAAAACATTGTTTTCCGAGCCGTTTGGGTACTAAAATGCCGAAACGGCATCGGAAGTCCGTCAAACTTGACACGTAGGAAGGTTTAGGCACGAGTGACGTGTGGGAACAAACGGGACGGTCGTCGGACTCCCGAGTTGAGAGTTATCACTTTTTTTCACTTAACCTTTAAAAAAAAAAAAAAAACATTGTTTTTTCCGAGCCGTTTGGGTACTAAAATGCCGAAACGGCATCGGCAGTCCGTCAAACTTGACACGTAGGAAGGTTTAGGCACGAGTGACGTGTGGGAACAAACGGGACGGTCGTCGGACTCCCGAGTCGAGAGTTATCACTTTTTTTCACTAACCTTTAAAAAAAAAAACATTGTTTTTCGAGCCGTTTGGGTACTAAAATGCCGAAACGGCATCGGCAGTCCGTCAAACTTGACACGTAGGAAGGTTTAGGCACGAGTGACGTGTGGGAACAAACGGGACACGGTCGTCGGACTCCCGAGTCGAGAGTTATCACTTTTTTTCACTTAACCTTTAAAAAAAAACATTGTTTTTCGAGCCGTTCGGGTACTAAAATGCCGAAACGGCATCGGCAGTCCGTCAAACTTGACACGTAGGAAGGTTTAGGCACGAGTGATGTGTGGGAACAAACGGCACGGTCGTCGGACTCCCGAGATGAGAGTTATCACTTTTTTTTCACTTAACCTTTAAAAAAAAAAACATTATTTTTCGAGCCGTTTGGGTACTAAAATGCCGAAACGGCATCAGAAGTCCATCAAACTTGAGACGTAAGAATGTTTAGGCACGCGTGACTTGTGTGAACAAACGGCACGGTCGTCGGACTCCCGAGATGAGAGTTATCTATTTTTTTCACTTAACCTTTAAAAAAAAACATTGTTTTCCGAGCCGTTGGGGTACTAGAATGCCGAAACGGCATCGGAAGTCCGTCAAACTCGACACGTAGGAAGGTTTAGGCACGAGTGACGTGTGGGAATAAACGGGACGGTCGTCGGACTCCCGAGTCGAGAGTTATCACTTTTTTTCACTTAACCTTTAAAAAAAAAACATTGTTTTTCGAGCCGTTTGGGTACGAAAATGCCGAAACGGCATCGGCAGTCCGTCAAACTTGACACGTAGGAAGGTTTAGGCACGAGTGACGTGTGGGAACAAACGGGACGGTTGTCGGACTCCCGAGTCGAGAGTTATCACTTTTTTTCACTTAACCTTTAAAAAAAAACATTGTTTTTCGAGCCGTTCGGGTACTAAAATGCCGAAACGGCATCGGCAGTCCGTCAAACTTGACACGTAGGAAGGTTTAGGCACGAGTGACGTGTGGGAACAAACGGGACGGTCGTCGGACTCCCGAGTCGAGAGTTATCACTTTTTTTCACTTAACCTTTAAAAAAAAAAAACATTATTTTTCGAGCCGTTTGGGTACTAAAATGCCGAAACGGCATCGAAAGTCTGTCAAACTCGACACGTAAGAATGTTTAGGCACGAGTGACGTGTGAGAACAAACGGCACGGTCGTCGGACTCCCGAGTTGAGAGTTATCACTTTTTTTCACTTAACCTTTAAAAAAAACATTGTTTTTCGAGCCGTTTGGGTACTAAAATGCCGAAACGGCATCGGCATTCCGTCAAACTTGACACGTACGAAGGTTTAGGCACGAGTGACGTGTGGGAACAAACAGGACGGTCGTCGGACTCCCGAGTCGAGAGTTATCACTTTTTTTCACTTAACCTTTAAAAAAAAAAACATTATATTTCGAGCCGTTTGGGTACTTAAATGCCGAAACGGCATCGAAAGTCTGTCAAACTCGACACGTAAGAAGGTTTAGGCACGAGTGACGTGTGAGAACAAACGGCACGGTCGTCGGACACCCGAGTTGAGAGTTATCACTTTTTTTCACTTAACCTTTAAAAAAAAACAATGTTTTTCGAGCCGTTTGGGTACTAAAATGCCGAAACGGCATCGGCAGTCCGTCAAACTTGACACGTAGGAAGGTTCAGGCACGAGTGACGTGTGGGAACAAACGGGACGGTCGTCGGACTCCCAAGTTGAGAGTTGTCACTTTTTTTTACTTAACCTTTAAAAAAAAAAACATTGTTTTTCGAGCCGTTTGGGTACTAAAATGCCGAAACGGCATCGAAAGTTTGTCAAAGTCGACACATAGGAACGTTTTGGCACGAGTGACATGTGGGAACAAACGGCATGGTCGTCGGACTCCCGAGATGACAGTTATCACTTTTTTTCACTTAACCTTTAAAAAAAAAAAACATTGTTTTCCGAGCCGTTTGGGTACTAAAATGCCGAAACGGCATCGGCAGTCCAGTCCGTCAAACTAGACACGTAGGAAGTTTTAGGCACGAGTGACGTGTGGGAACGAACGGCACGGTCGTCGGACTCCCGAGATGAGAGTTATCACTTTTTTTCACTTAACCTTTAAAAAAAAACATTGTTTTCCGAGCCGTTTGGGAACTAAAAAACCCGAAACGGCATCGGAAGACCGTCAAACATGACACGTAGGAAGGTTTAGGCACGAGTGACGTGTGGGAACAAACGGCACGGTCGTCGGACTCGTGTGTTTAGAGTTATCGCTTTTTTTCACTTAACCTTTAAAAAAAAACATTGTTTTCCGAGCCGCTTGGGTACTAAAATGCCGAAACGGCATCGAAAGTCCGTCAAACTCGACACGTAGGAAGTTTTAGGCACGAGTGACGTGTGGGAACAAACGGCACGGTCGTCGGACTCCCGAGATGAGAGTTATCACTTTTTTTCACTTAACCTTTAAAAAAAAACATTGTTTTCCAAGCCGTTTGGGTACTAAAATGTCGAAACGGCATCGGAAGTCCGTCAAACTTGACACGTAGCAAGGTTTAGGCACGAGTGACGTGTGGGAACAAACAGGACGGTCGTCAGACTCCCGAGTCGAGAGTTATCACTTTTTTTCACTTAACCTTTAAAAAAGAACATTGTTTTCCGAGCCGTTTGGGTACTAAAATGCCGAAACGGCATCGGTAGTCCGTCAAACTCGACACGTAGGAAGGATTGGGCACGAGTGACGTGTGGGAACAAACGGCACGGTCGTCGGACTCCCGAGATGAGAGTTATCACTTTTTTTCACTTAACCTTTAAAAAAAAAACATTGTTTTCCGAGCCGTTTGGGTACTAAAATGCCGAAACGGCATCAGAAGTCCGTCAAACTTGACACGTAGGAATGTTCAGGCACGAGTGACGTGTGGGAACAAACGGCACGGTCGTCGGACTCCCGAGATGAGAGTTATCGCTTTTTTTCACTTAACCTTTAAAAAAAAACATTGTTTTCCGAGCCGTTTGGGTACTAGAATGCCGAAACGGCATCGGAAGTCTGTCAAACTCGACACGTAGGAAGGTTTAGGCACGAGTGACGTGTGGGAGCAAACGGGACGGTCGTCGGACTCCCGAGTTGAGAGTTATAACTTTTTCTCAACTTAAAAAAAAAAAAAAAAAAAAAAAAAAAACATTGTTTTTCGAGCCGTTTGGGTACTAAAATGTCGAAACGGCATCGGAAGTCCGTCAAACTTGACACGTAGCGTAAGGGTTTAGGCACGAGTGACGTGTGGGAACAAACGGACGGTCGTCGTCGGACTCCCGAGTCGAGAGTTATCACTTTTTTTCACTTAACCTTTAACAAAGAACATTGTTTTCCGAGCCGTTTGGGTACTAAAATGCCGAAACGGCATCGGTAGTCCGGCAAACTCGACACGTAGGAAGGATTGGGCACGTGTGACGTGTGGCAACAAACGGCACGGTCGTCGGACTCTCGAGATGAGAGTTATCATTTTTTTTCACTTAACCTTTAAAAAAAAACAATGGTTTCCGAGCCGTTTGGGTACTAAAATGCCGAAACGGCATCAGAAGTCCGTCAAACTTGAGACGTAAGAATGTTTAGGCACGCGTGACTTGTGGGAACAAACGGCACACTCGTCGGACTCCCGAGATGAGAGTTATCGCTTTTTTTCACTTAACCTTTAAAAAAAATACATTGTTTTCCGAGCCGTTTGGGTACTAGAATGCCGAAACGGCATCGGAAGTCCGTCAAACTCGACACGTAGGAATGTTTAGGCATGAGTGACGTGTGGGAACAAACGGGACGGTCGTCGGACTCCCGAGTTGAGAGTTATCAATTTTTTTCACTTAACCTTTAAAAAAAAAAAAAAAACATTGTTTTTCGAGCCGTTTGGGTACTAAAATGTCGAAACGGCATCGGAAGTCCGTCAAACTTGACACGTAGCAAGGTTTAGGCACGAGTGACGTGTGGGAACAAACGGCACGGTTGTCGGACTCGTGCGTTTGGAGTTATCGCTTTTTTTCACTTAACCTTTAAAAAAAAACATTGTTTTCCGAGCCGTTTGGGTACTAAAATGCCGAAAGGGCATCGGCAGTCCGTCAAACTTGACATGTAGAAAGGTTTAGGCACGAGTGACGTGTGGGAACAAACGGGACGGTCGTTGGACTCCCGAGTTGAGAGTTATCACTTTTTTTCACTGAACCTTTAAAAAAAAAAACCTTGTTTTCCGAGCCGTTTGGGTACTAAAATGCCGAAACGGCATCGAAAGTCTGTCAAACTTGACACGTAGGAAGGTTTAGGCACGAGTGACTTGTGGGAACAAACGGCACGGTCGTCGGACTCCCGAGATGAGAGTTATCATTTTTTTTCACTTAACCTTTAAAAAAAAAACATTGTTTTCCGAGCCGTTTGGGAACTAAAATGCCGAAACGGCATCGAAAGTCTGTCAAACTCGACACGTAGGAAGGTTTAGGCACGACTGACGTGTGGGAACAAACGGCACGGTCGTCGGACTCCCGAGATGAGAGTTATCATTTTTTTTCACTTAACCTTTAAAAAAAAACTTTCTTTTCCGAGCCGTTTGGGTACTAAAATGCCGAAACGGCATCAGAAGTCCGTCAAACTTGAGACGTAAGAATGTTTAGGCACGCGTGACTTGTGGGAACAAACGGCACGGTCGTCGGACTCCCGAGATGAGAGTTATCGCTTTTTTTCACTTAACCTTTAAAAAAAAACCATTGTTTTCCGAGCCGTTCGGGTACTGGAATGCCGAAACGGCATCGGAAGTCCGTCAAACTTGACACGTAGGAAGGTTTAGGCACGAGTGACGTGTGGGAATAAACGGGACGGTCGTCGGACTCCCGAGTTGAGAGTTATCACTTTTTTTCACTTAACCTTTAAAAAAAAACATTGTTTTTCGAGCCGTTTGGGTACGAAAATGCCGAAACGGCATCGGCAGTCCGTCAAACTTGACACGTAGGAAGGTTTAGGCACGAGTGACGTGTGGGAACAAACGGGACGGTTGTCGGACTCCCGAGTCGAGAGTTATCACTTTTTTTCACTTAACCTTTAAAAAAAAACATTGTTTTTCGAGCCGTTTGGGTACTAAAATGCCGAAACGGCATCGGCAGTCCGTCAAACTTGACACGTAGGAAGGTTTAGGCACGAGTGACGTGTGGGAACAAACGGGACGGTCGTCGGACTCCCGAGTCGAGAGTTATCACTTTTTTTCACTTAACCTTTAAAAAAAAAACATTGTTTTTCGAGCCGTTTGGGTACGAAAATGCCGAAACGGCATCGGCAGTCCGTCAAACTTGACACGTAGGAAGGTTTAGGCACGAGTGACGTGTGGGAACAAACGGGACGGTTGTCGGACTCCCGAGTCGAGAGTTATCACTTTTTTTCACTTAACCTTTAAAAAAAAACATTGTTTTTCGAGCCGTTTGGGTACTAAAATGCCGAAACGGCATCGGCAGTCCGTCAAACTTGACACGTAGGAAGGTTCAGGCACGAGTGACGTGTGGGAACAAACGGGACGGTCGTCGGACTCCCAAGTTGAGAGTTATCACTTTTTTTTACTTAACCTTTAAAAAAAAAAACATTGTTTTTCGAGCCGTTTGGGTACTAAAATGCCGAAACGGCATCGAAAGTTTGTCAAAGTCGACACATAGGAACGTTTTGGCACGAGTGACATGTGGGAACAAACGGCATGGTCGTCGGACTCCCGAGATGACAGTTATCACTTTTTTTCACTTAACCTTTAAAAAAAAACATTGTTTTCCGAGCCGTTTGGGTACTAAAATGCCGAAACGGCATCGGCAGTCCGTCAAACTAGACACGTAGGATGGTTTAGGCACGAGTGACGTGTGGGAACAAACGGCACGGTCGTCGGACTCCCGAGATGAGAGTTATCATTTTTTTTCACTTAACCTTTAAAAAAAAACTTTCTTTTCCGAGCCGTTTGGGTACTAAAATGCCGAAACGGCATCAGAAGTCCATCAAACTTGAGACGTAAGAATGTTTAGGCACGCGTGACTTGTGGGAACAAACGGCACGGTCGTCGGACTCCCGAGATGAGAGTTATCGCTTTTTTTCACTTAACCTTTAAAAAAAAAACATTGTTTTCCGAGCCGTTCGGGTACTGGAATGCCGAAACGGCATCGGAAGTCCGTCAAACTTGACACGTAGGAAGGTTTAGGCACGAGTGACGTGTGGGAACAAACGGGACGGTCGTCGGACTCCCGAGTTGAGAGTTATCACTTTTTCTCACTTAACCTTTAAAAAAAAAAAACATTGTTTTTCGAGCCATTTGGGTACTAAAATGCCGAAACGGCATCGAAAGTCTGTCAAACTCGACACGTAGGAAGGTTTAGGCACGAGTGACGTGTGGGAACAAACGGGACGGTCGTCGGACTCCCGAGTTGAGAGTTATCACTTTTTTTCACTTAACCTTTAAAAAAAAAAAAACATTGTTTTTCGAGCCGTTTGGGTACTAAAATGCCGAAACGGCATCGAAAGTCTGTCAAACTCGACACGTAGGAAGGTTTAGGCACGAGTGACGTGTGGGAACAAACGGCACGGTCGTCGGACTCCCGAGATGAGAGTTATCATTTTTTTTCACATAACTTTTAAAAAAAAACATTGTTTTCCGAGCCGTTTGGGTACTAAAATGCCGAAACGGCATCGGCAATTCGTCACAGTTGACACGTAGGAAGGTTTAGGCATGAGTGACGTGTGGGAACAAACGGCATGGTCGTCGGACTCCCGAGATGAGAGTTATCACTTTTTTTCACTTAACCTTTAAAAAAAAAAAAAACATTGTTTTTCGAGCCGTTTGGGTACTAAAATGCCGAAACGGCATCGAAAGTCTGTCAAACTCGACACGTAGGAAGGTTTAGGCACAAGTGACGTGTGGGAACAAACGGCATGGTCGTCGGACTCCCGAGATGAGAGTTATCACTTTTTTTCACTTAACCTTTGAAAAAAACATTGTTTTCCGAGCCGTTTGGGTACAAAAATGCCGAAAAGGCATCGGAAGTCCGTCAAACTCGACACGTAGGAAGGTTTAGGCACGAGTGACGTGTGGGAACAAACGGCACGATCGTCGGACTCCCGAGTTGAGAGTTATCAATTTTTTCACTTAACCTTTAAAAAAAAAATATTGTTTTCCGAGCCGTTTGGGTACTAAAATGCCTAAACGGCATCGGAAGTCCGTCAAACTTGACACAGAGGAAGGTTTAGGCACGAGTGACGTGTGGAAACAAACGGGTGAGAGTTGTCACGTTTTCACTTAATTTTGTATGAAAAACAATGTCTGCTGTGCTTTTTAAATACTTGAATCTTTCTTTCAGTAAGCTTATTTATTTATATGCATATTTATTCATTGTCTATAACATGTTCATTATTTTATCTAATATGTATATATTTTTTTTTCAGGTTGTTTGCAAGGAATAGATCGATGTATGGTGTTTTTTTGTCAGCATATTTTGCGATAGATTTAAAACTCCATTTTGGTCTACGAATTATGACTTTGTAATGTTATTTTGCAAGACATTATAAATATTTTTTTATTTTATGAATTTTAATGTGAAACAATGTGAATGAATGTGTTAGTTTACGTTGTCACGCATATTTATAAATATTTGAATTTGAATGAATGCTTTAATTTTGTCATTCGTATAATATTAATTCTACATTTTATCAGGTTGAAAAAAGCTACAAAAGTATTCCCCAATTGAAAACAGGTGTTGGCTGTTTGAAAAGTATTAGCGACGGTTAAATAACTGTCGGTAAAACCGTTGGTAAAAATGCCTGCATATGCGTCTGTGTTGGCCTTTTGCGACGGTCTCGTACTGTCGCTAAAGCTATCAAATTCTATGGGTTCAGGCTATCGCTAATAATTGCAGTGAAAGATTATTTGCGACGGCACCAACTCGTCGCTAATAGTTCATTTGTGTCGGCCTTGCAACGGTCGCAAATACTATTTACTTTGGCGACAGGAATTTGCGACGGGGTATTGCCGTCGCAAAAGGTGACCCATGCCGTCGCTTGGTAGTCGCAAATAGTATTTGCGACGCCCGTAGATTCGTCGCCGGAAATGCCGTCGCACAGCCGACGCAATTGAGTATTTGCGACGGCAAAACAAATATTAGCGACGGCATTATGCCGTCGCAAATAGCACATTTTTTAGTAGTGCACCTTTATAATTCAGAACTCTTTTACTGCAATCTACCTCTACGATGTTCGTGTTACTAGCCCTTTCTCGGCGCAGTGATAATACCATCCAAGCTGCCATCTGTCGTGCTAAGCTAATGTTTTAAAACAAAAAAACCAAGCGCACTTCTTTATGTGTTTTTTGTGGGAGGAGGGGGGGAACGGGATCTATATGCCTAAGAAAAGGAGGGAAAGATATCTCTAAAATGTCTAAACAAGCATATTGCAAAATATGTAAAAAAGAAAATGAGTGGAATTTGTCTAGTAATAGTGCGCCTCTGCCCATGTTTAGGATCATATGTTTGCCTCTCTCTTTCTTAGGGGTTTTGGCTCCTCGGATATACTAAAGAAGAGATATGTAGAAAAGAAATTAAGAATAAACACCCACAACTACCTTGAATGTCTCTAGATTTTAATGATTCAATTGTCTGTATAAAGCTCAAGCATTAAACATTCCTCAATAGCCAAATGTTCTGCATATGTTTACGTATTGCATTCTAATAGGGTATTCAGATCAATTTATGCATACCTTGACTAATTTTTTCTCCAGCCCGATCAAAGATAAAGTATTCACAGGGGATAAATTGTCGTGACCTAGCTTCAAGAATTGAATCTGGGTTAGTTAATGTAAGGAGCATACTCACTTGACCAACTATAACAACTCCTTGGATTCCAGTTATTTTTTTGTTTTTGTTTGATGAACGATAATACAACCAGCAAACCCAAAACAAAACAAAACAAAACAAAAGTAAGGCCCATACGCCTCCACAATTCTCTAAAGCTTCGAGTGGAGGGGAAACAAAGCTGAACTGAAAGAAGAAAAACTAGACTTCACCAATATAATCAAGTATTTTAAAGACAATTCTTTTATTTATTTATTTATTTTTTGCCAATCGATCAATAGGAGATAACCCATCAAGATAAATACATTATACTAAACAATCATTTATCTAAAAAATTCAATCAAATAAAACAATCGCAACAAGTCTAACATTCACAAAAAAATCACTACACCATTAGAGAGAGTGGAACTTAAGAAGTCAACAAACATTGTACTTAATAATCAATCGGATACTATTAAACCAGTTGGGTATTGACAAGATAATTCTAATTTGCTGGGACTAATTTGTATGCAAATTTGCGTACGTACAATTAACTTTCTACATCGATTACCAAATATTGCTTAATTGTGTACAAATTTTGCGTATCTAACGTTGAGATATTGCTATTGAAACATAAACCTAAGAAAACTTCATCTCATTCTCAAGAAATCTCCCAGGTATGTATGAAATGACTTTGAAATGCAATTGAAATTAGTGAACTTAGAAAAGTTAGTGGCAGACAAAGTGATGACATATTCCACTAAACAAAAAAAGGGAACCCAGCTGCTTTACACAAAGAAACCCCCACTAGTTCATTTGTCATTTTAGCACGAGTTACAGATAAACACAAATTTTGTACAAAATTTTTATATTGAAGTTTTATACAAAACTAACTATATTTCACAAAGAAAGTCCTTGCACTCAGTGGCGTACCTACCCTAGAATTAGGGAGTCAGCTCCCCTAAATTTTAAAACTCTTCTTACCTCTATGTATTTTAATGTATTTATATTACAAAATATTATATTAATCTTTTAAAATTTTAAAATTTTTCTTTAACCTTCGAAATTTAAAAAAAATTAGTTTGACTTTTTTAAAAAAATTTCTGAGTCCGCCTTGCATACGAGATCATTTGTCGTTTCAATAAAAGAAATACCTTAGTTTTTCGTTTGACACAATCATTACCTTTTTTAAAGCAAAATTTTTATTGAAAAACAAAAATTTATTTGACACGAAAACAATGCATAGAGAGAGTCAATTCTTTTTTTTTTTTTTACTTTTCTTTAGTTACCCGAAGAAAAATAAAAAAAATGAATAAGCGTTTCTCAATATATGTACACATACATTTACATTTAGTTATTCATAAAAATAATTTAATATAATTTTTTATGTTTTTTCTTAATAAATTTTTCATTCAAATACAACTATTATTGAGAACGATGGAATAAAGCAGTCTTTAAAACGTGTGAAAGAAAGCACTATCCTCCAAAGCTAAAGCGAAAATGCAAATTCAAAAAGAAGATTTAGACATATTCTGATGCATAACTAATTAAGGAGTATCAATCACGTCCCTCCAATAATTCACATTATCACGTAAATAAGAGTTGTAGGTCACTGTCCTAACTAAACCCACTATCTGAGGAGTATTAAATGCACTTATTCTTTTTTTTTTTTTCGGTCTGCAGTTCATTTTCCTTCGTGGGTGAGGCTCCAAATCTTTAATTGAAGATAGAAAGTAGTTGAAGTGTTATTCTACTTTTTTTTCTTTTGGACCGGTAAATTTAAAAAAAAAAATAATAATGCTATACAAATAAAATATTAATTTGTACAAAATTTATCATACATAAAGATTAGTTGTGATAATTTTATTTCATAGTAAAACACTTATTATATATTTTGACTCATAAAATTAAAATAAAATAGAGACATTATTTGGTAAAATTTTAGTATAAAATTATGAAATAATAGAATTCATGCCCACCTACCCCTTAGTCTTAGGTGAAAGAGCATGTTATTCCAAGAGTTCGAAGGATTGGCTACTAGCCACTGGCAAAGAGAAAAAAAAGGAAAGACAACGTATTTGGCCATTCAAGTTTCAAAGGGAAAATCAAAACTAGTTCCTTATTGTGCTTTGATGGGGTTCATTTCTTCAATATTCATAGGTCGATGATTGCAATAATCGTGCTGATTTACACAAAACAAAAGAAACAAGAAAGTGGGACGTGCTTTGCCTTTGTAGAAAGTTAGGAGGCCCAATCTCCAACTCCAGGCATGTCAATCATGGTGGTTGATAATGTGATAATGTGAACAAATATATGCAGGACGAAGAACTAACTTAGCGGTTTCTTACTATTTTTTTTTTTTTTTTTCATTCGAATTTGAAACGGAAGTGTGTAACCAACTTGGCTAATCCTTAGAATTCATGGCCTTTTAAATGGTCAGTGGTTTGACTCTTGTTAAGTGCAAAAAGTAATTTAAGGACTTTAACTTAGTAATTACTTGATTTGTGTAAAATACGAGGACTAAACAGATCTCCAGATTAGTCGAGATTTATACAAACTGGCCTAGACACTTGGTTAAAAAAAAAAAAATTTCATTTGTCCTTACTCTTCTTCTTATATGGGGTGAGGTCAAATATCCCAGAGACAATTCTCAAACTGCAAGAATCAACAAAATTAAACATCTCAAAAGGATTTTAAACTTAATTACTAAAACTGAAGTTGATCAAGAAATTATATTTTCAAAACATGATATTTTAGCTTGAAAACACAAGTTGTAAATTTCCTGATGAAATACTAGATAAAACTCAATTACAAAGATTTTTAGAGTCTCAATTATATTAATCCCTATTATAAAAATCTTGCAAAAGATTCTGCTATCTTATATGATAGATTAAAGAAAAATCCGTCTCCTTGGATGCCAGATCATACTTTGGCAGTTCAAACAATTAAATCTAAGATTAAAAATTTTTCATGTTTAACTCTTGCTAATCCTGCATGGTTTAAAATTGTGCAAATTAATGCTAGTAATATTGGTTATGGTGGCATTCTTACTCAGGTAATACCTGATACCAAAAAGCAAATCTTGATAAGATATGCTTCAAGAAAATGGAATCTTGCTCAATCTAAATATGCTGCTGTGAAGAAAGAACTTCTTTCTATTGTTAAATGTATATCTAAATTTCAAGATGATTTATTAAATAAAAAAAAACAGAATTGTCAAGCTGCAAAATATATTTTCAGCAACGATGTTAAACACGATGCATCTAAGCATATAATTGCTAGATGGCAAGTACAACTATCTGTGTTTGACTTTGATATTATGTACATTAAAGGGAAGGATAATTCTTTTCCTGATTTCCTCACTCATGAATTTTTACAGGAATGAATCCTTATGATCGAGAAAAAGGAAGGGGATATAACTCCAACCGAGGTGGTGGTAGGGAAAATAACCCCTGAAAAGGTCGTGGTTCTAACCAGGCTTCATCATCTGGCATGAAACCAGACAAAAACAAAGTCACAGTTATATCTATGAATGATCTTATCTATGCCAAGTTGCAACAACTTTTTGCATAAGAAGGCCAAGCTAGTGGCTCTCAACAAGGTACCTCTGACCTTGAAGCATCATATATTCAGATAGTGGAATTCTCATCACATTCTCTGACTCCTATTTAGCTTTCCTATACAGACCATGTCATGCCCAGATTTTTTGCACTCGAGGAATACTCACACAAGCAAGAAAAATGTTGTACTCTCTCGTTAGAACTCACCCTCCTAGAAGAATGAGTGCGACTAAGTTTGAATGAAAAATTGGTTTGAATAAAGGGCTTTTGAAAAAAAATTCGGAGTCGCCACCTAACTTAATTAAGGTGAGTTAGGTCACTTAAAAGCTAAGAATAATCCGAAGACTACACTTAGGGTTTTTGAAAAAGGTTTTTGAAAATATCTCCTCAAGAGAGGGTTTTTAAGAAAAACAGGTTGTTTGGCAACCTTCGGAAAACATTTAGCCCTTTTTTGAAAAATAACTCCTTTTGGTCTTTGAAATCAGTGATCCTAGGTTCGGAGGTTGGTTACGTGTAGGGAAGACGCACTAAGCCATCACCCTACCCCGCTCTTTTGGTACCTACATGTCAATCTACCCTAGATTCACCTATGAGAATCTTTAATTAACTATAGTTCAACCCTATTCACTTTGAAAAACAATGTTTGAAAAGAAACTAACATGATGCATGATATGCACGCGTAAGAAAAAAGAATTGACAAATAGATTTGAAAAGAGATTGATTTGAAATTGATTTGATTTGAAAATGGATTTGAAGAGATGGAATTGAAATTAGAAAGTTTGAAATTTTGGAAATAGAAATTTGAAATTGGAAGTTTGAAAATAGATTAGAGATTTGAAAAAGACTGTAGAATTTGAGATTTGGAAAATGTGGTGGAATTTGAAATTTGAAAGAAGTTGTGACCGCACCTATGAAGGTGGAATTGATAGTTTGAAAAGTGTTATGACCACACCTATGAAGGTTGCCTACGTATCCCTTTTGGGAAATCAGGTCAGTCGTAGTTCGGATAAGAGTTCGATTGAAAAAAGATTGATTTGGAAGAAAGAGATTGAATTGGAAGATTGAGAGATTGAACTTGGAATTGAAAATTGGAATTCGGAATTGAAAAGATTGAATTTTGATTTGAAAAGATAGAACTCGGAAGAGAGATTTAGACGTATTTTGGAGAGATAGAGGTTTAGGAAACGTAGACTTAGGAAAGATTTGACTTGACTTGGAAGGTTTGGAAGATTAAGAAAGATTAGATTTAGGAAATGTTTGAAAAGGAAAAGGTCCGATTTAGGAAAGTTCCGAATTAGGAAAGTTTCATTTTTGGAAAGTTTTGGAATTAGGAAAGTTTGGAAATTGGAAAGTTTTGAATTTAGAAAGTTTCATCTTAGGAAAGTGTTGTTTTAGGAAAGGTTTTGAAATTAGGAAGTTTTGAAAATTGGAAAGTTTTGAGTTTAGAAAGTTTTGAAATAGGAAAGTATGGAGTTTAGAAATGTTTTGAATTAGGAAAGTTTCAACTTAAGAAAGGTTTTGAATTTGGAATGTTTTTAAAAAAGGAAAGTTTTCAATTTAGGAAATGTTTGAATTAAGAAAGTTTTGAGTTTAGAAAGTCTTAGATTTGGAAAGATGTTGAAGTTTTGAAAAATTTTAGAATTTAGAAAGTTTTTAAAAATTTGAGTTATAGAAAATCTTGAGACTAGGAAAGGTTCGAGTTTAGGAAAGATGTGGAAATTGAGTTTTAAAATTTAGGAAAGACTTTTATGTTCAAGTTTTAGAAACTTAAGAAAGTGGTAGTTTAGGACATATTTGAATTAGGAAAGAGTTGGATTAGGAAAGAGAAAGTTTGATTTTGTTTCCAAAAACGGAGGACGGGATCTAGTTTCCTAAACGGGAATATTTGATTTGATTTTCTAAAGGGAAGATAAGATTTGGCAAGGATTTGGAAAGGGGACGTTCTAGAAACCCTAGATTTGAAAAATTATAGTTTTGACGTAGAAAATAGGTTTTGGAAATGTGTATAGTTTAGATATGAAAACAAGAGGTTTTGGAAACCTAGGTTTAGGGGGCAAAGTTTGAAAACCATGTTTTTGGAAAGAAAATTAGGGTTTCCTAATGGTTAGCTCTAGGGCTTGACTTGGGCTTTAAGAAAAGAGATTTTTGGAAAGTACGTTTTTGGAAACGAGTTTTTGGAAGGAAATCCTAGGGAGAAGTTTTTGGAAAATGAATTTGAAGGGAGAGTTTTTGGAAAGAGATTTTTAAAGAAAAAGGAGTTTTTGGAAATTGTGTTTTTGGAAATGAAGAGTTTTGGAAGAAAAATCCTAGAGGGGAATTTCTAGAAGGAAGATTTTGGGAAGAGAGTTTTTAGAAAGATCTTTAGGGAGTGTTTTTGGAAAGTGGATTTTGAAGAGAGCGTTTTGGAAAGGAGTTGAAAAAGGAAGCTTTGAAAAATAGATTTTGGAGGGAGTTTTTGAAAACAACTTTGGAGAGGAGAGTTTTAGGAAAGTATGTTGAAAAAGAAATTTTTAGGAAGAGATTTTTGAAGAGAGAGTTTTTTGGCAAGTATGAAAACGTCTCATTTTCCTAAAGTGATTCTAGCCATAAGAAGACCAAAACCACTTTAGGAAAGCGGTTTTGAAAACAACAAGATTTGAAAATATGGACTGTATTGGTCACTTTAAATGTAACACTTTCCTAAAGCAATCCTAGCTATGGAAAAGCTAGAATCACTCTAGGATTGTGGTTTTGAAAACCAATTTTTGAAAAAGAGATTTTGATGCAATTTTGAAAACAAGTTTGAAAACGATTTGAAAAACAACTTTGAAAACGGCTTTTGGAAGATGCAAGATCATGATATGCACAATGCAATTTGGGGTCGTGAACATACAAGGCTAAGGTTTCACCACATAATCAAGGGGGCCGAACCCACGTGGTCTCTGGTTAGACTAGAAGAAAGCCCCCGACACGGTGACTCTCCAATAGTCCAATCCTACACATGGACTGGGAATCCCCTTGTTTCAAGCATGCAAAGAAAGGGGGGGAAAGAGATCGGGGATTAAAATAGAGAAAACCCAAGTGAGTTGGAGAGAGAAGAGAGAGGGGAAGTGCGGAAATTTAAATGGAGAACCTACCTTGTATCTTGTTTATTTTGCACGCCTTGCTTTCTTCGGTCTTCGGTCTTCGTCTTGATCTTCGTCTTCAATCTTCAAGAGTTGTCTTCAAGCTTTAGGTTGCAACCCTTCAAGTCTTCAAGGGAGGGTTGAAGGTTAGTGTATGAGTGTATGAGGGTGTGTTTGAGTGTATAGGAGGCTAGGGTTTAGTGTATGGTGGCTAGGGTTTGGAAAACCTAAAGAAGCTATGGTTTCTGAAGTGTCTGAGCTCTGTATATCGAATTATATGAATTTTAAGTTGAGTTTGCGGATCCTTTTCATGTTGGAGGAGGCTTTGCATTTATAGAGGTTAGACAACACTGGCGCCTATTGCAGTGGCGCCAGGCCAAAGTTTACACTGGCGCCACTAGGAGTGGCGCCAGGCCATTTTTTGGCTTGGCGCCACTACTAGTGGCGCTAGCCATTTAGGAAATGTTTAAGGTCGGCAAGCAACGTATCTTTGACTAGATTTGGGCGCCTGTACTAGTGATTACCATGCAATCTTTAGCCTGGCTTCACTAGGAGTGACTATGGAAAGACCGGGAAGGATTTTGGAGGACCGGGGATGACCCAGAAGGCCGAAAAAGAGCAGGAACACTTAGAATAGTGTTCCGGAGGTATTTGACTTGAAAAGTGAGGACAAGATGCGTCGGAAGGGTTGACCGGGCCTTTAGGGGCAAAACAGTCAATCGGACCGGGAAACTGCCGGGACAGACTCAGACTGTCCCGGAAGAAGATTTGGGATCTGGAAATGTTATTTAGAATGTTCCTAGCGGTTGCCGGTTTGATTCCCAGAGCTAGTGTGGTCGAAAAAGGAGACCAGCCCACTAGGGGCAAAACGATCATTTCCCACCGGGTTTGCCGGAACTGACTCGAAATGATCCGGAAAGGTGAAGGGGGGTTGAGAACACTATAAAAAGTAGTCTTAGGAGGTTACCGGTTTGATACCCAGAGCCGGTGTGGTCGAAAAGGGAGACCGGCCCACCAAGGGCAAAATGGTCATTTTGTACCGAGTTGGCCAGCACTGACTCGGAACGATCCAGAAAGGTAAAGGAAGGTTGAGAATACTATAAAAAGCAATCTCAGAAGGTTACCGGTTTGATATCCAAAGTCAGTGTGGTTCCCAGGACATTCGGATGCCTAGGGGCAGAATGATCATCTTGACCGGAAAGTCTCGGAAAAGGTCCAAGGGGCAGTTTGGTCATTTTTCACCGAAGTGGGCTAACGGACACTAGTGTTGACCTGGGTTTTGAGTGTTTCTGCCACTCTAACGGTGGTCGTCGTGACACAGGGGTTTGTTGGCAATTCCCTATATCGACCTATTTGTGAGTATTTCTGCTACTCTAACGGTTTTGTGAGTATTTTCACTACTCGGACTGTCGCGAGGAATAAACTGTGTCGAGAGAGGGATTGGAAAGGGGACTTATCGTCTCCGAGGAGACATGCCTGGATTGGAACCGTCTCGAGGAATAAACTGCCTCGAGAGAGGGGTTGGAAAGGGGACTTATCGTCTCCGAGAAGACGTGCCTGGGTTGGAACCGTCTTGAGGAATAAACTGTCTCGAGAGAGGGGTTGGAAAGGGGTCTTACCGTCTTCAAAAAGACGTGCCTGGATTGGAACCGTTTCGAGGAATAAACTGTCTCGAAAGAGGGATTAGAAAGGGGACTTATCGTCTCCGAGGAGACGTGCCTGGGTTGGAACCGTCTCGAGGAATAAACTGTCTTAAGAGTGGGATTGGAAAGGGGACTTATCGTCTCCGAGGAGACGTGCCTGGGTTGGAACCGTCTCGAGGAATAAACTGTCTTGAGAGTGGGATTGGAAAGGGGACTTATCGTCTCCGAGGAGACGTGCCTGGATTGGAACCATCTTGAGGAATAAATTGTCTCGAGAGAGGGGTTGGAAAGGGGTCTTACCGTCTTCGAAAAGACGTACCTGGGTTGGAACCGTCTCGAGGAATAAATTGTCTCGAAAGAGGAATTGGAAAGGGGACTTATCGTCTCCAAGGAGACGTGCCTGGATTGGAACCGTTTCGAGAAATAAACTGTTTCGAGAGAAGGGTTGGAAAGGGGTCTTACCGTCTTCGAAAAGACGTGCCTGGGTTGGAACCCTCTCGAGGAATAAACTGTCTCGAAAGAGGGATTGGAAAGGGGACTTATCGTCTCCGAGGAGACGTGCCTGGATTGGAACCGTCTCGAGGAATAAACTGTCTCGAAAGAGGGATTGGAAAGGAAAGGACAATGCCCCTAAGGGCATTTTGGTCATTTTGCCTCTATTTGGGCCTGGTGGGCCCGCAAGGCGATGGACAAACGGGATTTGGACCTAGAGAATTGGTTTCGACAGGAATATGCCCACAATGACTTGAAAACAAGTCCGGACGGAGTGTAGACTGCCGAGCAGTCAAAAATGGGGTGCTTACAGACCATATTCTGTATTTAGAACCTATTGATAGACAATGGGAAAATGATCTATGGTATCTCATGGAAAAATATTTTCATACATTTTCTTATCCTTTTGGAAGCCAAAAATTTCGCCTGGCTATGCAAATTTTTTTAGAAATTACAGACTCCTGTTATTTTACAAATTTCTATTCCAATATGACTAGTAAAACTGGCCTTATTAATTTTTCTAAATGTTATATTAAGAAAATTATTTTTCCTCATAAATGGGGACTCCTTCCTCATAATGAAAAACAATTTGTTTTACATGATCATCCCTATACTTATAATTATTCGAACTATATTCAAGCCTTCACTTGGACTTTTTCCTATGAAAACCCAAAACGAAAACATACATGGTGGATTAAGATAAATACCGAAATTTATAAAAAAAGGCTGGGCCTAATGGTTTTATGTTTGGTGAAAAAAATTTAGGCCTCTTCATACTATTCTACCTAATGTTGTCCAAGAACAATTGGGCCTTTGGGCTGCAAATTCGCCCCGAATTAATAAAATAAATCCCGCCCATTATATGGATGGATCCAATCTCCTACATTTTTTTAGTGAATTTGGCATACCTTGGATTTGGGCCTAGACTCCTATTGTGAAAAAAGACCAGGAGAATGTACTTTGTCTTTATAGACAATTCCATGTTGGTTAGTGGAATAAAATGGACAAAGAACTAGATAATACTGTAGCAGAAATAACTGCTGTCGTGAAGGATTATCAACAGGAATTTGAATTCCAAATATCTCAATCTTATCCTTTTACATCCAAATTGGATATCATGAAAAATGCATTAAGAATGCAAAATTCTCTTATGAAGGATAAAGAATTAATATATGAATGTCTCCGACAATTAAAAGGAGAATTTCTGGCCACATTTAAATCTGACTCCGACTTAGATGAAGAGATGAAATCCTAATCATTTCATCACACCTGTCTAGCAGGAGAATCCCAAGATCCATATGAGGAAGATTAGGATCCTACTTCAACTACAGAAGATTTGTTTGATGCCATGCTTGAGATCATGGCAAAGAAAAAGACAAAAAAATCTCGCTCATCAGCCTCGTCAAATAAGGACAAGGACGACAAAAAATAGCCGTCTCATGTGAAGGAATATCTTCATGTTAAAGTTATCACACTACACGATAAAAAGGCATCTTGTCTTTGACGCAAATGGTCGATCGACGCCAACGCATCTGGGACCCACTCCATTATGCGTCATTGCTTTCATAAAGCATTTTTTGACTTTTGTAACAAGTTGTCTCTCCGGACTTGTAACTAACATTTTGGATTCCAGAATAGTTTTTTTCTTTTGTGTATAAAAGGGACCCTTCACCCTTGTTGAAGACATTCGCAGTCTCTTCTCTCTCTCTTGTTAATAAATTTCTTACTCAAAAATCTTGCTTTCTTCTTACTTGCTTTCTTTTTACTTTCTTTGGTAAGATAATTTTGTCTTTCCTTGACAGTTGCTATGTCTATTATCTCTTTTCTGTCTCTGTATTTCTAATTATTGTATTCTGTATTGTATTCTGTTATTTATTATATTCTTTAAACCATGCAGGATTAGCAAGAGTTAAACATGGAAGATTTTTAACCTTAGATTTAATTGTTTGAATTGCCAAAGTATGATCTAGCGTCCAATGAGAAGGATTTTTCTTTAATCTATCATATCAGATAGCAGAATCTTTTGCAAGATTTTTATAATAGGGATTAATATAATTGAGACTCTCTAAAAATCTTTGTAATTGAGTTTTATCTAGTATTTCATTGGTAAATTTAGAAGCAAACTCTATACTACGTGTAATAGGCACAATTTGTCTCTAGTGGATATTATGACCCAAAAAATGAACAGTGGTTTGAAATAGTTTCATTTTAGGAGCAAATATAACTAATCCATTATATAATATGATTTTTCTAAAAATCTCTAAACGGCGAAAATGTTGTTCCAAATTTTGAGAAAATATCAGAATATCATCAATATACATAAGAATAAAATCAGTGTAAAGAATGAATATATCATTCATAATATTCTGAAATTCAGAAGGAGCATTTTTCAAACCAAAAGGCATAACATTCCATTCATAATGTCCTATGGGAACAGTAAAAGCATTTTGTATCTATCAGATTCAGCAACTTGAATTTGCTAATATCCAGATTTTAATAAAATTTAGAAAATATTAATGCCTTATGAAGGCGATCGAATAAATCCTTTTTATTAGGTATAGGATACCTAATCCATTTTAAAACTTTATTAAGGGGTTTGTAGTTTATAACTCAACGAGGAACACCCCTTTCAATTTTAGCATTTTTATAAACATAAAACCCTGTACAACTCCAAGGAGAGTAGGATTTTCTAATGTGAAAGCAATTTCCTGTTTACACAGTTCAAGATATTCTTGATTCATTTGGCAAGGTCGAGCCCTTGTTGGTATTTGTCTATCAGAAAAATCATTTTCAAAAGGAAGAGAGACAATATGTTGCTTTCTATCCCAAAATGCATTAGGATAATCATTACAAATTTCACTAAGAAATTGTTGCTCAATCAATTTGATTTTAACTTGAATCTTAGATTTAACTAAGGATTCAGCAATAGTCCATATAGAAATTTCTTGTTTAAGAAAATTAAGTTGATTTTCTTTAGCTAACAAGATATTTTTACCTTCATTTAAGTATCTAGTTTGAGCATCAGTTATAAATTGAAAAATAATCTGTTGATTATTTATCTTTGTATAAATACCTGTTGAATCAATTTTGTCAATATGCATAATACTATGCAAGAAAGGTGTACCAAATATAACATGGTGTTGTAAATTTTTGACAAGTAGAAAGGTAGATGGGATACATATATCTTGATTACAGATATGGGTATCAGTAATTTTATATTGTATTTCTAGCTTATTCCCACTAGCAGAAGTCAAAGAATGCTTTGTTTTTTTAAAATATTGGGTTGGAATTAACCCTTCTTGAACACAGTTCAGATTGGCACCACTATCAACTAAAGCAGTAAGATTTTCTATCAATACTTCATTATGAACGAATAAAATGATCTTTATATACCACTTTTGAGAAGTTACTTGATCTAAGATAGCCAAATATTGGGGAAGAGAAGACTGAGATGATTCTGATGAACTAGTAAGCTGTCTACATAGTTCTAAATTATTAACCCTAGAGGTTAAACTTAAATTGTCATTTTTGAGAGATTTACTCTCGATTTTTAACTAATTAATTTCAGTTTTCAAATCCTGTAAAGTAACAAGTTTGTCTTGTTGATGTTGAAGTCGTTTCATAACTTCAGTCATGTTATAAGCATTAGAGATTTTTGGAATACCATCCTGTTTCTTAACCTGTTTCAGATAATTTTCAATCATCTGAGCTTTCATAGTTGTATCAGGAATTTGATCTAAAATTTTTATGATCATTTCTTGATCCTGAGTAAGCATATTAATACTTAAACCATGCATATCAACTATGGCTTTATAATAATTACAATTGCCAGAACAAGAATCTTTCTTGTATGGGTCAATATCACTAGAAGATGAAATATCATCTTCTTGAATCTGATCTAACTCCTGAGACTCAGACTTTTCGGAAATAGAGTTATCAGGCTCACTTTCACTATTCAGAAATAATTTAGCTAAAGTATCTTTTAGCTGTTCGTTGATTTGAAATTCATTTAACTTCTTTTTTGTAAGACATTTATTGGCATAGTGACCAAATTTGCCACATTTTCAACATTTAATTTCTTTTTTAGGAGTGGATGATTTTTTCTTAGAAGAAGATTTTTTAACATACTTCCTAGAGGATTGACTTGTAGAGGCTTTTTGAGTATGTTTTCTTTTCCCATATGGAGATTTAGATTTAGATTTCTTTTTACCTTTAGATCGTGTAGAATGATCCGGAGGAGGTTTAGGCATATCCATACCAAAATTATCACAGAAATCGCCAAGTTGAGATTTTTTAGTAAGCCGTTGCTTTTTAAACCGAATTTTTAGCTTAATGTCATTACATAAAGCTAATCCTTCCTGTATACAGGTATCAATGAGATTACCAAAAGAATGGTTAGAATAAGGAATAGAAATTCCATCATTTCTGTCCCTAAGAGCTTTTTGAACTTGCTCAGCAAAGAGAAAGGGAAGACCATTAATGAATTTAGATTTCCAATGATCATTATTAGCATCTGGCAGTTGCATAACACGGCTAAGAAATACATCCTTATACCTTCGAAAATGAGTAAGAGTAGGACATCTAAGATTTTGAAGAAGTGTCTTAATATTTTCATTATTACTAGAATATCTGCCAGTAAAATGCTCATAGATGGCTAAAATCAGTGTATAAACTGATTGTTTAGTAATAGTAACATGATTAGGATCATTAGGAGTAGGAGTCGATTCCTGTTTAACTGCATTTAAAATTTTAGATTTAGTAGTGGGAGTTAAATAGTTATCCCACTAGCCCTTGATGGTACCAGTGAATCCACTAATTATCATTTGGCCAATGACTTTATCATTATTATCACGCTGTTTACAAATAGTACTATACATACAGATACGATGACACATGTCAAATATCTGTTTGTCAGCAAGACCATCAAGATTCCATTCATAAATGGAATTTCCTTGATAATTATTTTGAATAAAATTATCATGTTCTTCAAATAATACATCTTATGGGGTAGGTCGTTTATAATAGTAATGTTCTAAACGCCTAGGTTCAGCCATAATTTTGTTAATTTCATCTTGATCGTGATCAGAAATATCTTGGTCATCAGAAATAGATTCTGATTTCCCAAAAAGGGTAGAAATTTGGAAAGAATTTAATTTTTTTTCCAATATAGATAAAATTCATTTGTAATCTTTAGTAGCTTTTTTTGATAAAAAAAATTAATTATTTTATGATGGGTACATATAATCTAAAAAACATAAAAATATAAAAAAAAATTTAAGTTTTGATTATAGAATATCACTAAAGACCAAAAAAAGCTACTTTCTAATAATTTATAAGTAAGCCAAGTCCAACCACTAGCCTCACTTCAAGCTGGAGTACGATTCTTATTTATTTCTTTTAAAAAAGAAGCCTTTGAAAATCACCCCCACACTTTTATAACCTGTCTGGAGCTTGAGAAAAGAAAACAAAATAAATACAAAATAATTTTTCTATTTCCTTATTTGGGTTCTAATTTAAAACAAAAAAGAAATAAAGGTATTTTTTTTACTTTCCTTTTATTTTGTTTTCTCTTTCTTTTTCACTAGTTATCTTATTATTTTTCTTTCTCTGTCCTTTAAATTTTAAACAAGTGAATTTTTTTTTATTTTCTTTGTAAAATTAAAAAGAAGAAAAAGAAAAAAAAAAGCTCTTGCTTCGGTAGTTACGCTCTCACTTCCTTCCCATTTCCCACCGGAAAGGGGCACTAGAAATTTTAGAAATGTAAATCATTAAAGGGCAACAAAAATTAATTATGCTTACCATATTTGAAATTTTTGTTATTTTCATAGAAATTTCTCGCCAATCCAAACCCTTGCATTGAACACAAGAATATATTCGTATTCACCATTTTCATGCGTACAAAAAAATATTGAATTTTGAGAAAAACTTGTTCATTTCGAGTACAACCCACCCGCGTTGGGTTGGCTTCATTTGGTACATTTCTTAGTGTTGTTAGTGTCTATATTTGTATCATATGTAATAAGCTTGTGACCGTGTAACCAGGATTTTTAAGATTTTGTTTGGGAAATTTAATTAGGCCTTTGTCTATTTCTGGGTTGTAGATGCTCTGTTTGGTTGCTGAGAATATGAGTAGAAGAAAAGGGGATGGAAATTTTAATTTGTTGAGCTCAATTATGTTGCTTTAGAAACCACCTGGTCTGGTTGTAGTGTTTGAAATGCGGGTTTATTAAGAGAAAAGTAAAAAAAAAAAAAATGGTAAGAGAAAAAAAAACAAAATAAAAGAGTATTTTTTTTTCTTTTTTCACGCCTTTTTTTTTTTCCATTATTAAATCTTTGATCCAAACATAGATAATTGAGCTATGGAAAAGAAAAGAACTTTTGGATTTTATGTAGTTTTGTTTGGTAGTGTGCTTTCTCTCCTTTTTTTTTTTTTTTTTTCTTTTTACTAGTGTTTGCTCTTGGTGTTTACTTTTGTATCATGTGGTTCATCTGATAAGCTAAGGAATGTGTAACAATGATTTGTAGTTTAAATTGGACTGCGTTCGCTTTTGGGTTTGTTTGATGAAAAGAAAAGTGAATGAAATTTTGATGTTTTGTGCTCTTTTGTGTTGCTTTAAAACTGTCTCTTTTGGTATCTTAGAGAACTGAGGAAAAGAAAAGAGAAGATGTTTTAAAAACTGCTGGGCAATGGCCAAATTCTATTACTGAAAGCTGTTTATTTCATGTATTGTTTCAGTACTACTTCAAGTTCATAATCTACCAGAGGCTGAGATAATGAACTCACTGCTCGTCTAATGGAAATACCAGAACAAATAAGTATGTTTAATATTCTTCAAAAAGGGGGAAAAAATTAATGAAACACAAAGACACATTAAAGCGCTTATGTTCAGTTGTAAACTTGAAGTAGGATAGTATATAGGGCTTCAGTATTGTTCATCCCTCAGAAGTCATGTTGGGGTTTCTTATCTGACTGTTGATGCTCACAGTGGCAGACCTATGTAGAGGGCCTGCATTTTTTAAATTGTACGTAGACCTCATAGTTTTTACATATTTATGATAAAAAATTAGTACTTGACTCTCTCAAGTTTTAAAAATTCTATTTATGTCCCACAATTTTTTAAGCATTTACGATAAGAATATGAGTATTAGTTCCTTAAAATTCAAAAAAAATTTCCTTCACTCTTCAAAGTTTAAAATTTTTTTACCTTGGCCCCCCTCAAGAAAATTCCTGGCCTGCCCCTAGATCCTCATGTTAGTATTGTGGTTTGAAACACTCAAGTGGCATCTATCCATTGTATAGCTTACCCATTGATTCTCTTCAAATTAGGGTCAGATCCATAATCATGGCAGCTCATTGGAAAGTTTTTCAGAAGGAAATTGAAAAGGGAAATAGTTGGATCTTGTATGTCAAATGTCAAATTATGGCACTTATATAATAGGCTGTGAGAGTTCCAGCAGAATTCCCAAGCGCCAATTTGTTTAGAATTTCAATGCTTCCAAATAGAAATGCTCTCTTTGATTGGATCTTGTATGTCAAATGTCAAATTCTGGCACTTATATAATAGGCTGTGACAGTTCCAGCAGAATTCCCAAGCGCCAATTTGTTTAGAATTTCAATGCTTCCAAATAGAAATGCTCTCTTTGATTGGACGCCAGAACCTGAAAACCAAAGCCAAAGCACTAGTCTGTTTAGAGCTAGATACCAAGACAAGTTTGAATCAATAACTCGAACGTATTCAAAGATTCAGATCACCCAGTTGGAAATTATTCCTCCAGTAAAATGATCAATTTCCTGGGATTCTCTAAGTTCTTTTAGTTATCATAGGTTGAATCATCCCAGTAATTCGATTCCTATTCTGGATTCCACGAGCATTCATAAGGTTTCGTGCCTGGACAGTCTGCTTGTTGTGTCGCTTCCATTGTGCATTTCTCATAGATGCATCAGCAACACATGAAGAGAGATTTTTCTGGGGTTTATTAGACTTGATGGATGCTTTGTCCTGAGTAGAATAATTTGATTACTATCCTAGTTAAAAACTGAGTGGAAGTATCAAGAAGGCAACCAATCCATGAAGCTCCCGCCACTACGGGATTTGAGGAGGGCGAGGTGCACACAGTCTTACCCGAGTTCTCTGATCTGTCTGTTTCTGTGACATAAATGTGCAGCATTGCAGCCTTACACTGTGAGTCCTTACAACTTATGTATACGTCTCAACAATATGATATTCTACAAGCACTTATATTTTGTTTAATTTCTAAAATATGTGGTCGTAGTTGCTGACATAAACACTGAAACCCTTGACACTTCAAAACATCAAAAGCAATAATTGGTGAACGAAAAGTGGAAAGCAAGTACCTGAAGTTCTATCCAACACAAGTTGAAGATCGTTCCCATAGTTCGTCATCAAAGAATGGTGAGCACCCCAGTTGAAATACATGATTTTGGAAAAGCTTGCGTCGACAGATCCTGAATAAAATGCAATTGCAGTGATGAGCAAAGCTAAGAACAGAGCTTGTAAACTTGCCATTTCAACCCCCAGTATTATTCTCTTCTATGCTACTCCAATTATAGAGTTGAAATTGATTGCTTTTCTTCCAGGTTTTCAATTGCTTTATATAGCCTACAACCAGCAAATGTACCTTTCTGGGAAGAACTGTATTTTTATGTTTGTATTCTTCTTGACATTCTTACATTGTTCTCTTGAGAAGTAATTTTGTTGTCGATATGTGGCGGAAATGTGTTGGTCCAATTGACATATTGGTGATGAAGCTAATACTGTTGCCGGCATGTTTATAATCACCAGAGTAAGAGAAAGAATTATGTTTGTTATATATTCGGTTTGTTGTACTGAAAAGTTAATTCTATGATTAATGTTGTAAAACGAACTAAATCACTCGTCAACCCACCACAAGTTCTTTCATGCTCATAAATCTTGTGGCCGCAGATCAAATTGTTGGCTCGATAAACTTATATGCATTGTAGAACTATATAAAAAATCAAGTCATTTGAGTTCAGCTTATAATAGACTTGATGCTCATTTTTATAATTCAACTCGACTCATTTACAGCACTTGGCACCACCTATGATTAGAATGAAATTAATAGGAATGTTAATGTTACTGTAAGTGGAATTTTTGGAAAGGTCTGGCCGATCACTTGAACTAATATCAACGAGTGTCAACTTACTACAAAGAGACAAAGGAGTTAGAATGGATCGACCCTCTTTGGGTCAATCACACTCCGACGATTAAGTTAACAAGCTTAACCAAGAATCGAATGGAAATAAAGATAATGAATACTTAGAAATCAATTGTCCATACCTTGCTTCTTTAGGCTTTAATGTTTATAGTGTAGTGCTCTTTGCTAAGCCAGCTCCGGTAATCATGACCTACCTCATAGGCTCGTGTCGTCTAAAGTTGGCTAATCGGACAGAAACTTACCTTTATCACTATGCTCGAGTTCAACTGACCAGACGTGAGCCATGCATTTGCCTGGTGCGTCTACTCCACATTCAATGTTGAGACCTGAGCATTAAATGCTATGATATCTCTCATGATTGCCCCAATACTTTAGGCTGTATTAATCTTGCCAATTGGGCTGCTCTTGGATATATGGGCTTCACTTATAATGTTGTCTGGACTGTTTAATATAAGTATGGCTTGCCTTGGTGAACTGGATTGTCCTCAACCCAAGCAAACTATTTGATTTAAGTTAAGCCTACCCTTATTGATTGGGTTGGGATTTATTTGACCCATAATTGCCCTTCAACCCTAACGCCCATTGGTAGGGGGCTGGGGTTGGGACTGGTGCATCATTTTCATGACGTCAGCCGACAGAGGCAGTTTAATGCGACGTGACCGTTGAGTAGCCCAAACCTGTTGCCGCCGCTTCGACATTCTTTGCAGACAAAAGGGGTTTCGGCCAACCATTGAATGCAAAACACTCCCCCATTTTACATCTGTTTCTTTCGTGAAGATTGTCGTTCTGTAAGTCCTTCTTCATCCCCTCTTTCTTGCTTTTTCTGGTAAGTAAACCCTAGGAGTCTTCACCCCTGATTCATAATGGGTTCTCGTCTTAGGAATATGCTTGTATCTTCTGATAGTATCGCTGCGTTTAAGACTCGATACGAGTTTTCGGCTGGTGTAGACATTAAGTTAATCAGCCCTAAGGACGATGGTTGGGTAGTAACCGAGGAGGGGACTTCCTTCCCTCTCGTTGCCATCATCGAGGGAGGACTCCACTTTCCCATCCATCCCTTTCTGACCGAAGTTCTCAATCACTATGAAATCCTTCCAATCCAGCTTGCACCTAATGGGTATAGGATAATGATAGGGGTGATTGAGTTGAACAGCAAGTTAGGTCTAAACCTAAGGCTTGACGAACTCGACTACTGCTACTCGACAGTGGAGGTGAACACTGCCCAGTCAAATCACCATAGATACTACTTTAGGGCCAGGACCAGCCCCAGAAAGTTGGTTTAGTTCTTTCCAAGCTCGGGAAAGGGGATTAACGACATTATAATTAGGGTGAGTGGCCCTTGGGAGTTTGGGGATGTCCTAGTGGAGTTAGCTCCACTAGCTCGATGCCCCAGGGTCCCGCAAAAAATAGGTCTATCACCTCTTTCCAGATTTGGTATAAGCTTCTTCTTTTTATCTGTTTGAAATTTCATCTATTTCTGACTTGTCACCCTCTTATTGCTGCTTTGCAACCAATTTCAGTGTCAGGGACAAGGATACTAAACTTTTACGGGTTGATATGGGTGCTTTAGGCATCACCTGAGCGTACAAGGGTGAAGAAGCATTAGTCAGGATCAAGCGAGCTGCTCACGACTTGCTGGGGTACCCAGTCCGATACCAATCCTTCACAGCGATACACAGGGTTGCTAGCCCAGTTCTCGCTATGCAGAAGGCAGAAAGAAGTCTGCACGAGATCGATGAGTACTCAACATTGTTGCCCCCACTCCCTGCCACTTTTGCTGTCGTGCCCATATCTGCCGTCACTGAAGGAGACATAGCCCCCAAAGTGCGAGACCTATCGCTGGCACTAGGAGGAAGGGTCTCTAAGAAGAAGAGAGGGGTGGCCTCGTCCTTTGCCACCACCATAGCTTCTGCTAGTGATACCAGCATTCCTCCTCCTCCTATTGTGCAACCCAACACCAAAGCTCCTGCCATCTCCGAGGTGGTTGAACTCGACGAAGCTCCAGAACCCCAAGAAAGAGCGAAGAAGAGGAGGCTGGTGAAGACCACTGAGAAAAAGGCTGCTTAGGCAAAAATGATGGAGTTTGCTGCTCCCCCTTCTATGTCGGCAGAGATTAACCCAAAAGGTAAAGACAAAGTGGATAAGCTAATGCTCGAGTAGTTCGTAGTTTGACCGAAGGTCGCTGGTCGGGCCATGACTTTTCAGGATTCAATCCTCAACTGCGCCAGCATGGCTGTTGGGGCTCTTCAAGCTATAGTGCCACCTAAGGATGTCAAGGAGATGAGTGAGATTGACGACAGGGATCTACTAGCAAGCATCGTCTATTCGTCGCTGGTGGTAAGAGATCTTTTCCCATCTTTCTTTCTGGTTCAAATCTTTTATTGAGCTTCCCATTTGACCTTTGTTGTTCTTTGTCCTACACTGGGAGAGATCCAGGGCCTGTAGATCTTGCATCGATTCGGCACTTTGCAAGATTGGCATAATAACCTACTGCAGAATCATGAGCGGCTAAAGCGCAGTTTTCATACAAGAGATCGTGAGGCTAGGGGCTTCCACAAGGCATTTCAAGATCAACAGGTCTTTCTTGAAGAGATGTAGGCCTGCTATAAACAGAAGGAAAAAGACTTCGATGAAGCTAAGGCTGAGGCTGCCGATCTGAAAGCTAAGCTGGTCGAAGCTGAGAAGTCGACATTCGAAACGAAGGCTGCTCTAGCTGAGTCTCTGTTAAAGGTGGAGAGGCTGAAGAAGGATGGCGAGGCTCAATACACTAAGCGCTTGGAAGATGCCGGCGATCAATATAAGGTTCAAGTGAAGAAAATTGCTGAAGGCGCCTTCCAAGACGACTAGACGTCGGCTCTGAGAAAGTCAAAGTTGGACAGATCTTCCTCCCTTTTGGACAGAGATACCTGCTTAGGCTGATGTCGAGCTAGAGTCCGAGGATGAAAAGGATGTTAACACTCAAGGCGAAGGGGCGAACACCGGCCCTGAAACCAAGGTAGTTAACGAAGTCTATCCTATCGAACTGCCTCCAGCCGATCTGCCACCAACCATCAAATTACCTCCGGTTGACTTACCCCTTGCCGAGCCTCCAGCCACTGAGCTATCTTAGGGCCATTTTCTTTGCCTTTTGTAACACAATTTCGTAATTTTGGTTTTTTATGAATGAACGTTTTTTCCAACTTGTTGTCTTCTATGTGAATTTTTGAACACTTTTTTCAGAGATAGTCAATCTATAATGCAAACAAGTTCACCACTCCTAGCCTAATTTGTCAAAACTGATTACACTCTAAAAGTGTAATCACAATCCCCTTATTAGTGGATTGTTAGTCTCATCTTAGGCTTTATTTTGGCTTTTTAGTATAAATTATTCTGATTGGCCTTTATCTCTTTGGAATTGCAAAAATTGGGGCAAAAAGGCAAAAAGTGAGCAGAATCTGAGATGAGCGTTCTAACGGTGGAATTTGGCGTTCGAACGCTCCAACTACCTGTGCCTATATATATCAAACTTGGCCGAAAATATAGATCTTCTTCCAGTTTTTGACATATTTTTCTATAAATCTTAGATAGATATAGAGAGAGAAAGTGTGTTTAGAGATTTTTCCTTTGCTTTCCCTCACTTTCCTAGTAACCAAACAATAGTTTCTTTTCCAATTAATGAGAGATTTACTATTTCTAGTGCATTTGCGTATGGATTCAAGTAACTAAACTCATCCTTGGATGCAATTATAAAGATCTACCAAGGATCTTCAAGGTCTTCAATGGAGGTATATAAATTTCAATGAATTAGCTTATGATTTCTTCGTATTCATCTCAATTGTGTTGCAAATCTATAGAAAACCTAGATTCATAATCACTATTGGTAATCTTTATGTACAATTCTTACATTGGTATAGATATTGATTCAATTTAATTTGTTGGTTATTTTGCCCTACATGACGCCTATATTGGGCTTGATCTTGGTGAAAATTGACTCCAGTACTTGCTGAATTTATACTTCAATCGCACGCTCGTGCTCTTGCGGGAGTTTCGATTCCATCATATTTGGGAGGAGCAATTCAAGTTTTGGCACCGTTGCCGAGGAGATTCCCAGCTCAACCTCAACCCAATCCGATGGTTAGGCAAGCACATATCATTGAGGGTGGCATGGACCCTCAACCAAATCATGAACAAGTACAAGTCATCACCACTCTTAGAAACAGTAGAGTCATTGATAAAGCCATTCTTTCAAAGGATGTAACTTCTAAATCGTGTGTTGATCAAGAGGGGAAAAGAAAAGAAAAGGAGGTTGAGGAAGAGGGAGAATCGAGAGATAAGGGAGAGAGCGAAAGGCATCAAGAGAAAAAGGAGTCCGTTGTTACTCCTTTTGATACTTTGAGTGAGACTACTAGGGATAAGAGGAAGGATATCTTGAAACATGCACCTTTTTCTCAAAGGTTGACCAAATCAAATAATGAACTTTTGAATGCCGAAATTTATGAAGTGCTCAAGCAAGTTAAGGTCAACTTCCTTATTCTTGATGCCATTAAGAAAATTCCATTATATGCCAAGTTCTTAAAGGATTTATGTACTTTCAAGAGGAAGTTACATGTCAAGGAATGGCTATGATAAATGAGAATCAAAGTACAATCTTACAATGCAAAACCATTTCAAAATTCAAGAACCCCGTATGCCATACCATCTCTTGCACCATTGGGAACACTAGGATAGATCGAGCCTTATTAGATTTAGGGTCTAGTGTTAATCTTCTCCCATTTTTGGTATACAAGGAACTTGGTTTAGGAGAATTGCAACCTACCTGTGTGACTTTACAACTAACGGATCGATCTATAAAGGTTCCTAGAGGTATCATTGAGGATGTGCTCATTCAAATTGATAACTTCTATTTCCCCGTTGATTTCATAGTGTTGGACACTCAACCCGTGGATAATTGTATAACTCACAACCAAATCCCTGTCATTTTAGGGTGACCTTTCCAAGCTACTTCCAATACTATCATCCATTGTAGGAATGGGTTAGTGAAGCTTTCGTTTGGCAACACCACTTTTGAATTGAATATCTTTTCGGTTGCCAAACAACCGGATGAGTTTGAGGATATCCGGGAAGTCGACATCATTGAAACAATAGTACAAGACCACTTTGAGAATGAGTTCTTTGAGGACTCTTTCGAAAAGGCTTTGTTGAGGAGCGAGCCTCATGAAGTTTTGGATTGTCATGTTAGGGCTTTAAGAGAAGTTTCTTTCTTAGGTCGTGAGAGTGCCCAATGTATGCATGTGGGTCAATGGATCCCTTCTTTTGAATCTCTCCAACCTAGTAATATAAAGCCAATTCCATCAAAGGTAAAGCCCCCCATTCCCGAGAGGAAACCATTATCAACTACTTTGAAGGATGCATTTTTGGGTGATGGTGAGTCATATCTCGTTGTCATTTCTTCCACCTTATCTTTGAGCCAAGAGGAAGGCTTGATAGCCTTGCTTAAACACCATAGGAAAGCTATAGGTTGGACCATTACCGACCTCCATGATATTAGTCCTCTTTTGTGCACACATCACATTTTCTTAGAAGAGGGGGCTAAACTCATGCGTCAAATGCAACGGAGATTGAATCCTAACATGAAGGAAGTGGTAAAGGGTGAGGTGTTGAAATTACTTGATGCGGGTATTATCTACCCCATTTCTGACTCTAAGTGGGTAAGTCATACCCAAGTGGTACATAAGAAATAGGGTGTCATGGTAGTTAGAAATGATAAGAATGAATTGGTGCCCACTCATGTCCAAACCGAATGGCGAATGTGTATCAATTACCGTCGCCTCAATGCTGTGACTCGAAAGGATCACTTTCCTTTGCCATTTCTTGACCAAGTTCTAGAGAGAGTGTCCAAAAAAGCTTTCTATTGCTTTCTTGATGGTTATTCCTGTTACAACCAAATTGAGATTGCATTAGAGGATCAATCCATGGCTACCTTTACATGTCCATTTGGTACTTATGCATACCGTCACATGCCCTTTGGCTTGTGCAATGCACCGGTCACATTTCAAATGTGCATGATGAGCATCTTTAGTGACATGGTGGAGAATACTGTAGAACTGTTCATGGATGATTTCTTGGTATATGAAGACACCTTTCAGGGATGTCTCAAGAACTTAGGAACAGTGTTAGAGCGATGTGAAGAGAGTAACCTTGTCCTTAATTGGGAGAAATGTCATTTCATGGTTACTAATGAAATTTTGTTAGGTCACATCATGTCTTTTAAGGGGATAGAGGTTGACAAGGCTAAAATTGAATTAATCCAAAAACTACCTTCTCCTACTTGTGTGAAAGATGTGTGATCATTTTTTGGGCATGCCGGTTTTTACTGGTGTTTTATTAAGGGATTTAGTGCAATTGCTAGGCTAATGTGTCAACTTTTGTCTCTTGACGTGCCATTTGAGTGGACCCCAATGTGTCAGCAAGCCTTTGATATTTTAACAGGGTCATTGACATCCACCCCAATCTTACGTGCACCCGATTGGTCTCACCCTTTTGAGCTTATGTGTGACTCTAGTGACTATGCTGTGGGGGTAGTTTTGGGACAAAGAATTGACAAGAAGCCTCATGTCATATATTATGCCACTAAAACCTTCAATGATGCCCAAATCAATTACACCACAACTAAAAAGGAACTTCTCGCAGTAGTTTTGGCATTGTTTAAATTCCATTCTTACTTGATAGGGTCACTAGTTATCATTTACACCGACCATGCGGCCCCTAAGTACCTTCTCACCAAACTCGATGCAAAACCCCACCTCATTCGGTGGATCTTATTGCTTCAAGAATTCCACATTGAAATGTGAGCTAATAAAAAAAATGGGTAGAAAATGTAGTAGCGGATCATTTGTCCTGGCTCCCCCTTGGTGGAAAAGTCATTGACTCCACCCCTATCAATGAACATTTTTTGAATTAGCAAATCTTGCATGTGCATGCTTTGGAGAAAGTTCCTCCCCCTTGGTTTGCCGATATTGCAAACTATATTATGACCGGTGAGGTTCCATCCCATCGGTCGTTCATTGATAAACGCAAGTTCTTTCAAAATGTGCGTTATTTTTCTTGGGATGATCCTCACCTCTTTAAGTATTGCTTGGATCAAATTATTCGGTGTTGTGTGCGTAACCATGAATTCTAACAAGTTATGGAGTTTTGCCACTCCCAAGCTTGTGGAGGACACTTTTCCTCCAAAATGACATCCGCTAAGATTCTTCAATGTGGCCTTTATTGGCCAACAATGTTTAAGAATGTTCATGCATTTTGTCTTGCATGTGATAGGTGCCAACGTTTAGGAACTCTTACTAAGCGTCACATGATGCTTCTTCAACCCATTACTATCTTGGAAATATTTGATTGTTGGGGAATTGATTTCATGGGACCCTTCACTAACTCTTTTGGTTACCTTTACATCCTAGTGGCAGTGGACTATGTTTCAAAATGGGTGGAGGCCATTGCCTCCTGGAACAATGACCACCAAGTGGTGGTCCACTTTTTGAAGGAGAACATTTTCTCAAGATATGGCATGCCCCGAGCCATCATTAGTGATGGTGGTTCACACTTTTGTAATAGATCCTTTGCATTCTTAATGAAAAAGTGAGGTATGGTTCATAAGGTTGACCTACCTAACCATCCTCAAACACAAGGGCAAGTCGAGTTAGCCAATAGGGAGATCAAAAGAATCTTTGAAAAAACGGTCAATCCCAATAGGAAGGATTGGTCCCTTAGGTTAACCGACGCATTGTGGGCTTACCGCACGAGTTACAAGACCGTGCTTGATGCATTACCATATAGGCTTGTTTATGGAAAAGCTTGCAACCTCTTGGTGAAAATTGAACATAAAGCCTATAAGGCCATCCGGCAATGTAACGAGGACTTTGATGCCGTAGGCGCCCACCAAAAACTTCAATTGAATGAGCTTGATGAACTCCGTAATGATGCCTTTGAAAATGCTAAAATTGTTAAATCCCGTATGAAGAAATTTCATGACCAACACATTCTTCGCAAATCCTTTAAGATTGGTCAAAAGGTTCTTCTTTATGATTCGCGCCTTTATTTGTTTCTGGGCAAGTTACGAAGTAAGTGGATGGGTCCTTACCTTGTTACTGATATTTTTTTTCTATAGTGCTGTAAAAGTGAAGAATCTCACTAATGGGTCGGCTTTCAAGGAGAATGGCCAAAGGTTGAAGCCATATTTTGAGACTTTTCAGGGTGACTTAGATTGTGTGGATCTTATTGATCCATCCTCCTTTGATTGATGATGGCCCATGTTCTGGTCTTTTAGGAGTAGAGATAGATTTAGATAGTTTCTTTTTTCTTTCTTAGTGTTCTTAGTTTTTGTTCTTTGTTTCTTCCTTTCTTAGTTTTAATAGTTTCTTTCCTTGCCATCTTAGTCCTTTAGGAGTAAAATTTGTTTTGGTTATTTTCTTCTTCTTTCATAGTTCTCTTAGTTTTTGTATAGTTTTTGTGTTTTCTTCTGTTTCAGTAGCAGGGCAGGGACAGGGGTCTATAGAACAGAGTTATGAGTCTTTCCGGCATTATCTACTGTTCGAACACTAGTGACCACCGTTCGAACAACCTGGCCATTCGAACAATGGTGAAGGTTGTTTGAACGGTATCCAACTTTTCAAATTCCAAATCTTGCATGTAGACTGTTCCCCTTGAGTACTCTGACCATCCCTTAGCATTCCAGCCTATTAATAAGCTTGGTGTTCCCCCATTTTCTCTTGTTTCCATTTTTCTTTGAGTGGTAACCTTGTTCTCTTCATTCTTAGTATTCACATGGCTTCCAAGAGTGCCTCCAAGGGAAGTTCCATTCCCACTCGTGTACCCAACCAGTCGGTCACCATGGATCTCGACCATGCTGCATTTCTTTGTGTGTTTATATTTCTTACACATACGGATCTCTTGAAGGAGAAGGCCATTGAGATTTCTGCACTTGTTGCTCCCTATTTCCTTCCTTCCAGCCGGTCCCTCTTCCACCTCGAAGAATGCTAGGGTCCCAAGTCACCCACCGTCTGAGAAGTGCGAGTAGTAGTTTATAGTTAGGCTAGTGTCCGATGTTGTTTTGTTGATGTTTCATGGCACTTAGCTTGTTTTCTCATGATCTCTCTTGTCTCTTCTCTTTAGCTGTATTATTCTCATCTTTCTTAGTGGATGGTTTGATGATGTTCTATACTTTGTTCCCCTGTTTTCCCTCCCCGCCCTTTCCTTTTGCTATACCCTATTTTATGCATTGAGGACAGTGTTATTCTTCCTCTTTTTTTTTTTTTTTTTTTTGGGGGGGGGGGGGGGGGCTTTTCGAACGATAATATCTGGTGTTCGAACAAACCGTTCAAACGATCTTTCTAAAGCTTGAATGATTAGGACGTTCGAACTATCAATTTTAACTGTATCAAACGACATCATGATTACTCGTTCGAATGTTGTTTCAGGGTGTTTAAACAGTAAGTTCATTCAAACAGTCCCTTTACGCTATATCAAACGACCTTAAGTGACTGTTCGAACAAGTTTTGAACGGTCAAGCAGGTCTATATAACGGGGCATTCAAACTCATTTTCATACGTTCAAACACTCTTTCACCCCTATATGCTCTGAGATTCGATTGTTCGAGCCAGCAGAACCCTGTCCGAGTGCCGACACCCTGATTTTTGCGCTTACCGAGGTCTTGTGGAGTCAGTCTGCCTTCTTTTAGGTATTCTACTTGTGCCATCCTTGTTCATTTCATTATTTTTAGTAGTTTGCCTAGTATGGCCACTCTACCGGCTTCGTATGATGTTGAGCGGTTTATCAATCAGGCAACATCTGATGCCTTCTATCACACCTGGAGTATTAGGGGCATACCTCTAGAGAGGATGATGACTTTAGCAGTATTTAGAGGGGACCCTTATAAATGGGAGGAGGCATTCACTGCTAGGCAGTGGGTCCCTCTCACACAGTTTGTTGAGCCATGTGTAGTTATGTTAGTAGCTGAGTTCATGGCTAATGTGAGTCTGATCACTACTGCACTAGGGCACGAGAAAATCACTTCATAAGTTCGGGGACACACTATCTGCATCACCCCCAACACATTTTGTCAGATATATAGGATACCTTGAGTAAAGGGGGCTTAGTTTGGGCATCCAATAGAGGGGCCCCCCGATTTTGATGTCATTGCTTAGAAGGTTTATGTTCTTGGGACTCAATGGTTGCATAGGCAGCATATGCCCTCATGAGTGATCCTTTCCAGATATCGACCCCTATCTATTTTCAACTTCCACTCACTATGACCTCTTAGGAGGCATATTAACTGTAGTAGAGAGCAAGCATCGCTTTTATGGGCGATAGGGATAGGGAAGACTATTGATCTCCCCAGATACATGTTCTTGGTACTACATCATGAGATTGACCAGCCCAAGACTCACGAGTCTATCCCTTATATAGCACTTCTCGCTCGAGTCATAGAAGCAGCTACGAGGCAGATACCAGGGTTATTAAGGGAGCAACCGTAGTCCCCCATTGATAGATCGACAGTTCGTCGGTCCCAGTCACATCTCTAGGCGAAGGATCAACAGCAGCAATAGCAGGTTCCAGCTCAGCCTCAGCTCGCTGATCCATTTCCAGTTCTCTAGTAGATGTTGGCGAGATTGGATCAATAGGGGCAGACACTGACTCAAATCATTGAGATACTAGCTCAGCAGACATAGGCATTGCAGCGACTCGAGGAAAGGGTGGCAGCTGAGGTAGTTGCTCGGGAGGCACATACTGACCATATAGCAGCACTAAAGGTTTGTATTCAGCACCAACAGATGACCATTTAGTAGTTGACCCTACTAGTTCAAAGACAGCGGACCGGCAATGACAATACCCCGGACTCTTCAGTTTAGAGTTTAGATACTACAGCATTTTGACATTATCATACCATGTATCTAAAACTCTATTTTGCATTAGTGGATTGTATTTCATTTTGAGTTCATCTTATGTTTATTCCATTTGATGACATTCTCTATCTCTTGCTTTAGTTATATGATTACAAGTGTAGTATAGACGGCTTCGATTGTTACCACATATATCATTTATCAAAGATATGGGTTTGTCTAGTCTCGGTATCATTTCCTTTTACAGTCTAGCACATTCTTTCCATATTTTTCTATTGATACCTATTTTTGCATAGTGGATGTGTTGACTATTTGTTTTCGAGTACCATAACATGACTTGAGAGAGTACTATTTGAGATAAGAAGAGAGGAACATGCGCTTTATTTTGCTAAGATTGATGCATTATCTCTCTATACTTGAACTCTTTTATAGATTGTGCTTCATTCATGCTTAAGTAAAGGGGATCACTTTATTGTGCACAATTATGATGACGAGCATCAATCTTTACTATCTCTAGCATGTTCATCTTTACATTAGTGGAGATTATTACCTTGTGAGTTTTAGAGCATTTATTGTCTTTTCGAACGTTTACATTTATTCAAGGATAGATTCTTCACCCTTATTTAATTCAATAGCTTCATTATATTTGTATTTGGTTCATGAGTTGAGTCTTGATCTTGATATTGACACTTGTATTCTATGAAATGTTTCGATTGTACAATTTTGAAAATGATCTTATACGCTATTCTTCTTGATAGCCATTAGTTTTCTATTGCCAAACCATATATTTTCCTTGACTCTTGTTCATCTTTTGCTTTTATCATTTGAAAAATGCAAAGTAATTTCTTCCCTTGTATCACAAAGGGACGCCTATGTGAGAAAAGAGAGTGTTGGTAAAGGCCGAAATTTGAAAAAAAAAAAAAAAAGAGAGATTGATTAGAGATTGATTAGGAGATTTCAACACAAAAAGAGCATCTTGAAGTATAAAAAGTAAATGTTGAAAAAAAAAAAGGGGGATGATTGTAAGCATCCCATTTTTGACCGCTCGGCAGTCTACACTTCGTCCAGACTTGTTTTCAAGTCATTGTGGGCATATTCCTATCGAATCCAATTCTCTAGGTCCAAATTCTGTCTTTCCATCGCTTCGCGGGCCTGTCAAGCCCAAATAGAGGCAAAATGACTAAAATGCCCTTAGGGGCATTGTCCTCTCTTATTCCAATTCTAATCCCTCTCTCGAGACAGTTTATTCCTCGAGACGGTCCGAGTAGCGAAACTACTCACAAAACCGTTAGAGTAGCGGAAATACTCACAAATAGGTCGATATAGGGAATTGGCAACAAACCCTTGTGTCACGACGACCGCCGTTAGAGTGGCGGAAACACTCACAATCCAGGCACGTCTCCTTGGAGACGGTAAGACCCCTTTCCAATCCCACTCTCGAGACAGTTTATTCCTCGAGACGGTTCCAGGCACGTCTCTTCGGAGACGGTAAGACCCCTTTCCAATCCCACTCTCGAGACAGTTTATTCCTTGAGACGGTTCCAATCCAAGCACGTCTCTTCGGAGACGATAAGTCCCCTTTCCAATCCCACTCTCAAGACAGTTTATTCCTCGAGACGGTTCCAATCCAGGCACGTCTCTTTGGAGACGGTAAGACCCCTTTCCAATTCCACTCTCGAGATAGTTTATTCCTCGAGACGGTTCCAATCTAGGCACATCTTTTCGAAGACGGTAAGACCCCTTTCCAATCCCTCTCTCGAGACAGTTTATTCCTTGAGACGGTCCAAGTAGCGAAACTACTCACCAAACCGTTAGAGTAGCGAAAATACTCACAAAACCGTTAGAGTAGCGGAAATACTCACAAAACCGTTAGAGTAGCGGAAATACTCACAAAATTGTTAGAGTCAAAACCGTTAGAGTAGCGAAAATACTGACAAAGCCGTTAGAGTAGCGGAAATACTCACAAATAGGTCGATATAGGGAATTGGCAACAAATCCCTGTGTCACGACAACCGCCGTTAGAGTGGCAGAAACACTCAAAACCCAGGTCAACACCCGTGTCTGTTAGCTCACTTCGGTGAAAAATGACCAAACTGCCCTTAGGACCTTTTCTGAGACTTTCCGGTTAAGATGACCGTTTTGCCCCTAAGCATTCGAATGCCCCGGGAACCACACCGGCTCTGGGTATCAAACCGGTAACCTCCTGAGACTACTTTTTATAGTATTCTCAATCTTCCTTTACCTTTCCGGATCATTCCGAGTCAATTCCGGCCAACCCGGTACAAGATGACCGTTTTACCCCTGGTGGGTCGGTCTCCTTTTTCGACCACACCGGCTCTGGGTATCAAACCGGTAATGTCCTGAGACTACTTTTTATAGTGTTCTCAACCTCCCCTCACCTTTCCGGATCATTCCGAGTCAGTTCTTGCAAACCAAGTGCGAAATGACCATTTTGCCCCTGGTGGGCCGGTCTCCTTTTCGACCACGCCGGCTTTGGAAATCAGACCGGCAACCTCTGGGAACATTCTAAATAATTTTTCCAGATCCCAAGTCTTCTTCCGAGACAGTCCGAGTTTGTCCCGGCAATTTTCTAGTCCGATTGATCGTTTTGCCCCTAAAGGCCCGGTCAACCTTTCCGACCCACCTTATCTTTCTTAGGGTCTTTTCCGAGACTTTTCGGTCAAGATGACATTCCGAGGAGAGGGGAACCTGTTGAAAAATTACTCATCACCAGTTAGAGTAAGCGAAAATACTCACAGAACTGTTAAAGTAGCGGGAAATACTCACAGACCATTAGAGTAGCGGAAATTCCGAGTTCGGTGAAAAATAACCAGACTACCCTTAGGGTCTTTTCCGAGACTTTTCGGTCAAGATGGACCATTTTGCCCCTAAGCATGCCCCGGGAAAGGAGTGGCGCCCGGTCAACCTTTCCGACCCACCTTATCTTCATTTTTCAAGTCAAATACCTCCAGGACACTATTTTAAGTGTTCCTGCTCCTTTCCGGCCTTCCGGGTCATTCCCAGTACCTTCAAATCATTCCCGGACTTTCCGGAGTCACTTCTACTAAAGCCAAGCTAAAAATTTCATGGTAGTCACTAGTACAGGCGCCCAAATCTAGTCAAAGATATGTTGCTTGCCAACCTTAAACCTTTCCTAATTGGCTGGCGCCACTAGTAGTGGCGCTAAGCCAAAGAATGGCCTAGCGCCACTCCTAGTGGTGCCAGTGTAAAGTTTGCCCTGGCGCCACTACAACAGGCGCCAAGTTTGTCCAACCTCTATAAATACAGAGCCTCATTCAACGTGAAAAGGGTCTGCAAACTCAACCTAAAAATCATATATTTCGATATACAAAGCTCGAGCACCTCAAAAACCCTAGTTTCCTTAGGTTTTCCAAACCCTAGCCTCCTATACACTCATACACACCCCCATACACTCATATACTAGCCTTCAACCATCCTTTGAAGACTTGAAGAGCTGCAATCCAAAGCTTGAAGACAACCCTTGAAGATTGAAGACGAAGATCAAGACGAAGACCGAAGACCGAAGACTGCACGGCGCACAAAATAAACAAGACATACGGTAGGTTCCCTATTTAAATTTCCGCACTTCCCCCCCCCCCCTCTCTCTCTCTCTCCTAACCCACTTGGGTTTTCTCTATTTTAATCCCCCATCTCTTTCCCCCCATTTCTTTGCATGCTTGAAACAAGGGGATTCCCAGTCCATGTGTAGGATTGGGGTATTGGAGAGTCACCGTGTCGGGGGCTTTCTTCTAGTCTAACCAAAAACCACGTGGGTCCGGCCCCCTTGATTATGTGGTGAAGCCTTAACCTTGTATGTTCACGACCCCAAATTGCATAGTGCATATCATAGTCTTGCATCTTCTAAAAACCGTTTTCAAAGTTGTTTTTCAAAACATTTTCAAACTTGTTTTCAAAATTGCATCAAAATCTCTTTTTCAAAAACTTGTTTTCAAAACCACAATTCTAGGGTGATTCTAGCCTTTCCATGACTAGGGTTGCTTTAGGAAAGTGTTACATTAAAAGTGACCTTTTTGGTCTATATTTCCAAATCTCATTGTTTTCCAAAACCACTTTCTTAAAGTGGTTCTAGCCTTCTTATGGCTAGAATCGCTTTAAGGAAGTGGGACGTTTTTATACCTTCTAAAAACTCTCTTTTCAAAAAATCCCTCTTCCTAAAAATCTCTTTTTCAACATACTTTCCTAAAACTTTCCTCTCCAAAATTGTTTTCAAAAACTCCCTCCTAAAATCTATTTTTCAAAACTCCTTTTTTCAACTCCTTTCTAAAATCCTCTCCCCAAAATTCACTTTCTAAAACCGTTTCCTAAAAATCTTTCCAAAAACTCTCTTCAACAATCTTCAATTAAAAACCTTCCTAGAAAAACTCTCTCCAAAAATCTTTCCAAAAACTCTCTTTCCAAAATCTTCTTTCTAGAAACTCCTTCCTAGGATTCCCTTCTAAAATCTACGTTTCTAAAAACACACTTTCCAAAACTTCTTCTTTTTAAAATCTTTTTCCAAAAACTCCCTCTTCAAATTCACTTTCCAAAAGTCCCTCCCTAGGATTCCCTTCTAGAAAATCTTCGTTTCCAAAAAAGCGCTTTGCAAAAACTCTTTCCTTAGTGCCCAAGTCAAGCCTTAGAGCCCACAATTAGGAAACCCTAATCTTCTTTCCAAAAACATGATTTTCAAACTTTGCCTCAAACCTAGGTTTCCAAAATCTCTTGTTTTTACATCCAAACTATACATGTTTCCAAAACCTCTTTTCCACGTCAAAACTATAATTTTCAAAAACTAGGGTTTCTAGAATCTCCTTTTCCAAATCATTGCCAAATCTTATCTTCCCTTTAGGAAACCAAATTAAATCTCCCCACTTAGGAAACCAAATCCACTCCTCCCTTTTTGGAAACAAAATCAAACCTTTGTTTTTAGAAACCAAATCCAATCCCTTCCTGATCCAAACCTTTCTTAATTCAATTCCTTCCTAAACCATAAGTTTCCTAAACTTAAACTTTAAATCTTTCCTTAAATTTCAAAATCCAAATCTTTCCTAATTCAAATCCTTCCTAAACTTTCACTTTCCTAAACCTTAAGTTTCCAAAACTTGAACATAAAAATCTTTCTTAATTCAACCCTTTCCTAATTCTACCCTCTTTTCAAATCTTAACTTTTCAGACCTAAGTTTTCAAACTCTTCCTAAATTCAAACCTTTTATAAATCTCAAGATTTTCTAAAACTCTAAAACTTTCCAAATCTTAGACTTTCTAAATTTCAAATCTTTCCAAATTCAAAACTTTCTAAATTTGAAACTTTCTTAAGTTAAATCTTTCTAAACCTAAATCTCTCCAAATTCTAAACTTTCTGAAACTTCAAATTCTTTCTAAATCTAAAACTTTTCTAAACTCTAAACTTTCTAAATTCAAGACTTTTTTAAGTTGAAACTTTCTTAATTCAAACATTTCATAAACTGAAAGCTTTCCTTTTTTTAAACCATTCCTAAAACGAAACTTTCTTATTTTCAAAGCTTCCTTGTTTTCAAAGCTTTCCAAATTGAAAACTTCCCTTTTTTCAAAACATTTCTAAATTCAAAACTTTCCTATTTTCAAAACTTCCCTATTTCAAAAAGTTTCCTAATTTGAATACTTTCCTAATTCGAAACTTTCTTAATTCAAAACTTTCCTAAAGTTGAAACATTCCGAATTCAAAGCTTTCCTAAGTTGAAACTTTCCTAATTCCAAAATTTTCCTAAATCAAACTTTTCCTAATTCAAGCATTTCCTAAAATCCAATCTTTCCAAATCTTCCAAGTCCAACATTCCAATCCAATCCAATCTTTCTTAATCTCAAGTCTTTCCTAGATCTCCTACCTTTCCTAAGTCTAGGTTTCCTAAACCTCCATCTTTCCAAAACCAAGTCTTTCCAAAGCAAGTCCAATCCTCTCAATTCCAATTTCCAATCTCCTCTTCTAATTTCAAATCAAATTCAATTTCCAATTCAATCTCCTTCTTCAATCCAACCTTCTCTTTTCAATCGGACTCCGATCCGAACTACGACTGACCTGATTCCCCCAAAGGGATACGTAGGCAACCTTCATAGGTGCGGTCACAACACTTTTCAAACTTTCAATTCCACCCTCATGGGTGTGGTTTTCAAAATCTTCTCAAATCTCAAATTTCAATTTCAAATTTCTACTTTCAATTTTCAAACTTTCCAATTTCAATCCCATTTCTTCAAATCTATTTTCAAATCAAATCAATTTCAAGTCAATTTCTTTTCAAATCTATTTTTCAATTCTCTTAACTTGCATTTGCATATCATGCATCATGTTAGTTTTCAGGCATTGTTTTTCTATAAAGTGAATAGGGTTGAACATATAGTTAATTAAAGACTCTCATAGGTGAATCAAGGGTAGATTGACATGTAGGTACCGAAAAGGCGGGGTAGGGTGATAGCTTAGTGCGTCTTCCCTACACGTAACCAACCTCCGAACTTAGATCACTATTTTCAAAGACCAAAAAGGATTTATTTTTCAAAAATGGCTAAATGTTTTCCAAAGGTTGCCAAACAACCTATTTTCTTAAAAACCCTCTCTTGAGGAGATATTTTCAAAATCGTTTTTCAAAACCCTAAGTGTAGTCTTCGGATTATGCTTAGTTTTTAGGTGACCTAACTCACCTTAATCAAGTTAGGTGGCGACTCCAAATCTTTTTCAAAACGCCCTTTATTTAAATCTATTTTTCAATTCAAACCTAGTCGCACTCATTCTTCTAGGAGGGTGAGTTCTAACGAGAGAGTACAACATTTTTTCCGCTTGTGTGAGTATTCTTCGAGTGTGAAAAATCTGGGCGCGACAATAATGAAAGAAAAGAAGAAAAGAATGAAAAAAAAAGAGTTCAAACGAAAAAAAGAAAAAAAAATAGAAAAAAGTAAATTGATGTGAAAATATTTCAAGAAAGGGCAAGAAGTAAAGAAGAGTGTATCAAACGATTAAAAAGGGAAAGAGTTATAGTTGCTTTGCATTTATCATTTCATATCTTGATCACATATGATATGACCATTTACTATCTCTTTACCCTTACTCTTCAGCTCTTCTACATTGCTATTTTGACCTTTACATGGATTAGTAATCCTAGTTGTACTTGATTGAAGTTTTCAATAGAAAATAAGCTATATCTTGTCAATATCTTTGAATCAATACCTAACTATGAACATTTTTTCATGAAGCTATGCTAAAGTCAATACACTTCTATATTTTCAATTTTTGTAATTGGTATGTTCACTTGATGTGTCGCTTTACATTTACTCCATTGTTAAACATACTATTGTGAGAACCATATGGGTCTTTTAATTGAGAGTGTATTCCTAGTGAGGTTTGGATCAAAGCTTTAAAAGATGGATGTATGTTTAGAGATGTTTCGAATTAAACTTTTCATCATGATATTTCATACACTCACTTGAACCTCTCTTTTGCATGGCGTGTGGCATGATCTTATAAGTGTTAAGAAGTGAGAGTAGAATGCATTGATTGAGGCTTGATTAGTTGTTGTACCTTAATCTCGCCTAAATGTTGTAACTCATAAAGGGATGTTTATGAGTATCATCAATGGATACATTCACAAGACATCACTCGTCCACTAGGGCAACCTAGAGGTTTAGAGTCTTAATGCATAGGCTAAATGCATTTGGAACTCCTATGAAAAGGGAGATTATCTTGTTATTTATATCCTCTTTTTCTTGTATAGATTTTGCTAGGGACTAGCAAAAAGCTATGTTGGGGAGGTGATTACACTTTAAAAGTGTAATCACAATCCCCTTATTAGTGGATTATTAGTGTCATCTTAGGCTTTATTTTAGCTTTTTAGTATAAATTGTTCTGATTGGCCTTTGTCTCTTTGGAATTGTAGGAATTGGGCAGAAAAGGGGCAAAAAGTGAGCAGAATATGAGATGAGTGTTCAAAAGACCTTTGGCGTTCGAACGGTGGAATTTGGCATTCAAACTCTCCAATTGCCTGTGCCTATATATATTAGACTTAGCCGAAAATATAGATTTTCTTCCAGTTTTGGACGTATTTTTCTATAAATCTTAGATAGATATATAGAGAGAGAGAGAGAAAGTGTATTTAGAGATTTTCCTTTGCTTTCCCTCACTTTCCTTATAACCAAACAATAGTTTCTTTTCCAATTAATAAGATATTTACTATTTCTAATGCATTTGCGTATGGAATCAAGTAGCTAAACTCATCCTTGGATGCAATTGTGAAGATCTCTACCAAGGATCTTCAAGATCTTCAATAGAGGTATATAAATTTCAATGAATTATCTTATGATTTCTTCATATTCATCTCAATTGTGTTATAAATCTATAAAATACCTAGATTCATAATCACTATTGGTAATCTCTATGCACAATTCTTACATTGGTATAGATATTGTACAATTGACGATTTGCTTCTATGATTCTTAACATTGAACACAAATTCACATCCAATTGAGTATGAACTCTCATTTTTATGGTCTAAATCTTCATAATCAAGGATCCGTGGAGTGATTCCTTGATTTGAGTTATCAAATCCTCCATTGAGACATTTGTAAAAAATTGGTAGATTAGATCAATTGCATTCAAGTCACTTTAATTGCATTTAAATCCTATAACAATTGATTTCAAATTTACATAGTAATGTTTTCCATACTTAGTTTAATTAATTCAATTTGCAATCACAACATTCATAACCAACATATTTTCGGTCTCATTTTTAGATAGTTTCAATTTGCTAAGTGACCTTCTAATTCAATTAAATTTGTTAGTTATTTTGCCCTACATGACGCCTATATTGGGCTTGATTCTCATAGAAATCGATTCTGGTACTTGCCAGATTTATACTTCAATCGCATGCCCATGCTCTTGCGGGAGGCTCGATTTCATCACATTTGGGAGGAGTGATTTAAAAACATTTTAGAAAAGTTCGAAAAAAATCTTTTCATTCGTTTGCCAAGCTACCAAACTTAGGCCAAAAATTAGTTTCAGTGAAGGAAATGAATGCCTTAATTTGTAAATTGTGGCCCCCTACTAGGCCAATCCTACCAGACTTGGGTCGGGCTGAGTCAAGATACTTAACTTTTGATTTTGATAGTATATTCCTACCGACCTTCCTGAATTAGGTAGGACCAAGGTCGGTCTTGATTATAAGCTTTTGTTTATAAAAGCCATGGCCTTCGTGTAGCCGACCTACCCAATCTTAGACAGGACCAAGTTTTCTTTCACACTCGGTTTTTGTGGCCTTCATTGGTCAACTTGGCCATAAATGGTCCAAGACCAAGTTTGTACACTTGGTTTTCTGTGGCCTTCATTAGCCGACTTTCTCAACTTGGACAGGACCAAGTTTTTACACTCGGTTTTTATGACCTTCATTGGTCGACCTGCCCATAAATGGTCCAAGACCAAGCTTTTACACTTGGTTTTTTGTGGCCTTCATTGACCGACCTGCCCAACTTGGACAGGACCAAGTTTTTACACTTGGTTTTTATGACCTTCGTAGGTCGACCTAGCCATAAATGGTCCAGAACTAAGCTTTTATACATGGTTTTTTATGGCCTTCATTGGCCGACCTGCCCATTTTGGACAGAACCAAGTTTTTACACTTGGTTTTTATGACCTTCATTGGTCAACCTTGCCATGAATGGTCTAGGACTAAATTTTTACACTTTTGATTTTTTTCTTTCTTCAGTGCTTTGTTGTTGGAGTAGCATCAGACAAATAGATTTGTTCAACTGACTTCAAATTTTTATTGATCACATGAAGTTTCAGAAGGACTGGACATTGCTTAATTGTTATCTCAAATAGATTAGTTGTTTCAGAAGGATTTGTTCAACTTACTTCAAATCTTCGACAGTTTCCAGTCGGTATGCCCCCACGCTAACCTGGGACGCCACTCTACAAGGACCCTTCCAGTTGGGGCCGAGCTTTCCATCTGCTAGATTCTTCGTTGCCCCTAATACTTTCCGTAACACCAAGTCTTCCAATACAAAGGTTCTTGGATGAACCCGTTTGTTGTAAGAGCGACTTAACTATTGATGATATCCGGTGACTCTAATCAGGGTAGCTTTCCTGTTTTCTTTGGCAAGATCTAGATCTCTGGCCAGGGTTTGGTGGTTAAGTCCAGTATTAAACGTTGATGATCTGATCATTGGTAGCCCTACCTCCAAGGGTATAGTTACATCCACCCTGTAGGCCAAAGAAAAAGGGGTTTTGCCAGTAGATCTTCTTGGGGTAGTTCTATAAGACCATAGGACGCTAGGCAGTTCCTCCACCCATTTTCCTTTAGCTCTTTCCAGCCATTTTTTAATCCTATTCAGCATAGTCTTGTTTGAAATTTCGACTTGCCCATTGCACTGTGGGTAGGTGGTACGGCCCCAAATGCGGTATTCCTACAATGGAGTTAGCACCCCGCAAGAGTATGGGGGTTGCGATGAAATATAAACCGGAAGATCCGGTATTGTTCTCTCCCAAGGGACCTAGCCAAATATAGGCTTTAACACTCAACTCACACCAACCTAACCTAGGATTGAATTGCAATTAAATAGGGGAATTGGATCTAAAATAAAAGGACCGAAAATGTTTTGAATTTTTTATGATGGTTTTCAATTACTAACCTAATGCAATGAAAATTAAAGCAATTAACACTAGACAATTAAAGTAAAGCACAAAGTGAAAATAGAATTAAAGCAATTACAAGGGAATTGGGCTCAAATGATCCATTCACTCAATTTCATCCAAGGCTTCCAATGGGGTTTATAACTCAAATCAAACACAACATTTAAGTGTGTTTGATTCGGAGGATTTAGCTTTGAAAACCGATTATTCTCAAGTAATTGAAATTAGATATATGTTCATTGAGAAATCAATGGTTAATACCATCGATTCAACTTAGTCAATACCAAATTTTTGGTTTGTGCATTGATTAGCCAAACATAATCAATAACCTACATTTTCTAAGGCATCTTCAATCAATTTGTGATAATGAATTTCTAGCAAGGGTCTTAAATTAATACCATCGATTTGGGTGATGAAAATTCCCAAACTTAGTTAACAATTCAAGCTTTCTAAAATTCCACCTCTAATTGCTAGAAATTCGAATTCTAGAAAAATATAGCAATTAATTCAAAAGATACCCCCATTGAATTCCTTGGATTATTTGGGTGACTTCACATTTGAACCCAATCAAAGAAAACTACAAGTTTTACATTTATACTACAATTACAAACCTAAATATAAGCTAAATCTAAGCTAAAAATGAAGAAAAATAGAAAAACCAACCTCTTGGAAGCTTCTCCCGCCGCCCCTTACTCAAAACTAACCCTAACTACTCAAAAATTTTATAAAAAATCCTAAAAATGCCACTTCGAACGCAAAAAACACAATCTGGATGAACAATAACTGTCCGAATATCGTCCGGATAGTGTGTTCGATGCCCGTTTGAAGTCCGTTCGGACAGTGAATAGTAACCATCCGGACGGTACTGTCACCGTTCGGACGGGTACTATTCATGAGCAGTGACTGTTCGACTGCAGAAAATTTGAAACGTTATTTGACCACCCTAGATCTCGATTCAGCCAATGCACATTAGATGCAAAGTTGTAGAGCTTGAAGTCTTCTTTCCAATGACGCAAAAATCAGCTCAATCGGACATCAGAGAAAAAAGGTATGGCCAGAATACTGAGACAGGTCTGAATTTTTATGAACAAATTATTTGCCTTAAACCCGCTTTGATTATTCTGGCTTTCTTTTTGCCTTTATTAGCTTATATAACCTACAAAACACATACAAAACATACTCAAACAAATATCTAATTAAAATAAGATAATTAATTACAATATAAGTATAACAAAGTACAAATTAAGAGCTTATGATTACACTTTTGGGGTGTAATCAGTAGGCCGGTGTTGAATAGTAATTTTTTATCCCTAGTTCCTCACATAATGACCTGAACAAATTGCCATCAAAGTGGATGTCATTATCTGAGACAAGTGCACGAGGTATGCTGAACCTTGTTACTATATTTCTCTAGGCAAATCTTTTGGCATCAATCTCTCTGATGGTTGACAAAGGCTCTACCTCCACCCATTTAGTGAAGTAGTCTGTCGCCATGATGAGAAATCTCTTATTCCCTGGAGCTCAACGCAGGTGCCCGACAATATCCAGTCCCCACTAGGCAAAAGGCCAAGAGCTTGTTATAGTTACGAGATCCTCAGTGGGCTAATTTATAATCAGGGACAACCTTTGACACTTTTCACATTTCAGAACATACTGGGCTGCGTCCTTTTGCATATAGGGTCACTAGTATCCTTGTGAGATAGCATGGTGTGCTACAGATCTTCCACTGACATGACTTTCACAGATCCTTTCATGGACTTCAAACAGGATGTCCTGTACTTTGTCCGGATGAACACAATACAAGAAGGGACCTGTGAATGATCTTCGGTAGAGTTCCTTGTTTGGTAACAACCAGTATCTGAGCGCTTTGTGCTTGACCTGTCTAGCTTTATTCTTGTCCTCAAGGTGGTCTCCTTTGTCCAGATAGGCGATGATTGGTTCCATCCAAAATGGTCCCAACTATTCAATTGCTAGGGCTTGATCCTCTTCTTGAAATATGTTAGGACTGGCTAGCGTTTCCATATGGATTGTTCTCTTTGAGCCTGACTTTAGGGCCGTCGCAAGTGTTGTTAGGGCATCGACATGAGCATTGCCGTCGCGGCCAATCTGGTGGGGCCTATATTTGCTAAATTTGGACAGCAACTCTTTTGCTTTGACCACGTAGTGTGTCATTCTGTCATTCTTTGCTACGTACTCTCCTGTGATCTGATTCAACATTAACTGGGAGTCTGAGTAGATCACGATTTCGGGAATTTTGAGATCGATAGCTCGGTGTAGCCCAAAGAGCAGAGCCTCATATTCTGACTCGTTATTTGAAGTGGTGAACTCCAGTTTGATGGCCTGCTCCAATGCCATACCATCTGGTGTGATGAGGACTATCCCCGATCCTGCCCCCCGGTCATTGGATACTCCGTCAACAAATAGTTTTCAATGATCATCATTTTCCCAAAGATCCAACGACGAAATGGTCATTTTGGAGGTCAACAGGTGGTGTTGAGTTGTTTTCCTGTAGCAATTCAATAGAGAATTCAACAATAAAGTCAGCCAGTACCTGCCCCTTGATTGCAGATCGTGGATGAAACTTAATGTCGAATTCTCCCAGCTCAATGGCCTACTTAGTTATTCTACTAGAGAAGTCGGCCCTTCTTAAGAGTGGTTTTAGCTGGTGGTCCGTGAGAAAGTTAATGGTGCAGGCCCTAAAGTAGTGCACCAGTTTGTGTGACACTGCTACTAATGCAAGGGCGAGTTTCTCCAATGGTAGGTACCTGCTTTTTACCCCCATAAAAGTTTTGCTAACATAGTAGACCGGCTTTTGCTACCGATCTTGCTATCGAAGTAATACAGTACTGACCGCATGCTCTGACACTGCCAAATTAAGGAAAAGCTCTTCATGCTTCGATGGGGTGGAAAGTAGGGGAGGCTGGCTCAGGTACTTCTTCAAATCTACCAAGGCTTGATCACATTCCTGAGTCCAGCTGAATTGCTCATGCTTTTTGAGAAGCTGAAAGAATGGTCGACACTTGTTCGAAGATCGGCTGATGAATCTGTTGAGTGCCGTTACCATGCTAGTCAACTTCTGTACTTCTTTGGCATTCCTTAGAGCCTGGACATTCTGAATAGTACTGACATGTTGTGGGTCTACCTCAATACCCCGATGTGTGAACAAGAATCCCAAGAACTTTCCCGAGCTAACCCCGAACACACATTTGGAGGCGTTAAGCCTCGTCTTATACTACTTTAGAATGTTGAATATGGCTGTCAAGTTCTCCAAATGGTGACTGCTGAGCTTATTTTTAACCACCATGTCATCGATATAAATTTCCACGATACTGTCAATATGGTCTTTGAACATCTCAATGACCAAATGCTAATATGTAGCACCGGCATTCTTGAGTCTAAAGGGCATTACCTTGTAACAAAAGATGCCCATTGAGGTTATAAAGGCTGTCTTCTCTTGGTCGTCTTCATGGAGTGGGATCTGGTGATGCCCACTATAAGCATCCAGGAAGCTCATTCTTTTAAAACCAACCGTTGCATCTACCAGTTGGTCAATCTTAGGCAGAGGGAAAGGGTCATTGGGGCATGCCTTATTTAGATCAATGAAGTCAACACAAACTCTCCACTTACCGTCCTTCTTTTTCATAATAACTGTGTCTGACAACCAACGTGAGTAGTGGACTTCTCTAATTACACCAGCATTAAGGAGCCTTTCAACTTCTTCTATGATAGCATCAACATGTTGTGTGGCCGCTCTCTTGCCTTTCTGGACCACAGGTTGGCACTGAGGGTCCACGCTTAATCTGTGGCAGGCAATCTTCAAGTCGATTCCTGGCATGTCATAAGGAGTCCAAGCGAAGATTTCAATATAACTTGTCAGGAGCTCGATCAATGAATTTTCTTCAATCTTGGATAGGGAAGCACTGATCACAAAGTACTTCTCCTTCTGTCGATCTATGTGGATTTTCTTTAAGTCTTTGATAGCTTTTTTCTCTATTATCTGCCCAACGTCATCAATCGTGGGCATATCCTCATGAAGCTCCATCATCTGCACTTTACAAGCTTTCGCCTTTGTCGCACATGCCATAAGAAAGTATTGCTTAGCAGCCACTTGGTCCCCTCATATCTCTTACACCCCCTCTGGGACAAGAATTGAATTAGCTGGTGGTAAGAAGATGAGATAGCCTTCATGAGATGCAACCACGTTCGGCCCATGATTACATTATATAGGGATGGTATGTTAACCACCAGGAATTCTATCTGCAGAGTAATTCCACCAGCAGTTACAAGAATAGTTACCTTCCCAAGCGGCCAAACTGGATCGAAATTAAACCCGATCAATGGATTGAGGAAGGGTTGGAGGTCGGCATCCTTCAGCTCTAACTTCTTGAATAGATTGTAATACATAATATCGGAAGAGCTCCCCTAGTCAGTGAGCAACCTCTTCAAGTCACAACCTGTCATTCTTAAAGTCACGACCAGTGCGTTATTGTGGGGAGTCTGAACTCCCATGAGATCTTCGTTAATAAAAGTTATGGCTGTGGTATCACCACCGACCATGACTTTCTTGGGCAGAAGGCCTATCTGCATCACCTCCCTTAAGTGCACGGCCTTTTGTATATCGGCCCAGTATCTATGTCAGTCAATGGCTTCTGATTCTACCGATCCATGCAACACATTGATCACCCGGACTGGTTCGGTTTTATCTTCTTTCTGCGAAGGGGCCCCCAACCTTGGCTACTCGGCCTCTTGTTTTGTCTTCTCTCTGTCGATATACTAATCAAGATAACTAGCCTTCGCCAGATCTTCTAAGTGGCTTTTGAGATGTCGGCAATTCTTCGTATGGTGCCCCTTCTTCTTATGATAGCAGCAGAATTTCCTTTGATCTCGGCTTGTAAGGTCTCCTCCCAACTCCGGGGGTCATTTGAAGAATGGCTTGTCGCGAATTTTGGGTAAGATTTTGTAAACAATGTCTTTGAAAACAGTGTAGACCCCATTATTTGCCTTCTTACCCCAGTTGTTGTTGTCTTCCCGCAGAAGCTTTTTTGCGTCCCGTCCATTTTTCTTCTCAATGATAATACCAACCTTCTCAAGAGTGAGTTCTAGTACATCTTCTTCCAATTTTGCATATCGCTTGATTCTTGACATTAACTTCTGCACTGTAAGGGCCGGTTTCTTTATCAAGGACTATCATAGGCAGTGCTCTCTAGGCAAGCTGATCTTAAACTGAGTTATAGCCAGCTGTTCGCTGCACTCGTCAATCTCATTATAGGCCTCCCAGTAGCGCCGCGCATACGCCCATAATCCTTCTCCATTATTCTTCTATAATGTAAGTAGGAAGTCTACCTCCCTAGGCTACTTTCTGTTGGCTATGAAGCAAGCATTGAATAGTTTAGCAAACAGCCTCTAATTTGATACTGATTTGAATGGTAACTTATCGAACCATCGTAGGGCCACCTCTCCCAAACTAGATGGGAAAACTCAACACATCAACGATTGATCTCCACTCCAAAGTGCCATTATCTGCTTATAGTGATAGACGTGACTGATTGGATCAGCCTTTCTATCATATTGTGTGAACTTCGGTGGGGCAAACTTTCTCGGAGGTTGGCGGCACTCGATCTCCTCCTCGAAAGGTGTGGATGCAATCTGGTCCAGAGCTCTACTGACTATGTCCTGGGTAGTACAAGCTTTGGGGAGCTGCTCTCTACTGTCAAGTTTTTTCATTCAGCCACCTTTCCCATTCCTTCTGTTGCTGACCGGTTCAAGCTCGATTTGTGTTTTGCGGTGTGATTACTCTCATAAATAGAAATCTCTAGGCCTAAATTAGTGGTTGATTAGTTGATTTTCAGTGTTAATTTAGTATTTTTAACTCCTAAAATGCATTAAACCCCTTTTGTGCACTTTTTATAGGATTCGGAGCTTAAGACGAGGCAAACGGGCAAAAATTAGGATGACTGTTCGATCAGGCCAACATACCGATCGATCTGCCGATTGAACTGTCTGTGGAACGTTCGATCGGCCGATCGATCGCACAACATCCCGCTCGATCGGAAAAGCAAAAGGGGTTGTTCGAAAATTAGCAGATCTGGACAGTAGGAGGAACTTTTCAATACAGACTTTTGAGAGATTTTGTAAGGTTTTAGTTAGGTTTACATTAAAGCTTTGTCATCTTATCATTTATTTTTCTTGGATTGTTGTAAATGAATGTTTATATATGAAGTGAATGTTTCTCTCTTTCTTGCCATTTTCTCTTACTTTCTTGTCATTTTCTCTCACTTTCCTAATAATCAAACACTAGATTTACTTAGTTTAATGCTAGATTTACCTTTATTTATACTCTTTATTATGGATCTTAGTAGCTAAACATCTCTTGGATGTGATTGTGAAGATCCACCAAGGATCTTCAATGGTTGAAAATGAGATGTATGAACTTTAAGGCTATATTCTAGACATTTATGGTTCTATTTGATTGAGTAAGAGATTCATTGGAAAACTTAGATTCATAACCCCTTTTGGTAATATTTATGCACAAATCAATATTTGGTATAGGTATTGCACATTTCTAGGGCTTGATTCTAGAGTGCTAGTCATAGATTTCATCTTTATGCAAAATCAAACATGAACCCAAGCATTTATGGTAAAAATCTTCCGAATCAAGAATCCAAGGTGTGATTCTTAATTTGAGTTATAAAACTCTCATTTGAAACCCTTGTTGTGAATTGGTGGATTGAATCAACCATGTTCAAGCTCTTCCATAATTGCATAAAAACTAGACTTTATTGCCTTCATTAATTGTTAAGTAATTACACTAGTCATAGAACACCCATAATCTCAAAACCAACAAGTTTTCGGTCTTTTTTATGTTAGAAAAAGAAAAGAATTCTCATTTGCAATTCATAATGATAAGTTCTCGTGCTAGTTGAGCTTTGTTTGCTATATTTGTAAAATTTCCTTAGGAGAGAACGACACCAGAGTTTTTCGATTTTTACTACATCGCGACCTTCGTATTCTTGCAGAGTGATTCCAGTTGTAAAGCACATTTGGGACCGTATCAAGTTTTGGCGCCGTTGCTGGGAAATTCGTAGGCGAAAGCTACATTGGACGGATGCTAAGGACTGCTGTAAGCACCCTATTTTTGCCCGCACAGCAACCTCCAGCTCGACCGGGCTCGGTTTCAAACACCACAGCACATGCAGGCTCAAGATAAACCTTTCAACCCCCAATCCAACCAACTGGTCACTTCTTGGGCCCACAAGAACCCGCTAGAGCCATAAGCACCATCGTTCCAAGCAGCTTTCCAGACCAGGCGGTTTTGGAAACCAACGCCATCTAGGTAGTTTCCCGGGATCGGGAAATCTCGGGGACCCACACCTCATCAAGTGTTGGACGGTTCACTTCTGGCGCCTACTAGCCTACCAATGTAGAATGTCCGTCCTTTGGTAGCTCTCCAAGACGGGCATTCTTAGAAACCAACACTACCCTTCTAGGTAGCTTTCTGAGACTAGGCGTTCTCAGGAACTAACACCACCACTACAGGTAGCTGTCTAAAATCAGGCGTTCTTAGAGACCAACACCGCACATGTAGTTTTCTGAGACCGGCGGTCTCGGGAACCAACACCTAAGTCAACATTGGCGCCTGCTAGCCCGACTCGGTGAAAAATGACCCGGCCGACCCTTGGGCATCCAGGCCCGTTTTGAGAAAGTTTAAAATCCCTCAAAACAATAAGTTCATCCTTCCAAAATGTTTTTAAACCATTAGGCATCCCTCGTACGCCATTTGGTCCAATTCTGGTCCTATTCCGGCTCACTCCGGTCAAAATGACCGTTTGCCCCTGAACACCTCAGCACTACACAAACCCTGCCGAGCTGTAAAAGACTCTCCCAAAACCGTCCCTGAACAGCCCTACACGATTCACACAACACACCAAACCGTTCCTAACCATTTCCAGCGAATCCTGGCCAAAATGACCATTTTGCCCCTAGTAATCCAAACATGCCCCGAAACAGCACCGGTCATGGGATTTCGAGCAAAGGGTTTCACCATACACCCTTGTTTAACCCGAGGAGAACCCTACGACATTAAACGCTCATGACTTGATAAAAGTTCCTTGGAGCGTCTTGTAGACGCTCCGCCTAAATTGTCTTTTCTCCCGATTCCCTAGTTACAACGCACCGTCAACTGACTTGAGAAATGTGTAAATCAGGGAATTCTTGAAAGCTCGTTCATAGATCTTTCCATCAATACGGCTCGATCGGATAGATCGCTTCCTGAAGCCCTCCATCGTACGGTGCAAAAACTATAACTTTTAGCAACCCCTAGAGCGTCTCACAGACGCTCCGCCAAGGCTGACTTTTTCTCTAATTTCCTGAATAAAACGCACCAACAAACGACTTGAGAAATGCATAAATTTAGAAATTCCCGAAAGTATTTCCAGAGTATGTGCCATCAGTACGGTCCAATTGAAAAGATCACTTCCCGAAAGCCTCGATCACACGGCACGAAAATAGCCACTTTCGAACAACCTTGGAGCGTATCATAGACGCTTCGCAAAAGTGACCTTTTATGCACGGTTCCTGGGACAATAACCCATTCTTCCAAACACAATTCAAACTTTCTAAAAGCATGAAAGTTCACGAGAAACCCTAAAAGAACACCGTGGGTGCAACCAATTCCCCCGAAACCTTCCCGGTGATGGAGCGTATGTTACATGCGCTCAAATTTTGATCAAATTGACCAAATTTCGATCAACAATCGAGATTTAACCAATACACAGGGTGCCACATGTCATTCTGGCAATGGAACAGTACCTACGCATGTCCTACATGCGCCAGGCCTATTCTAAATTGCCTATAAATACCAGACCACCCCTTTGCATATTCCATCTCCGAAATTGATGCGAAACTCTGCTGAAACTGCTCCAAAACCTCAAATCCTTACATATATTCCACTCCTCCAACACTTAGGCTAGATTCTACCTCCCTCAAGCCTATACACTTCACTTACAAGGCCTTATACATCATTACACACTCCATTCCAGCCCCTCAAGCCCTCTTGAAGTCATTCAAGCTCCAATCAAGACACCCATTGAAGACTACAAGTGTGTTATAGGCAAAAGGTGGTATCCCTTTTACATTTGTGTCTTCCTCCACTCTTCTCTTCTCCCTCCTAGCCTACTTAAGCTATTCTCTATTTTAATCCCCATCTACACCCTCCCATTCTTGCATGCTTGAGCCAAGAGGGCTCTTAGATCATGTTTAGAGGTAAGCAAGTGAGAGCCATCGTGTAGGGGGACCTCTCACTAGCCTACTTTAAGATGGTATGGCCTAGGAGCTCCTTGTTTATGTGATCATGACTCCTTGCATACTACTATTTTGATCATGTCTTGTGTGCTTGGCTTCATTCTTATGCTTATTGCCATGTTCTATAATGCTTACATTACTCTTAGCTCCATGTCATTTCAAAGCTCTAAATTTCTTTCAAAAATTGTTCCAAGAATTGGCTCCTTGAAGCTTAGGATGGAACTTTAGAAATCATGCCTTAGAAGGTCTCCTACTAACCCCCTAACTCTCACTTTGGCATCATGACATTTTAACTTGCATAAGGGTTGCTTTCTAATTCTCTAATTTTCAAGATTTCTATTCTTTTAAGTATAGTGGTTGGAATGGCCCCATGGAACTCTCTCTTAAGTGGTCTCCCTTTTATTTGGCCATATGTTCTCTCTTTTGATGGAATGATTCTCTTGAAAAATCATTTTCAAAATCCTTCTTCAAAGATGATTTTTAAAAATGCATTCTCTCATCTTTGCATTAAAAATGGTGCTTCAAAAAGGTGTCATCATTTTGATTTTTGACCCCTTACACTCTTGTTAAGATAATGGTTATAATGGCCATAAAAAAACCTTCCTTAGAATGGTCTCCAAACACCAACCATGTAAACTATGTTCTTGGCCAGAGTCAAAATTTTCATGGTAATGATCTTCAAAAAGATTGCCAACCCAAGTCCATTGTATGGTATGTTTTGTTTTTCCCAAAAGTGCATCAAACCACCTTTCAAAAATCATCTTTCAATTCAACCCTAGGTTAACTTGACTCTAGTTGAACAACCCTAGGTTAGCTTGACCCTAGTTGTCCAACCCTAGTTTAGCTTGACCCTAGTTATCCAACCCTAAGTTAACTTGACCATAGTTCACTCACTCTAGGTTAACTTAACCCTAGTTAGTTAACCCTAAGTCATCTTACCCTTAGGTTAACCCTACCCTAGTTAGCCAACCCAAGTTTGTTAACTTTAGGTCACCCCTAACCCTAGGCTAACTCAACCTAGATTAGTATACTTCAAGGTTCCAACTCTTAAATCCTTTTCTAAATAATCACTCAATTTTAAACCATTCTCATAACCTTTTTTTTTTTTTCTCCAAAACTTCCTACTCTCTTGATTTCAAAAAACCAACTCTATAAACTCTTCTAATGTTCTTACATTCCATCTTCAAGGCATTTCCAAAAACGTTTTCAAAATGTCACAAACCTAAGGGGTCCCTAGCCCTCTCATGGTTAGGGATTCTAAGGATAAGTGATAAATCAAGAACAACCTCTAAGGTTGTCCATATTAGAAGTTCAAACCCTTAGTCATTTCCAAAAACCACTTTCAAAAATTAATTCATCAAAACATTCTAAAGTCATGCCTCCAAGGTTTTCAAAACAAGATTTCAAAAAACACTTTCAAGTTCTTTTGAGTCATGCCAAAGCATTTTTTCAAAACTCCCTCAAGTTGATCCAAAAACATTTTCAAAATATGCCACCATCCAATTTCACGTTGAAACTTCCAAGACCACAAAGAGTCTTTAACTTCCAAAGACCCCAAAGTGTCTTAAACTTTTTCAAAGACCCCAGAGTGTCTTCAAACCTTCCAAAGGCCCTAATGCGCCTATTTTCCATCGAGCTCTTGCCTGAACTACGAATGACCTGATTCTCACTAAATGAGATACGTAGGCAACCTAAAATGGTGCAATCATAACTTTTATTTCAACTCCAATTCCTTTTTCAAAAATTCCAATCAATTCAAAGTTTCTACTCCAAACTCTTTCAAAACCCCCATTATTTTCAAACTTCTTCCAGAAACTTGCATCATGCATCATCCATCCGAAAAGTGATGACTAAACCCTGTTTTCAAAATTCTAAAGTGGATATTAAGTGGACAATGGTAACCGGTTATTCTAGTGAGTGAGCCAAGGGTGATTAGACATGTAGGTACTGAAAGGGCGGGGTAGGATGATGATCTTAGGATATCTTCCCTACACGTAACCAATCCCCGAACCATAGATTTCTGTTATTAAATGACCAAAATGGAGTTATTTTCCAAAAGGGCTTAAATCTTTCCAAAGGTTGCCAAACAACCTATTTTCTTAAAAGACCTCTCTTGAGGAAGTTTTCAAAACCTTTTTCAAAAACCCTAAGTTTAGTCTTCGAATTAACACTTAGTTTTAGGTAGCCTAACTCACCTTAATCAAGTTAGGTGGCGACTCCTATTTTTTTGAAAAGCCCTTAGTCAAACCAATTTTCAAACCTAGTTGCACTTGTCCTTCTAGGAGGATAAGTTCTAGTGACAGAGTTCCGTACTTTTGGTCTCCAAGCCGAAAGGACCTTAGACACCTAAAAATCGGGGCGCGACAATTGCAAAGAAGAATTGAAAAGCAAATAAATAAATAAATAAATAATGGTGGATTTCATCACCACCCCCGAGGGAAGAATCTACGGGCTTCGGGCCTAGGTACATTCTCATTTCCCTTAAGGTGTTTTGTTTTTCTAAGATTTTTTTTTCTTTAGTTTTTTTCTTTTGCTATAGTATAATTGCATTGCATTTTGTTAGGAAATTTTCCCTCTTCAGGAGTATCTAGTGGAGGTAGGTTAGTGTGTATAAGGTGCAAATTAGTGGTACGTTATATGCATGTGGAGATTGGAGATATGGGATTGAATTGTGAAAAAGCCGTTGTCCAGCCTAGAATTGAAAAAAGCTGTTGTCCGACCTAGGAAATTGTGTATGATGTGTTGAACGACCCAAATGGTCCAACCTTATATGTACATTCGTTCTTGCATGTCATATTTCACAAGAGACGAACATCATCGCCTTATGAGGATTGAGAGTGTTGAGAGCACAAGCACATCCTCACCAACACCTAACTTACCATTAGTGGTCGACCTAGGCTTCATCCCAATGGCAAATCTAAATGAAGCAGGCTTACCTAATGTTCCAACCATGCATCCTAATGTCCAACTCAATGCGGATGGTAATGAGGAGTTTGAGAGAGGGAGCTACCATGGCGACGTGGCGGCTCCTCCTCTATACACTCTACGAGATTACCTCAACCCACCGAGGCAAGCGCCAACATCGTGTATTATTTTCCCGCCCCATCACAACACTCTAAACATTAGATCGAGAATGATGCAAATGTTACCTCAATTCCACGAGATGGATCCAGAACAACCCTACATTTTTCTTAAGGAATTTGAGGATGCTTGTTCGATTGCAATGGACAACTCATGTCCAAGGGAAGTATTTTTGTTGAAACTCTTCCCGTTTTGTTTGAAGGATAAGGCTAAGCTTTGGTTTAATTCCTTGCGACCCATGTCCATTTACTCTTGGGCTACTCTCCAAGGGGAATTTTTTAGCAAATTTTTTCTCGAAAATCGAACCAAGGCCATAAGGAGGCAAATTTCTTAGTTTTCTCCTATGTTAGGGAAACCTTTCTTTCAATGTTGGGAGAGGTTCAAAGACCTCTTAAATTCTTGCTCTCACCACGGGTTTGCCGATTGGCATGTCATCAACACATTTTATTTTTCTTTAACACCCCAACTTAAGCAATTTGTCGAGTGCATGTGTGCGGGGACGATTTTCGACAAGCAATCCCATGAGGTATACGATTACTTTGACAACTTGGCAAATAAGGATAGAGATTTGGCACTTACTGGGACCCAAAATCTCGAGGGTCGCTCCATTCAACAAGGCGTGGGAAGATATCAACTCAACGAAGTTAATGATGTCAATGCTAGGGCAGCTATCTTGGCAAGAAAATTAGAAGCTCTTGAGGTGAAAAAAGGTTCAATCGGTGGAGAGTGAAGAGATGAGAGAAACATGTCTTGTGTGTGAAACCTCGGATCATAACACCTCTTCATGCCCAATCATTCCGGGTGTGAAGGAGGCTTTGCATGGCCAAGTTAACGCAATTGGCCAATATTCAAGAGGAGGGGGCAACCCCTATTCTAACACATACAACCCGTGATGGAGAGATCATCCCAACTTTGGGTGGAGGAATGAAGGGACTTCAAACTCCCATAACTACCAAGGAGGTTATCAAAACCCTCAATCATATCAAGCACCTCCTCCACCCCCATAAGCACTCCAACCAGAACATCCACCTCTACAAGCACTTCAACCACAACATCCACCTCAACCTTACCAACAAGTACCCGTGACTCAATTTCAAAATCAACCAAGGTCGTATTAACCCCTCCATAGGAAACCCATAAAGGACAATGTTTACCAACTTGCTAATGACATGAGGGGGTTAATACAAGGGTTGATAAACAAGAAAATGTGCTAGATTAACACTTTAGGTTGCTTGAAAACATCCAAAAGCAAATGTCTACATTGACACAAGATTTAACCCAAAATATCTGGGGAATATTCCCGGCTCAACCGCAATCTAATCCGGCAATTCTGAGAGTACACATAACGGAGGGTAAGTGTGACCCTAACTCGAGTCATGAACAAGTACAAGCCATAACCACCCTTAGAAGTGGCAAGACCATTGACAAAACCATCCCATCTTAGGATGAGACTTCTAGGAAGAGTGTTGACAAAGAAGAAAAAGAGAATGAGAATAAGGAAAAAGAGCCGAGAGAAGGGAGAGAAACCTTAGCCAACCCCATCGAGATTTTGAGTGAGAGTCAAAGGGAGAAGAGGAGGGACATAGTGAAACATGCTCCCTTCCCTCAAAGGTTGACCAAACCTAAGAATGAACTTCTAAATGCAGAAATTTATGAAGTGTTTAAGCAAGTAAAGGTCAACATCTCTATCCTTGATGCAATCAAGCAAATACCTTCATATGCAAAGTTCTTAAAGGACTTGTGTACTTTTAAGCGAAGGTTGCATGTTAAGGAAACCGCCATGATGAATGAGAATCAAAGTGCTATTTTGCAATGCAAAACTGTACCAAAATTCAAGGACCCCGGATGTCCTAACATTTCTTGTACCATTGGGAATACTAAGATAGATCGCGCCTTGTTGGATTTAGGGTCTAGTGTCAATCTTTTACCCTTTTCGGTGTATAAGGAACTTGGCCTAGGAGAATTGAGCCCTACTTGGGTTACCTTGCAATTGGCGGATCGTTCTATTAAGGTTCCAAGAGGTATTATCGAGGATGTTCTCATCCAAGTTGATAACTTTTGCTTCCCGGTCGATTTCATAATCCTAAATACCCAACCTGTTGAGAGTTGTATAGCTCACAACCAAATTCCTGTGATTTTGGGACGCTCGTTCCTAGTTACCTCCAATGTCATCATTCATTGTAGGAATGGGTTAGTGAAATTGTCTTTTGGCAGCACCACCTTGTAAGCACCCCATTTTTGCCCGCTCAGCAATCTCTGGTTCGACTAGGCTCCCTTTTACACATCACACGCATATCCAGACTCTAACCTACCTTCTAAACTTGAATTCAGTCCACCGGTCGCTTCCCGAGCCCGTAGGGCCCACTTGAAGCTAAATGACCATTTTGCCCCTAGCTGGCTGGTCGTCTTTTCCAACCACACCGGCTCTGGGTATTGTAAGCACCCCATTTTTGACCGCTCGACAGTCTACACTCCGTCCAGACTTGTTTTCAAGTCATTGTGGGTGTATTCCAATCGAAATCGATTTTCTATGTCCAAATCTCGTGTGTCCATCGCTTCGCGGGCCCGTCAGGCCCAAATAGAAGCAAAATGACCAAAATGCCCTTAGGGGCATTGTCCTTTCCTTTCCAATCCCTCTCTCGAAACAGTTTATTCCTCGAGACGGTTCCAATCCAGGCACGTCTTTTCGAAGACGGTAAGACCCCTTTCCAATCCCTTTCTCGAGACAGTTTATTCCTCGAGACGGTTCCAATCCAGGCACGTCTTTTCGAAGACGGTAAGACCCCTTTCCAATCCCACTCTCGGGAGACAGTTTGTTCCTCGAGACGGTTCCAATCCAGGCACGTCTTTTCGAAAACGGTAAGTCCCCTTTCCAATCCCTTTCTCGAGATAGTTTATTCCTCGAGACAGTTCCAATCAGGCACGTCTTTTCGAAGACGATAAGTCCCCTTTCCAATTCCACTCTCGAGACAGTTTATTCCTCGAGACGGTTCCAATCCAGGCACGTCTTTTCGAAGACGGTAAGACCCCTTGCTAATCCCACTCTCGGGACAGTTTATTCCTTGGGACGGTTCCAATCCAAGCACGCCTTTTCGAGGACGATAAGTCCCCTTTCAATCCCTCTCTCAAGACAGTTTATTCCTCGAGACGGTTCCAATCCAGGCACGTCTTTTAGGAGACGATAAGACCCCTTTCCAATCCTACTCTTGAGACAGTTTATTCCTTAAGACAGTCCGAGAAGCGAAAATACTCGTAAATATCACAACCGTTAGAGTAGCAGAAATACTCACAAATAGGTCGATATAGGGAATTGCCAATAAACCCCTGTGTCACGACGACCGCCGTCGGAGTGGCGGAAGCACTCAAAACCTAGGTCAACACCAGTGTCTGTTAGCCCACTTCGGTGGAAAAAAATGACCAAACTACCTCTTGGACCTTTTCTGAGACTTTCCGGTCAAGATGACCATTTTGCCCCTAGGCATCCGAATGCCCCGGGAACCACACCAGCTCTGGGTATCAAATCGGTAACCCTCTGAGATTACTTCTTATAGTATTCTCAACCTTCCTTTACCTTTCCGGATCATTCTGAGTCAGTTCCGGCCAACCCGGTACAAAATGACCGTTTTACCCCTAGTGGGCCGGTCTCCTTTTTCGACCACACTGGCTCTGGGTATCAAACTGGTAACCTTCTGAGATTGCTTTTTATAGTATTCTGAATCTTCCTTTATCTTTCTGGATCATTCCGAGTCAGTTCCGGCAAACTCGGTACAAAAATGACCGTTTTACCCTGGTGGGCCGGTCACCTTTTCCGACCACACCGGCTCTGGGAATCAAACCAGCAACCTTTGGGAACATTCTAAAAAATGTTTCCAAATTTTGAGTCTTCTTCCGGGACAGTCCGAGTCCGTCCCGACAGTTTCCCGGTCCGATTGACCGTTTTGCCCCTAAAGGCCCGGTTAACCTTTCCGACCCATCTTATCCTCATTTCTCAAGTCAAATACCTCTAGGACACTATTTTAAGTGTTCCTGCTCTTTTTCAGCCTTCCGGGTCTTTCCCGGCTCCTTCAAATCATTTCTGAACTTTCTGGAGTCACTCCTAGTGAAGCTAGTCTAAAAATTGCATGATAGTCACTAGTACAGGCGCCCAAATCTAGTCAAAGATACGTTGCTTGCCGACCTTAAACATTTCCTAAATGGCTGGTGCCACTAGTAGTGGCGCCAAGCCAAAAAAATAGCCTGGCGCCAGTGTAAAATTTGGCCTGGCGCAACTGCAACAGGCGCCAGTGTTATCTAACCTCTATAAATACAAAGTCTCCTCCAACATGAAAAGGGTCCGTAAACTCAGTTTAAGAATCATATAATTTGATATACAAAGCTCAGACACTTCAGAAACCCTAGCTTCTTTAGGTTCTCTAAACCCTAGCCACCATACACAAACCCTAACCTCATATACACTCATACACACCCCCATACACTCATACACTAACCTTCAACCCTCTTTCGAAAACTTGAAGAGTTGCAATCTGAAGTTTAAAGATTGAAGGCGGCTCTTGAAGATTGAAGACGAAAATCAAGACAAAGACCGAAGAAAGCAAGGCGCGCAAAATAAACAAGATACAAGGTAGGTTCTCCATTTAAATTTCCACACTTTCCCCTCTCTCTTCTCTCTCCAACCCACTTAGGTTTTCTCTATTTTAATCCCCCATCTCTTTCCCCCCTTTCTTTGCATGCTTGAAATAAGGAGATTCCCGGTCCATGTGTAGGATTGGATTATTGGAGAGTCACCGTGTCGGGGGCTTTCTTCTAGTCTAACCAGAGACCATGTGGGTCCGGCCCCCTTGATTATGTGGTGAAGCCTTAACCTTGTATGTTCACGACTCCAAAATTGCATTGTGCATATCATAGTCTTGCATCTTTCAAAATTTGTTTTCAAAATCGTTTTCAAACTTGTTTTCAAAATCGCATCAAAATCTCCTTTTTCCAAAACATGTTTTCAAAATCACAATCCTAGGGTAATTTTAGCCTTTCCATGGCTAGGGTTGCTTTAGGAAAGTGTTATATTAAAAGCGACCAATATGGTCCATATTTGCAAATTTTATTGTTTTCAAAAACACCTTCTTAAAGTGATTCTAACCTTCTTATGGTTAGAATCGCTTCAAGAAAGTGAGATGTTTTTATACTTTCCAAAATACTCTATTTTCAAAAATCTCTTCCTAAAAATCTCTTTTTCAACATATTTTTCTAAAATTTTTCTTTCCAAAGTTGTTTTTTCAAAAATTCACTCCAAAAATCCATCTTCCAAAACTTCTCTTTTCAAACCCCTTTCCAAAACGCCCTCTTCAAAGTCTAATTTCCAAAAACGTTCCCTAGGTCTCTTTTCTAGAAAAACTCTGCCCATAAATCTTTTCCAAAAACTCTCTTTCCAAAATCTTTCTTCTAGAAAATACCCTCTAAGATTTCCTTCTAAAAATCTTGTTTCCAAAAACACACTTTTCAAAAACTCCTTCTCTTTTAAAAATCTCTTTTCAAAAACTCTCTCTTCGAATTTACTTTTCAAAAACTCTTCCCTCTAGAAACTCCTCCCTGTGATTCCCTTCTAGAAAACCTTCGTTTCCAAAAACGCACTTTCCAAAAATCTTTTTTTCCTTAGAGCCCAAGTCAAGCCCTACAACCCACAATTAGGAAACCCTAATTTTCTTTCTAAAAACAAGATTTTCAAATTTTGCCCCAAACCTAGGTTTCCGAAACCTCTTGTTTTTACATCCAAACTATACATGTTTTCAAAACCTGTTTTCTACGTCGAAATTATAGTTTTCCAAATCTATGGTTTCTAGAATCTCCCTTTCCAAATCCTTACCAAATCCTACCTTCCCTTTTGGAAACCAAATCAAATATTTCCATTTAGGAAACCAAATCCAATCCTCCATTTTTGAAAACAAAATCAAACCTTTGCTTTTAGGCACCAAATCCAATCCCTTCCGAATCCAAACCTTTCATAATTCAACTCCTTCCTAAACTTCTCCTTTCCTAAATCTTAAGTTTACAAAAACTTGAACATAACAATCTTTCATAAATTTTAAAACTCAAAATCTAAGTCTTTCCTAATTCAAATCTTTCCTAATTTCCTACCTTCCTAAACCATAAATTTCCTAAAACTTTCAACTTCCACATTTTTCCAAATTCAACCCCTTTCCAAATCTTAACTTTCCAAATTAAGTTTTCAAATCTTTCTTAAACTCAAACCTTTCTTAATCTCAAGATTTTCTAAAACTCTAAAACTTTCTAAATCTTAAACTTTCTAAATTTCAAATCTTTCCAAATTCAAAACTTTCTAAATTTGAAACTTTTTTAAGTTAAATCTTTCTAAACCTAAATCTTTTCAAATTCTAAACTTTCCAAAACTTCAAAATCTTTTCAAATCTAAAACTTTTCTAAACCCAAAACTTTCTTGATTTAAGACTTTTTTAAGTTGAAACTTTCTTAATTCAAACATTTCCTAAATTGAAAACTTTCCTTTTTCAAACCTTTCTTAAAAAGAAACTTTCCAATTTTCAAAAGCTTCCCTATTTCAAAAACTTTCCTAATTTCGAAAACTTTCCAAAAATGAAAGTTTTCTAATTTGAAACTTTCCAAAATTGGACCTTTCCTAATTCAAACATTTCCTAAAATCCAATCTTTCCAAATCTTCCAAGTCCAACATTCGAGTCAAATCTTTCTAAATCTCAAGTCTTTCTTAGGTCTCCTATCTTTCCTAAGTCTAGTTTTCTTAAAACCAAGTCTTTCCAAAATCAATCTTTCCAAAGCAAGTCCAATCTTCTCAATTTCAATTTCCAATCTCCTCTTCTAATTTCAAATCAAATTCAATTTCCAATTCAATCTCTTTCTTCCAATCCAACCTTCTATTTTTAATCGGACTCCGGTTCGAACTACAACTGACCTAATTCCCCCAAATGGATACATAGGCAACCTTCATAGGTGCGGTCACAACACTTTTCAAACTTTCAATTCCACCCTCATTGGTGCAGTCATAATTTCTTTCCAATCTCCAATTCCACAACATCTTTCAAGTTTCCAATTCCATAACTCTCTTTGAATCTCTTTTCAGTTCCAATTTCAAATCTATCTTTCTAAATCTCTTTTTAAACCAAATCAATTCCTTTTCAAATCTTTTTCCAAATCTATTTTTCAATTCTCTTTTCTTACACGTGCATATCATGCATCATGTTAGTTTCTTTTCAAACATTGTTTTTCAAAGTGAATAGGATTGGATATTGGTTAGTTAAAGACTCTCATAGGTGAATCTGGGGTAGATTGGCATGTAGGTGCCGAAAGGGCGGAATAGGGTGATGGCTTAGTGCGTCTTCCCTACACGTAACCAACCTCCGAACCTAGATCAATGTTTTCATAGACCAAAACGGAGTTATTTTTCAAAAAGGACTAAATTTTTTTCAAAGGTTGCCAAACAACCTATTTTTCGTAAAAACCCTCTCTTGAGGAGATCATTTCAAAACCTTTTTCAAAAACCCTAAGTGTAGTTTTCAGATTATTCTTAATTTTTAGGTGACCTAACTCACCTTAATCAAGTGAGGTGGCGACTCCAAATTGTTTTCAAAAGCCCTTAATTCAAATCTATTTTCAATTCAAACCTAGTCGCACTCATTCTTCTAGGAGGGTGAGTTCTAACGAGAGAGTACAGCATTTTTCCCGCTTGTGTGAGTATTCCTCGAGTGCGAAAAATCTAGGCGCGACAGGTATCAAACTGGTAGCCTCTCAGGAATGCTCCTTATAGGATTCCTGGCCTTTCGTTGACTTTTCGAATCATTCCGAATAAATTCCGGCAAACCCGGTGCAAAATGATCGTTTTGCCCCTGGTGGGTTGGTCGCCTCTTCTAATCACACCAGCTTTGGGTATCAAACCGGTAGCCTCCTGGGATATTCCAAGTAATGTTTCCAGACCTCGAATCTTCTTTCGGGACATTCCGAGTCCATCCCAGTAGTTTTTCAGTCCAATTGACCGTTTTGCCCCTAATGGCCCGATCAACCCTTCCGGCAAATCTTGTCATCCTTTTTCAAGTCCATTACCCCCTAGGACTCTATTCTAAAGGTTCCTGCCCTTTTCCGGCCCTCCGGTTATTCCCGGCCCCTTCAAATCATTCCCGGACTTTTTAGAGTCACTCCTAGTGAAGCCAGGCTAAAAATTGCATGGTAGTCACTAGTACAGGTGCCCAAATCTTCTTAAGATACGTTGCTTGCCGACTTACAAACTTTCCTAAGTGACTAGTGCCACTACTAGTGGCGCCAAGAGGAAATTTTACCTTACGCCACTACAACAAGCACCAGGTCTATCCCATCTCTATAAATACAAAGCCTCCTCCAATGTGAAAGAGGTCCAAAAACTCAGTGTGAAAACCCTACTTTTCAGTATACAGAACTCATAGACTCCCTAAACCCTTACTTCTTTAGGTTTCCCTAAACCCTAGCCTCCTATACACTCATACACACTCTTCTATACTCATACACTAGCCTCCAAAGCCTCCATTGAAGACTTGAAGTGTTGCAATTTGAAACTCTTGAAGATCAAAGCAAACACTCAAAGATCAAGACGAAGACTGAAGTGAAGACTGCAAGCAAAGTGCGCAAAGCTAAGCAAAATAAAGAAAACACAAGGTAGGCTTCTTATTTACGTTTCCGCATCTCCCCCCTCTCTCTTCTCTCTCCTAACCCACTTGGGTTTTCTTCTATTTTAATCCCCTATCTTCTTCCTCCCCTTTCTTTGCATGCTTGAAACAAAAGATTTCCCGGTTCATGTGTAAGATTAGGCAATTGGAAGGTCACCGTGTCGGGGGCTTTCTTTTAGTCAAACCGGAGACCACGTGGGTTTGGCCCCCTTGATTATGTGGTGAAGCCTTAACCTTGTATGTTCACGACCCCAATTTGCATTGTGCATATCATGATCTTGCTTTCTCCAAAATTCGTTTTTAAACTTGTTTTCAAAAACTTGCATTAACATCATTTTCAAACTTGCATCAAAACCTTCTTTTTCAAAACTTGTTTTCAAAATCACAATCCTAGGGTGATTCTAGCCTTTTCGTAGCTAGGGTTACTTTAGAAAAGTGTTACATTTAAAGTGACCAACATGGTCCATATTTTCAAAACATTGTTGTTTTCAAAACCGCTATCTTAAAGTGGTTCTAACCTTCTTATGGTTAGAATCGCTCTAGGAAAGTGAGATATTTTATATACTTTCTAAAAAATCTATTCTCAAAAATCTCCTCCTAAAAATCTATTTTCCAACATGCTTTCTAAAAACTCTCTCCAATCTCCTTTCCAAAGTTGTTTTCTAAAAACTCCCTTCAAAAATTTATTTTTCAAAAACTCTTTTTCAAACTCCTTTCCAAAAACACTCTCTTTGAAATTCACTTTCTAAAAGCACTCCCTAGGTCTCCTTCCTAGAAAAACTCTTTCCAAGAACTCTTTCCAAAAACGTCTTCTTCAAATTCACTTTCTAAAAACACTCCCTAAAGGTTTTCCTAAAAATTCCCTTTCCGAAAACTCCTTTCTAGGATTTCCTTCCAAAAATCCCTCTTTCCAAAAAACTCACTTTCCAAAAACTCTTTCCTTAGAGCCTAAGTTAAACCCTAGAACCCACAATTAGGAAACCCTAATTTTTCTTCCCAAAAACATGATTCTAATCCCTTATTTTGGCCTCAAAACCTAGGTTTTCAAAACCTCTTGTTTTCTACATCAAAATTATATATATTTCCAAACCTATTTTTTACATCAAAACTATAGTCTTCCAAATCTAGGGTTTCTAAAACTTCCCTTTCCAAGTCCATGCCAAATCCAATATTCCCTTTAGGAAATCAAATCCAATCTCCCCATTTAGGAAACTAGATCCCATCCTCCGTTTTTGAAAACAAAATCAAACCACATCTCTTTAGAAAACCAAATCCAATCCTTTGTTTTAGGAAATAGGAACCTCAATCCTTCCTAGTCTAAACATTTCCTAATCTGCTCCTTCCTAATTCCCTACATTCCTAAACCTTAAGTTTCCTATACCTAAACATTTAAATCTTTCCTTAAACTTTAAACTTCCAAACCCTTCCTAGTCTAAATCTTTCCTAGTTCCATCCCTTTCCAAATCTTATTCTAAACTTCTAAACTTTCTAAACTTCAAATCTTTCCAAATCAAACACTTTCTAAATTCTAAACTTTCCAACTTTCAAAACTTCCCTATTTCAAAACTTTTCTAAAATGGAACTTTCCTAAAATGAAACTTTCCTATTTTTGAAACTTTCCTAATCTGAATCTTTCCCTAATCTTCCAAGTCCAACATTTGAGTCAAATTTTTATTAAACCTTAAGTCTTTCCTAAATCTTATCTTCCTAAATCTAGGTTTCCTAAACCTTAATCTTTCCAAATCAATTTCCTAATCCTTCAATTCCAATTTCCAATTTTTTATTCTAAGTTCAAATCAAAAATTATTTTTTCTATCAGACTCTTATCTGAACTAAGACTGACCTGATTCCTCAAAAAGGATACGTAGGCAACCCTCATTGGTGCGGTCACAACCTTTTTCAAGTTTCTATTTCCATAACCTTTTCAAATCTCTAATTCTATAGCTGCTTTCAAGTTTCCAATTCCATAACTCTTCTCAAATCTCTTTCCAATTTCAATTTCAAATCTATCTTTTCAAATCTCTTTTAAATCAAATTAATTTCTTTTCAAATCTATTTCCAAATCTATTTTCCAACTCTCTTTTTCTATTTCATTTACATATCATGCATCATTCTTTTCAAAATTGTTTTCTAAAGTGAATGGGATTGGACATTTGTTAGTTGAAGACTCTCATAGGTGAATTTAGGGTAAATAGATATGTAGGTACTGCAAGGGCGGGGTAGGGTGATGGCTTAATGCGTCTTCCCTACGCGTAACCAACCTCCGAACCTAGATCACTGTTTTCAAAGACTAAAAAGGAGTTTATTTTCTAAAAAGGGCTTAAATGTTTTCTAAAGGTTGCCAAACAACCTATTTTCTTAAAAACCCTCTCTTGAGGACGTTTTCCAAAACCTTTTTCAAAAAACCATAAGTGTAGTCTTCGAATTGTTCTTAGTTTTTAGGTGACCTAACTCACCTTAATCAAGTTAGGTGGCGACTCCAAATTTTTTTCCAAAAGCCCTTTATTCAAATTAATTTTCAATTCAAACCTAGTCACACACATTCTTCTAGGAGGGTGAATTCTAACGAGAGAGTACAGTGTTTTTTCCGCTTGTGTGTGTATTCCTCGAGTGCAAAAAATCTGGGCATGACACACCTTTGAGCTTAACATCTTTTTGGTTGCTAAACAAAAGGGAGAGTGTGAGGATATCCAAGAGATTGACATCATAGAGAGCATAGTTCAAGATCACTTTGAGCAAGAGGTTTTGAGGACCCCTTGGAGAAAGCATTAGTGAGAGATGAACCGTACGCTTCACTTGATAGTGAGGGCATGGCGTTGAGTGAATTTTCTCATTTAAAGGGTGAGAGAGACGAGTGTTTAAATGTGGGTTAATGGACCCCTTCTTTTGAACCTCTACATCCTAGTGCCAATAAACCAATTCCTTCGGAGGAGAAGCCTCCCATTCCCGATAGGAAGCCTTTGCCTTCCAACTTGAAGTATGCATTTTTAGGGGATGGCGAGTCTTACCCGGTTGTGATTTCCTCTAACTTATCTTGGAGCCAAGAGGAAGGGTTGATAACATTACTTAAGAAATATAGGAAAGCCCTAGGATGGATAATCGCCGATCTTTATGGGATTAGTCCTCTCATGTGCACTCACCGAATCTTCTTAGAAGAAAAGGCAAATTCGTTCGCCAAATACAAAGGTGATTGAATCCAAATATGAAGGAAGTGGTTAAGGGTGAGGTTTTAAAATTGTTGGATGCGGGTATCATCTATACCATCTCCTATTTGAAATGGGTGAGTCCAACCCAAGTGGTGCTTAAGAAATCGGGTGTTACAGTAATAAGGAATGACATGAATGAGTTAGTGCCCACCCGTGTGCAAACCGGGTGGCGAATGTGCATTGATTATCATCACCTTAAAAACGTGACCCGTAAGGACCATTTCCCCTTACCATTCCTTGATCAAGTTTTAGAGAGAGTGTCCAGTAAGACTTTCTATTATTTCTTAGATGGATATTCGAGGTACAATCAAATTAATGTAGCCCTTGAGGATCAAGCCAAGAAAATATTCACTTGTCCCTTTGGCACATATGCTTATAAACGTATGCCCTTCGGGTTATGTAATGCACCGGAGACATTTCAAAGGTGCATGATGAGCATATTTAGCGACATGGATGAGCAAATTGTTGAAGTCTTCATGGATGATTTTTCCGTCTATGGGAATACTTATGAGGGTTGCCTTGGGAACCTAGGGAAAGTTTTAATGAGATGTGAGGAGAGTAACCTTGTGCTTAATTGGGAGAAATATCATTTTATGGTTACTAGTGGTATAGTTTTAGGCCATATTATGTCTGCCCAAGGGCTTGAGGTAGATAAAGCAAAGATTGAACTCATTCAAAAATTGCCCACCCTGACTTATGTGAAGGAGGTAAGATCATTTTTTGGGCATGGTGGTTTCTATCGGCGTTTCATTGAGGGCTTTAGTGCAATTTCTAGGCCGATGTGTCATCTCTTGTCCCAAGATGTTCCGTTTGAGTGGACATCATCTTGTCAACAAGCTTTTGACAATTTGAAAGGAATTTTAACTTCAGCTCCAATCATTCGTGCACCCAATTGGTCTCTTCCATTTAAGCTAATGTGTGATGCTAACGACTATACTGTGGGGGCTGTCCTAGGACAAAGAGTTGATAAGAAGCCATACGTCATTTATTATGCTTCTAAAACTCTCAATGAAGCTCAAATCAACTATACCACAACTGAAAAGGAACTCCTTGCGGTGGTTTTTACACTAGACAAATTTAGGTCTTACTTGATTGGGTTATTGGTCATCATTTACACCGACCATGCGGCTCTAAAGTATCTCCTCACTAAACCCGATGCAAAACTATGCCTCATTCGATGGATACTTTTGCTCCAAGAATTTTATATTGAAATGTGTGATAAAAAAAAGGGGTTAAAAATGTGGTTGCGGACCACTTGTCTCGACTTCCCTTAAATGGGTGAGCCATGGACTCAACCCCTATCAAGGAGCACTTCCTGGATGAGCATCTCATGCATGTGAGTGCCATTGAGCAAGTTTCAACCATTTGGTTTGCAGACATTGCGAACTACCTTGTCATCGGTGAGGTTCCTTCCACTTGGTCATCTATTGACAAGCGTAAATTCTTCTGGAATGTGTGCTATTTTTCGTGGGATGATCCTCACTTGTTTAAGTGTTGTCCGGACCAAATCATTCGCCGATGAGTCCCAAATCATGAATTTCAACAAGTAATAGAGTTTTGTCACTCTCATGCTTGCAAAGGACACTTCTCCTCCAAGAAAATCGCGGCCAAAATTTTACAATGCGAGCTTTATTGGCCCACCATGTTCAAGGACGTACATACCTTTTGTCTTGCCTGTGATAGGTGACAACGATTAGGAACACTTTCTAAGAGACACATGATGCCTCTCCACCCCATCACCATTTTGAAAATATTCGATCGTTAGGGGATAGATTTCATGGGACCATTTCCTAATTTGTGTGGGTACCTTTTCACTCTTGTTGCAGTTGACTATGTCTCAAAATAGGTGGAAGCAATTGCCACCCGAAGCAATAACCACCAAGTGGTCTTGAGATTTTTGAAAGAAAACATATTTTGTAGGTATGGCATGCCCCGAGCCATGATAAGTGATGGCGGTTTACATTTTTGTAACAAGCCCTTTGCATCTTTAACACGTAAGTATAGAATGGTCCATAAGGTTAGACTCCCATACCATCCTTAAATGCAAGGGCAAGTAGAGTTGGCCAATCGGGAAATCAAGCGTATTCTTGAGAAAACCGTCAATCCAAATAGGAAAGATTGGTCTCTTCGATTGACCGATGGGTTGTGGCCTTACTGCACGGGTTATAAAACCATTCTTGGGGCATCACCCTATGGACTTGTGTACGGGAAGGCTTGTCATCTTCCCATCGAAATTGAGCATAAAGCTTATTGGGCGATTCCTCAATGTAATGAAGATATTGATGTTGCGGGTACCCACTGCAAACTCCAACTCAATGAACTAAATGAACTCTGCAATGATGCTTTTGAGAATGCAAAAATTTCTAAGGCCCGGATGAAACACTTTCATGACTAACATATCATTCTAAAAACTTTTAAAGTTGGTCAGAAAGTGTTATTATATGATTCACGCTTACATCTATTTCCGGGAAAATTACAGAGTAAGTGGGCTGAACCATACCTTGTGAAAGAAGTGTTCCCCCATGGGGCCGTAGAGGTGCAAAATCTTACGAATGGGTCGACATTTAAGGTGAATGGTCAGCGGTTAAAACCATATTTTGAGTCGTTTCAAGGGGAGTTGGAGTGTGTGGATCTCATTGATCCACCGATTTTTAAGTGACATTGGCCTGTTGTGTTTTATAGTTTAGGAGTAGTTCTTTCGTTTTCCTTTTTATAGGTTTGCTTTTCTTATTTTTTTGATAGTTTAGTTGTGTACATTTGTGTTCCCGAGAGTCTCGCCTACCCCGTTGTTCTTTTTCTCGTCCATATTTCTCATGCCTTGAGGTCATGGCATGATTTTAGTTGGGGGGCACCATTTGCATGTTGTTGTGGAAAAGTTTGAGAATTTCTGCAGAACTTCAGAGAGGTAGTTTATTCCTCGAGACAGTTTATTCCTCCAGACGGTTCCAATCAGGCATGTCTTTTCGAAGACGATAAGTCCCCTTTCCAATCCTACTCTCGAGACAGTTTATTCCTCCAGACGGTTCCAATCAGGCATGTCTTTTCGAAGACAGTAAGAGCCCTTTCCAACCCCACTCTCGAGACAACTTATTCCTTGAGACGATTCCAACCAAGCACGTCTTTTCAAAGACGGTAAGACCCCTTTCCAACCCCACTCTCGAGACAGTTTATTCCTCGAGACGGTTCCAATCCAGGCACGTCTTTTCGAAGACGGTAAGACCCCTTTCCAACCCCACTCTCGAGACAGTTTATTCCTCAAGACGGTTCCAACCAGGCACGTCTTTTCGAAGACGATAAGTCCCCTTTCCAATCCCTCTCTCGAGACGGTTTATTCCTCGAGACGGTCCGAGTAGCGAAAATACTCACAACCGTTAGAGTAGCAGAAATACTCACAAATAGGTCGATATAGGGAATTACCAACAAACCTCTGTGTCACGACGACCGCTGTCAGAGTGGCGGAAACACTCAAAACCTAGGTCAACACCAGTGTCTGTTAGCCCACTTCGGTGAAAAATGACCAAACTACCCTTTGGACCTTGTCAAAGACTTTTCGGTCAAGATGACCATTTTGCCCCTAGGCATCCGAATGCCCCGGGAACCACACCGGCTCTGGGTATCAAACCGGTAACCTTCTGAGACTGCTTTTTATAGTATTCTTAATCTTTCTTTATCTTTCCGGATTATTCCGAGTCAGTTCCGACAAATCCGATGCAAAAATGATCTTTTTGCCCCTGGTGGGCCGATCTCCTTTTTCAACCACACCGGCTTTGGGTATCAAACCAGTAACCTTCTGAGACTACTTTTTATAGTATTATCAGTCTTTCTTTATCTTTCCGGATCATTCCGAGTCAGTTCCGGCAAACCCAGTGCAAAAATGACTGTTTTGCCCCTAGTAGGCCGGTCTCTTTTTTCAACCACACCGACTCTGGGAATCAAGCCAGCAACCTCTGGGAGCATATTGAATAATGTTTCCCAATCTCAAGTCTTCTTCCTGGACAGTCCGAGTCTGTCCCAGCAGTTTCTGGTCCGATTGACCGTTTTGCCCCTAAAGGCCCGGTCGACCCTTCCAACACATTCTATCCTCATTTTTCAAGTCAAATACCTCCACAATACTATTTTAAGTGTTCCTGCTCTTTTCCAGCCTTCTGGGCCATTCCCGGTCCCTTAAACCATTCCCGGACTTTCCGAATACACTTCTAGTGAAGTCAGGCTAAAAATTGCATGGTAGTCACTAGTGCAGGGGCCCAAATCTAGTCAAAGATACGTTGCTTACTGACCTTAAACATTTCCTAAATGGTTGGCGCCACTAATAGTGGCGCCAAGCCAAAAAATGGCCTTGCGCCACTCCTAGTAGCACCAGTGTAAAATTTGGCCTCGCACTACTGCAACAGGTGCCAGTGTTGTCCAACCTCTATAAATACAGAGCCTCCTCCAACATGAAAAGGGTCCACAAACTCAACCTAAAAATCATATAGTTCGATATACAGAGCTCGAGCACCTCCTAAACCCTAGCTTCCCTAGGTTTTCCAAACCCTAGCCACCATACACTAAACCCTAGCCTCATATACACTCATACACACCCCCATACACTCATACATTAACTTTCAACCCTCTTTCGAAGACTTGAAGAGTTGCAATCTGAAGTTTGAAGCTTGAAGACAACTCTTGAAGATTGAAGACGACGCTCAAGACGAAGATCGAAGAAAGCAAAGCACATAAAATAAACAAGATACAATGTGGGTTCTCCATTTAAATTTTCGCACTTCCCCCCTGTCTCTTCTCTGTCCAACCCACTTGGGTTTTTTCTATTTTAATCCCACATCTCTTCCCCCCCCCCCCCCCCCCTTTCTTTGCATGCTTAAAACAAGGGGATTCCCAGTTCATGTGTAGGATTGGGCTATTGGAGAGTCACCGTGTCGGGGCTTTCTTCTAGTCTAACCAAAGATCACGTGGGTTCGGCCCCCTTGATTATGTGGTGAAGCCTTAACCTTGTATGTTCACGACCCCAAAATTGCATTGTGCATATCATGATCTTGCATCTTCCAAAAACCGTTTTCAAAGTCATTTTTTTCAAATCGTTTTCAAAATTGCATCAAAATCCTCTTTTCAAAAACTTGTTTTCAAAACCACAATCCTAGGGTGATTCTAATCTTTCCATGGCTAGGGTTGTTTTAGGAAAGTGTTACATTCAAAGTGACTTTTATGGTCCATATTTTCAAATTTTATTGTTTTCAAAACCACTTTCTTAAAGTGGTTCTAACCTTCTTATAGTTAGAATCGTTTTAGGAAAGTAAGATGTTTTTATACTTTCCAAAAACTTTCTTTTCAAATCTCTTCCTAAAAATCTCCTTTTCAACATACTTTCCTAAAACTCTCATTTCCAAAGTTGTTTTTAAAAGAAAAAAAACTCTCTTCAAAAATCTATTTTTCCAAACTCCCTTTTTCAACCCCTTTTCAAAACGCTCTCTTCAAAGTCCACTTTCTAAAAAAACGTTCCCTAGGTCTCTTTCCTAGAAAAACTCTGCCCATAAGTCTTTCCAAAAACTCTCTTTCCAAAATCTTCTTTCTAGAAACTTCCCTCTAGGATTTCCTTCCAAAAATCTTGTTTCCAAAAACATACTTTCCAAAACCTCCTTCTCTTTAAAATTCTCTTCCCCAAAAACTCTCTCTTCGAATTTACTTTCCAAAATCTTCCCTCTAGAAACTCCCCTCTAGGATTTTCCTTCTAAAATTTTCGTTTCTAAAAACACACTTTCTAAAACCTCCTCCCTAGGATTTTATTTCTAAAACCTTCGTTTCCAAAAACGCACTTTCCAAAGACTCTTGCCTTAGAGCCCAAATCAAGCCTTAGAACCCACAATTAGGAAACCCTAATTTTCTTTCCAAAAATATGATTTTCAAACTTTGTCCCAAACCTAGGTTTCCAAAACCTCTTGTTTTTACATCCAAACTATACATGTTTCCAAAACCTGTTTTCTACGCCGAAACCATAGTTTTTCAAATCTAGGGTTTCTAAAATCTCCCTTTCCAAATCCTTGCTAAATCCTACCTTCCTTTTAGGAAACCAAATTAAATATTCCCGTTTAGGAAACCAAATCCAATCCTCCGTTTTTAGAAACAAAATCAAACCTTTGCTTTTAGACACCAAATCCAATCTCTTCCTAATCCAAACCTTTCATAATTCAAATCCTTCCTAAACTTCCACTTTTCTAAATCTTAAGTTTCCAAAACTTGAACATAAAAATCTTTCCTAAATTTTAAAACTCAACTTTCAAATCTTTCCTAATTTAACCCTTTCCTAATTCTACCCTCTTTTCAAATCTAAACTTTTCAAACCTAGGTTTTCAAACATTTCCTAATCTCAAGATTTTCTAAAACTCTAAAACTTTCTAAATCTTAAACTTTCCAAATTTTAAATCTTTTCAAATTCAAAGTTTTCTAAATTCAAAATTTTCTTAAGTTAGATCTTTCTAAACTTCCAAACTTTCTAAATTCTAAATCCTCCTAAATCTAAATCTTTCTAAATTTAAAAACTTTCTTATTTTCAAAACTTTCCAAATTCTAAACCTTTCTTAAGTTGAAGCTTTCTTAATTCAAACATTTCCTAAATTGAAAACTTTCCTTTCTCAAACCTTTCCTAAAACAAAACTTTCCTATTTTCAAAACTTTCCTAAGTTGAAAATTTCCAAATTTAAAACTTTCCTAAACCTAAAACTTTCCTAAGTTGAAACTTTCCAAAAGTGACACTTTCCTATTTAGAAACTTCCCTAAGTTGAAATTTTCCTAATTCGAAAATGACACTTTCCTAATTCGAAAACTTTCCTAATCCAAATCTTTCCTAATTTCAAGCTTTCCTAATCTTCCAAATCCAATCTTCAAGTCAATTCTTTTCCAACATCTTTCTAAGTCAAATCCCATCTTTCCTTTCTAAGTCCTCTCTTTCCTAAGTCTAGGTTTCCTAAAACCGAGTTTTCCAAAGTCAAGTCTTTTCAAATCTTTCAATCAAAATTTAATCTTTTCAATTCCAAAATTTCAATTTTCAATTTTCAATCGTCTATTCAAAGTTCAATCTCTCAATCCTCCAATTCAATTTCTAATTCAATCTCCTTCTTCAAATCAACTATTCTATTTTCAATCGGACTCCGGTCCGAACTACGACTGACCTGATTCCTCCAAAAGGATACGTAGGCAACCCTCATGTGTGCGGTCACAACATTTTTCACATCTCAAATTCTACATCATTTTTTAAATTTCTATTTCTACTATTTCTTTCCAATCTTCAATTCTACAATCTTCTTCAATCTCCAATTCCAATCTATTTTCAAATTTCCAATTCCAAATTTTTATTTTCAAATCTTCAATTTCAATTTCCAAAATCTTGTTTCCAAATTCAAACTTCCATCTCTTTCCTTTCAAATCAAATCAGATCAAATTCTTTTCAAATCTATTTCTAAATCAACTCTCTTTTCTTGCACATGCATATCATGCATCATATCTTTTCAAACATCTTTTTCAAAGCGAATAGGATTGAATATATGTTAGTTGAAGACTCTCATAGGTGAATTTAAGGTAGATTGACATGTAGGTACCGAAAGGGGGGGTAGGATGATGGCTTAGTGCGTCTTCCCTACACGTAACCAACCTCCGAATCTAGATCACTGTCTTTATAGACCAAAACGGAGTTATTTTTCAAAGAGGGCTAAATGTTTTCTAAAGATTGCCAAACAACCTGTTTTCTTAAAAACCCTCTCTTGAGGTGGCCTTTTCAAAATCGTTGTCCAAAAACCCTAAGTGTAGTCTTCGGATTATTCTTAGTTTTTAGGTGACCTAACTTACCTTAATCAAGTTAGGTGGCGACTCCAAACTTTCTCCAAAAGCCCTTTAGTCAAATCAGATTTTCAATTCAAACCTAATCGCACTCATTCTTATAGAAGGGTGAGTTCTAACGAGAGAGTACAACATTTTTTCCGCTTGTGTGAGTATTCTCCGAGTGCAAAAAATCTGGGCACGACACCCACTAATGTAAAATGCCCGTCATTCGGTAATTCTCCGAGACCAAGCGCTCTCGAAGACCAACACCACTCTCACAGGTAACTTTCTGAGACCAGTCGCTCTCAGGAATCGACACCACCCTATAGGTAGCTCTCTAAGACCAAGCATTCTTAGGGACCAACACCGCACAGGTAGTTTTTCGAGACTGGGCGGTCTCGGGAAGCAACACCTAGGTCAACACCGGCGCCTGTTAGCCCGACTCAGTGAAAAATGACCAAACCTATCCCTTGGGCCTCCAAGCATGTTTTGGGAAAGTTCAAAATCCTTCAAAATGATAAGTCCATCCTTCCAACATATTATTAAACCATTGGGCATCCCCCACACGCCATTTGATCCAAATTCGGCCCTATTCCGGCCTACTCCGATCAAAATGACTATTTTGCCCCTGAACACCTCAACACTACGCAAACCCCGCCGAACGGTAAAAGACTCTCCCAAAACCATCCCTGAAAAACCCTACACACTTAACACAACATACCAAACCATTCCCAACCATTTCCAGCCAACCTCGGTCAAAATGACGATTTTGCCCCTAAAAGACCAAATATGCCTCGAAACAGCACCGGCCTTAGGATTTTGAGCAGAGGGCTTCACCACATGCCCATGTTTAACCCAGGGAGTACCCCACGACACTAAGCTCACACGACTCGATAAAAGTTCCTTGGAGGCGAGACGCTCCACCTAAATTACCTTTTCCCCTGATTCCCTGGTTATAACGTACCGTCAACCGACTTGAGAAATGCATAAATCAGAAAATTCTCGAAAGCTCATCCATATATCTTCCCATCGATACGGTTCGATCGAATAGATCGCTTCCCGAAGCCCTCCATCGTACGGTGTGAAAACTATAACTTTCAGCAACCCCCAGAGTGTCTCACAGATGCTCCGCCAAGGTTGATTTTTTCTCCGATTCCCTAATCAAAAGACACCGTCAAACGACTTGAGAAATGCATAAATTTGAGAATTCCTAAAAGTATTTCCAGAGTACTTTCCATCGGTACGGTCCGATCAAATAGATTGCTTCTCGAAGGCCTCGATCACACGAAGCGAAAACAGCCACTTTCAAACAGCCAGGGAGCGTATCACAGACGATCTGCAAAAATGACCTTTTTAGCACACTTCCCAAGATAATATCACTCACCTTCAAACATAATTCAAACTTTTCCAAAACATGAAAGTTCATCGGAAGCCTTGGAAGGATATCTCGAGTGCGACCAATTCCCCCAAAACCTTCCCGATTGACTCAATTATCAAGGCAAACTTTGGACGAACCTTTCCGGTGATGGAGCATATGCTACATGCCCTCAAATTTTAATTAGATCGACCGACTTTCGATCAACGGTCGAGATTTATCCAGTACAATAAGTGCCACGTGCCATTCTAGCAATAGAACAGTACTTGCACATGTCCTACATGCGCAAGGCCAAATTTTTTTGGCCATGCGCATGTAGCACATGCGCCAAGCCTGTTCTAGATTGCCTATAAATAGAGGCCTCCCCCTTTGTATATTCCAAGTTTGAAATTGATGCGAAGTTTTGCTAAAATCATTTCAGAAACTCGAATCCTTACATATATTCTACCCTTGCAACACTTAGGTTAGATTCTACCTCTCTCAAGCCTATACATTCCATATACAAGGCCTTATACACTCCACTCTAGCCTCTCAAGCCCTCTTGAAGTCACTCAAGCTCCAATCAAGACATCCATTAAAGACTACAAGTGTGGTGAAGGCAAAAGGTGGTATCCCTTTTACATTTTTGCTTTCCCCCACTCTTTTCTTCCCCCTCCTAGCCTACTTAGGCTATTCTCTATTTTAGTCCCCATCTTCAACCCCCCTTTCTTGCATTCTTGAGCTAAGAGGGCTCTTAGATCATGCCTAGAGGAAAGCAAGTGAGAGCCATCACGTAGGGGGACCTCTCACTAGCCTACTTTAAGATGATACAGCCTAGGAGCCCCTTGTTTATGTGGTGTAGCCTGAAAGCCTTGTATGTGAATCATGACCCCTTGCATACTACTATTTTGATCATATCTTGTGTGCTTGGCTTCATTTTATGCTTATTATCATGTTCCACAATGCTTACATTGCTCTTAATTTTATGCCATTTCTAAGTTCTACATTTCTTTCCAAAATTGTTCCAAGAGTTGGCCACTTGAAGTGTGGGATAAGATTTTAGGAATTATGCCTTAAAAGACCTCCTACTAATCCCCTAACTTTCATTTTGGTATCATGACATTTTAATTTGCATAAGGGTTGCTTTCTAATTCTCTAATTTTCAAGATTTCCATTCTTTTAAGTGTAGTGGTTAGAATGGCCCCATAGAACCCTCTCTTGAGTGATCTCCCTTTTGTTTGGCCATATGAACCCTTTATTGATGGAATGGTCCCCTTGAAAAGTGGTTTCCAAAAATCCTTCTCAAAATATGATTTTCAAAAATGCATTCCCTCCATCCTTGCATCAAAAATGATTTTTCAAAAATTGCCATCCTTATTTTGATTTTTGAAACCTCCACTCTTGTTAAGATAAAGGTTATAATGGCCATGAGGAAATCTTCCTTGGAATGGTCTCCAATCACCAACCATATAAACCATACTCTTGGCTAGAGTCAAAATTTTCATGGAAATGATCTTCAAAAAGTTTGCCAACCAAGGTCCATGGCATAACATGTCTTGTTTTTCAAAACTCTTTCCAAGTGTGCATCAAACCAACTTTTAAAACCATTCTACAATCCAACCCTAGGTTAACTTGACCTTAGTCACCTAACCCTAGGTTAACTTGACCTTAGTCACCTAACCCTAGGTTAACTTAACCCTAGTTCACTTACCTTAGGTTAACCTAACCCTAAATCATCTTAACCTTAGGTCAACCTAACCCAAGTTAGTCAACCTTAGGTCACCTCTAACCCTAGGCTAACCCTACCTAGGTTAGTACACATCAAGGTTCCAACTCTTGAACCCTTTTTTTAAATGACCATTCAAACTTTCAAATTATCCTCATAACCTATTTTTTCAAAACTTCCCACTCTCATGATTTCAAAAACCCAACTCCATAAACTCTTCTAATGTTCTTACATTTTATCTTCAAGGTATTTCCAAAAATGTTTTCAAAAGGTCACAAACCTAAGGTGTCCCTAGCCCTCTCATAGTTAGGGATTCCAAGGACAAGTGATAAATCAAGAACGACCTCTAAGGTTGTCCATATTAAGATTCCAAACCCTTAGCTATTTCCAAAAACCACTTTCCAAAACTAATTCATCAAAACATTCCTCCAAGATTTTCAAAACAAGACTTCAAAAACACTTTCAAGTTCTCTTGAGTCATGACAAAGCCTTGTTCCAAAACTCCCTTAAAGTGATCCAAGATAATTTTCAAAACACTACACTATTCAATTTCAAGTCTTCAACTTCCAAGACCACAAAGAGTCTTCAACTTCCAAGACCATAAAGAGTCTTCAACTTCCAAAAACCTCAAAGTGTCTCAAACTTTTTCAAAGACCTCAAAGTGTCTTAAACTTTTTCAAAGACCCCAAAGTGTCTTCAAACCTTCCAAAGGCCCTAATGCACTTTTTTCCATTAGGCTCTTGCCCGAACTACGAATGACCTGATTCTCACCAAATGAGATATGTAGGCAACCTAAAATGGTGCGGTCATAACTTTTATTCCAATTCCAATCCCTTTTTCAAAAATTCTAATCAATTCAAAGTTCCTATTCCAAACTCTCTTAAAACCCTTATTATTTTCAAACTTCTTCCAAAAACTTGCATCATGCATCATCCATCCGAAAAGTGATGACTAAACCCCGTTTTTCAAAATTCTAAAGTGGATATTAAACGGACAATGGTAACCGATTATTCTAGTGAGTGAACAAAGGGTGATTAGACATGTAGGTACTGAAAGGGTGGGATAGGGTGATGATCTTAGGATATCTTCCCTACACGTAACCAACCCCCGAACCATAGATCACTGTTTTCAAATGACCAAAATGGAGTTATTTTCTAAAAGGACTTAAATCTTTCCAAAGGTTGTCAAACAACCTATTTTCTTAAAAACCCTCTCGTGAGAGAGTTTTCAAAACCATTTTCAAAAACTCTAAGTTTAATCTTCGGATTAACACTTAGTTTTAGGTGCCCTAACTCACCTTAATCAAGTTACGTGGCGATTCCTATTTATCTGAAAAGCCCTTGGTCAAACTAATTTTCAAACTTAGTCGCACTTGTCCTTCTAGAAGGACGAGTTCTAGTGACAGAATTCCGTGTTTTAGGGTCTCCGAGCCAAAAGGACCTTAGATACCCCAAAAAAATGGGGCGCGACAGTTAAAGGTCAATGGTTGAGACCAGGAGTACTGAGGGTACAGCTGGGGAGGGGGTTTCTCAAACTCGGGCTCAGTTTTAGCAGCTCCAGCGAGAGCTAGCTAGGAGAGAGAAAGAAGGAGAGTATGATACTACTCATTTTCAAGGGAGAGATCAGGAGCGAGAGTTCGGTTAGGTGTGGAGTGCCCGTAAGGTGGTAATAGAGAGGCGTTGGACCGTGAATTAGTTCGATGGGGAACCATATTGTTGGCTCAAGCCGTTGACCGATCGCTAGTGGTTAGGATTAGCTTCCTTTAAAGGCCAGTACTCAGCCACCCTCATGGCAGAGTTCATGACCAACATATCATCGGACCCTGTTGGTGGCGACAGGCATATTATTCGCTATTGGGTTCGGGGTAGAGATGTTATTATCACCTCGGACTCCTTTGACGAGCAGTTTGGTTTACCAAGGGTTGCCAACCCTCAGTTCTCATATGACGGGGAGCACTCGCCATCTCATGACGAGATGTGTGCCAAGATTTTAATGTCAGGAGAGCCCTGGACCGCTTCACAGATCAGGATTAGGCAGCTTGCCCCCAGATACCACCGGCTCTTCCGATGGACATGCTATTCGATTTTTCCACTGGGGAGGACGGTGGAGTGCAGTAGGATGCAGGGACAGTTGATGTGGGCGATTGGGACGAGCAGAACTCTTGACTTACCCCCACTTCATGTATATAGCACTGTGGGCCGGAACCCAGGTTGCTACTCCCCAGTCTAGCATCCCCTTTGGTTGCTTTCTGACAGCGAGGATTAGGGCGGCTGGGGTTAGAGTTGTAGATGTTGTCCTGCTATCCTCTTCGACTAACATAGACTGGAAGACAGAGAAGAGGGCAACAGGGCAGTTGTCGAAGAAGGGGGGAGCAACTAGTTCAGCTCACTCATCTTCTCAGCAGCCACCTTCTCAGACACAAGCCGAGACCCAGTCAGACGAGCAGCAGCAGGATCAAACAAAGCAGCTAGCACAGCCCCAGATTCAGGGTCAGGAGGCACCAACTCAAGGGACGATACTTCAGACTTTGGCAACCATCCAAGAGCAACTGACTGCTCAGCAGACTAAGCACCAGCAGCGGCAGGCCGACATTGTGGCTGAACTAGATCTCCAGGACACTGCTATAGCTACACTTCAGGCTCAGCTGACTGACATTCAGCAGCAGTAGCAGACACAGTCCACTTGACTCCAGGAGATTATCCAATACCTTGGACAGCCTCCTCCGGATGATGATAGGGACTTCTTTTCTAATCTCCAGTTAGATTAGATGCATTGTGCACTTCATAGCCTTTCATTGCATTATGATGTATCTAAATCTTTTTTATTATAGTGGATGTATTTATTTTTAAGCTGTTTGTATAGTGATCTTTTCCTATTTTGGCATACCCTTTTTTGTATACATTTATTGGATTTTCTGTCTATCTCGGGTATATTTTGGTAGTTTAGTTATAGGTATACTTTTTCATTGATATCCATATCACATGTATTATTCCAACCGAGGTAATGGGTATTGTCTGGTATCAGTATCGCTCTTCACAATAACTTGACACTCTAGCCATGTTGTTGATTGTTGATGTCATTTCTTTTTGGATTTTTGTGATGGAGGTATCAAGATTGTTTCAAACAAGTACCGTACCATGTTTTTTATTAAATTTGAGTTAATGATTAACCCACCTTAGAGACGATGATACATTGCAAGTTTTTATCATAAAACTATTTTCAAAGACAATTTACATTGTTGTGCACTAACATATTATATGATACTTGTAAACACCCCATTTTTGACCGCTCGGCAGCCTACACTCTGTCCAGACTTGTTTTCAAGTCATTGTGGGCATATTCCAATCGAAACCAACTTTCTAATCCCGTGTGTCCATCGCCTCGCGGGCCCACCAGGCCCAAATAGAAGCAAAATGACCAAAATGCCCTTAGGGGCATTGTCCTTTCCTTTCCGACTCCGACCCCTCTCTCAAGACAGTTGATTCCTTGAGATGGTAAATCTATTCCAATTCAGGCACGTCTTTTCGAAGGTGGTAAGTCCCCTTTCCAATCCCTCTCTCGATATAGTTTATTCTTCGAGACGGTTCCCAATCAGGCACGTCTTTTCGAAGACGGTAAGTCCCCTTCCCAATCCCTCTCTCGAGACAGTTTATTTCTCGAGACGGTTCCAATAAGGGCCCCTTTAGTAACTTCACTCTATCTTTCTGGATCATTCCGAGTCAGCTCTAGCAAACCCGATACAAAATAACCATTTTGCCCCTAGTGGGCCGGTCTCCTTTTTCGACCACACCGGCTCTGGGTATCAAATCGGTAACCTTTCGAGAATGCTTCTTATAGTATTCTCAACCTTTTCTTATCTTTCCGGATCATTCCGAGTCAGTTCCGGCAAACCCGGTACAAAATGACCGTTTTGCCCCTAGTGGGCCGGTCTCCTTTTTCGACCACACCGGCTCTGGCTACCAAACCGGTAACCTTCTGAGATTACTTCTTATAGTATTCTCAACCTTCCCCTACCTTTCCGGTTCATTCCGAGTCAGTTCTGGCAAACCCGGTGCGAAATGTCCGTTTTGCCCCTGGTGGGCCGGTCACCTCTTCTGACCACACCGACTCTGGGTATCAAACCGGAAACCTTTGGGAACATTCTAAATAATTTTTTCAAATCCCAAGTCTTCTTTCAGAACAGTCCGAGTCTGTCCCGGCAGCTTTCCAACCCAATTAACCATTTTGCCCCTAACGGCCCGATCAACCCTTCCGACACATTCTATCCTCACTTTTCAAGTCAAATACCTCTGGGACACTATTCTAAGTGTTCCTGCTCTTTTCCGGCCTTTCGGGTCATTTCTGGCCTCTTCAAATCATTCCCAAACTTTCCAAAGTCGCTCCTAGTGAAGCAAGGCTAAAAATTGCATGGTAGTCACTAGTACAGGCACCCAAATCTAGTCAAAGATATGTTGCTTGCCGACCTTAAACATTTCCTAAATGGCTGGTGCCACTAGTAGTCGCGCCAAGCCAAAAAAAGGCCTGGCGCCACTCCTAGTGGCACCAGTGTACAGTTTGGCCTAGCGCCACTGCAACAGGCGCTAGTGTTGTCCAACCTCTATAAATACAGAGCCTCTTCCAACGTCAAAATGATGCGTAAACTCAGTCTAAAAATCATATAATTCGATATACAGAACTCAAGCACCTCCTAAACCCTAGCTTCCGTAGGTTTTCCAAACCCTAGCCACCATACACTAAACCCTAGCCTCTTATACACTCATACACACCCCCATACACTCATACACTAACTTTCAACCTTCCTTCGAAGAATTGAAGAGTTGCAATCTGAAGTTTGAAGCTTGAAGACAACTCTTGAAGATTGAAGGCAAAGCTCAAGACAAAGACCGAAGAAAGCAAGGCGCACAAAATAAATAAGATACAAGGTAGGTTCTCCATTTAAATTTTCGCACTTCCCCCTCTCTCTTCTCTCTCCAACCCACTTGAGCTTTCTCTATTTTAATCCCCCATCTCTTCCCCCCCCCCCCCTTTCTTTGCTATGCTTGAAACAAAGAGATTCCCGGTCCATGTGTAGGATTGGGCTATTGGAGAGTCACCGTGTCGGGAGCTTTCTTCTAGTCTAACCAGAGACCACGTGGGTCCGGCCCCCTTGATTATATGGTGAAACCTTAACCTTGTATACTCACGATTCCAAAATTGCATTGTGCATATCATGGTCTTCCATCTTCCAAAAATTGTTTTCAAAATTGTTTTCAAAATCGTTTTCAAACTTGTTTTCAAAATTGCATCAAAATCTCTCTTTCAAAAAACTTGTTTTCAAAATCACAACCCTAGGGTGATTCTAGCCTTTCTATGGCTAGGGTTGCTTTAGGAAAGTGTTATATTTAAAATGACCAGCATGGTCCATATTTTCAACCCTTGTTGTTTTCAAAACCACTTTCCTAAAGTGGTTCTAGCCCTCCTATGGTTAGAATTGCTTTAGGAAAGTGAGATGTTTTTACACTTCCTAGAAACTCTATTTTCAGAAAACTCTTTTCCTAAAAATCTCTTTCAATATACTTTCCTAAAACTCTCCTCTTCAAAGTTGTTTTCAAAAACTCCCTCCAAAATCTATTTTTCAAAGCTTCCTTTTTCAACTCCTTTCCAAAAACTCTTTCTCCTCAAAATTCGCTTTCTAAAAACACTCTCTAAATTCACTTTCCTAAAAACTCTCTCTAACAATCTCCTTCCAAAGATCTTTCTAAAAACTCTCTTTCTAAAATCCTTCTTTTAGAAACTCCCCTCTAGGATTTTCCTTCTAAATCTTCGTTTCCAAAAGCACACTTTCCAAAAACTCCTTCCCTTTAAAAATTAATTTCTAAAAACTCTACCTTTAAATTCACTTTCCAGAAACTTCCTCTCTAGGATTCCTTTTCAAAAAACCTTCGTTTCTAAAAATGCACTTTCCAAAAATCCTCTCTTTAGAGTCCAAATCAAATCCTAGAACTCACAATTAGGAAATCCTAATTTTCTTTCCAAAAACATGATTTTCAAACTTTGCCCCAAACCTAGGTTTCCAAAACCTCTTGTTTTTACATCCAAACTATACACGTTTCCAAAACCTATTTTCTATGTCGAAACTATAATTTTCCAAATCGAGGGTTTCTAGAATCTCCCTTTCCAAATCCTTGTCAAATCCTATCTTCCCTTTAGGAAACCAAATCAAATATCTCCATTTAGGAAACTAGATCCAATTCTCCATTTTTGGAAACGATTCAAACTTTCTCTTTTAGAAACAAAATCCAATCCCTTCCTAATCCAAATCTTTCCTAATTCAACTCTTTCCTAAACTTCTCCTTTCCTAAATCTTAAGTTTCCAAAACTTGAACATAAAAATCTTTCCTAAATTTTAAAACTCAACTTTCAAATCTTTCCTAATTCAACCCTGTCCTAATTCTACCTTCTTTTCAAATCTTAACTTTTCAAACCTAAGTTTTTAAACTTTTCCTAAACTCAAACCTTTCCTAATCTCAAGATTTTCGAAAATTTAAAAACTTTCTAAATCTTAAACTTTCTAAATTTCAAATCTTTCTAAAATTCTAAGTTTTTTAAATTTTTCTTAAGTTAAGACTTTCTAAAAAAACTTTCTAAATTCTAAACCTTTCCAAATTTCAAATCCTTCCAAATTTCAAAACTTTCTAAACTTAAAACTTTCTTATTTTCAAAACTTCCTTGTTTTCTAAACTTTCCAAAAAACTTTCTTAATTTCAAAACTTTCCTAATTTAAAATTTTTTTAAAATTCTAAACTTTTCAAATTTAAAACTTTCTTAATTCAAACATTTCCTAAATTGAAAACTTTCCTTTTTCAAACATTTCTAAAACGAAACTTTCCTAATTCAAAACTTCCTTAATTCGAAACTTTCCTAAGTTGAAACATTCTTAATTCAAAACTTTCCTAATTTCGAAACCTTCTTAATTCGAAACTTTCCAAAAATGAAACTTTCCTAAATTGGACCTTTCCTAATTCGAACATTTCTTAAATCCAATCTTTCCTAATCTCCCAAATTTTTCAAGTCCAACATTCGAGTCAAATCTTTCTAAATCTCAAGTCTTTCCTAAGTCTCCTATATTTCCTAAGTCTAGGTTTCCTAGACCTTCATCTTTCCAAAACAAATCTAAATCTTTCTTCCAAGTTCTATCTTTCAAATCAAAATCCAATCTCTTCAATTCCAAAATTTCAAATTCCAATTTTCAATCCTCTATTCAAAGTTCAATCTCTCAATCTTCCAATTCAATCTCTTTCTTCAAATCAACTCTTCTATTTTCAATCGAACTCCGGTCCAAACTACGACCAACCTGATTTCTCCAAAAGGATACGTAGGCAACCCTCATGGGTGCGGTCACAACATTTTTCAAGTTTTTATTTTCACAACTTTTTCAAATCTTAAATTCCACAATTTCTTTCAAATTTCAAATTCCTCCATATTTTTCAAAACTTAAATTCTATAATCTTTTCAAATTTCCAATCAATTTTCAAATTTTCAATTTCAAATCTCTATTTTCAATTCCCAAAATCTTCTTTCCAAATTCAAACTTCTATCTCTTCCTTTTCAAATCTATATCTAAATCAACTTTCTTCTATTGCACTTGCATATCATGCATCATATCTTTTCAAATCTTCTTTTTCAAAGTGAATAGGGTTGAGCTATAGTTAGTTGAAGACTCTCGTAGGTGAATCTAGGGTAGATTGACATGTAGGTACCGAAAAGGCGGGGTAGAGTGATGGCTTAGTGCATCTTCCCTACACGTAACCAACCTCCGAACTTAGGACCACTGTTTTCGATAGACCAGAAGGAGTTATTTTCAAAAAGGGCTAAATGTTTTCCAAAGGTTGTCAAACAACCTGTTTTTCTTAAGAACCCTCTCTTGAGGAGATATTTTCAAAAAATTTTTCCAAAACCCTAAGTGTAGTTTTCAGATTATGCTTAGTTTTTAAGTGACCTAATTCACCTTAATCAAGTTAGGTGGCGACTCTAAATCTTTTTCAAAAGCCCTTTATTCAAATCTATTTTCAATTCAAACCTAGTCGCACTCATTCTTCTAGGAGGGTGAGTTCTAACGAAAGAGTACAGCATTTTTTTCGCTTGTGTGAGTATTCCTTGAGTGCAAAAAATCTGAGGGCGACAGCTGGCGACTCCACTGGGGAATACTTAGAAGGTTAGGCCGTAGTCATGTCCCTCTACCCTTCACCCATGTAGAGTCTTCAATTAACTTGATTCAATCCTATTCACTTTAAATTTTCAAAACTAAATTTTCAAAATTGTTTTAAAAAAAAAATGCATTTATTCATATTATCTTGTGTTATGTTTGTCATTCACATGCTAACACTTGCATCTTTGTTTTGTAAGTACACATTTTGTTTAAATTTTACTAACTACTGTGCATGAATGTGATGAACAAGATAAATGGGAGTTGTTAGGCTCTTTCCTCCACTTTTAAAAAAATTACACACACACTGCATGTGCACTTGCATTCTGCATACTTGCATTATTACCCTGATATGTCATTTCTAGTTAGACAGGGGGAACGGTATATTGGTTGTGGGGGGATGCTGTGTTAGTTTCTTCGCCTACGGCCTCTTGATGGTTCCCCCGCTCGGATCACCAACCGATCATGGCCCCACCTCGGGGAGTGGGCCTAGGTTTGAAAATCTGGGGACCGAGCCTTTTTAGGACGCATTAGTCAACCCTCAACCTCATACTCATATAGACATCATACATAGCCGAACCTCTGCTGGATTTAAGACACGAGCACCGTTTTCAAAATCACGGAGGAAAGTGCGACTGCTCTTACTTTCATTTATACCTATTTATTCCTGCTGTTATAAGGTCTGTATTCTTACTGTTATAATGACTGTCTAACTGCTCATGAATGCACGTTTATTTTGCTATTGCATTCCCTCTCCTTATACTCTTTGCATATCCATGTTCATGCATTCAATATTTCTTGTCAAGATAAGAGTTCCAAGTAACTCAAGTCACTGCATTCTCATGCATATGATCAACCCGTTAAGAGTGACACCAAGGTCACTCTCCCTTGCATTAAACCTACCTAAACCCTAAGGGTTCCCACGTAACCCTAAGGACTCATTGCATGCATCTCCATTCATTCTATAAGAGGGGCCCCAATCCCTCTATGCTCACGGAGATAGGGTTGCCAAGAAGACAAGGGGCAATCAATCAACAAGGTCTCTCAGCGACCTCCTCGACATCAAATCCAATGAAGGCGGATCCGAAGACTCAAGAGTAGTTTAGGTTTTCCCTTTGTAAAAGTAGATAGATGAAAGTCCAAAGGAAAATGTTCCCCCTCCCCCTATTAAAATGTATTTCAATTCTTTTGTATCTTAAACCCAAAATTGAATGTACTTCTTTACTTTTATGAATGAATGCATGGATGGCTAAAGGTTCCTACTTGATGGTAAGGTATCTGCATACAGGGGCAAATCCCCTATCTCCAAAAGTGGGCCAATATATCATGATTAATTTTCCTCTCAAGTAGGGGCACCCCTAGGACGTGCATTGCAAAAGAATTTTCAAATGAAGGCACTAACTTCCTTTTTCTTCTTTTGTTTCTTGTCTTCTACCCTCCCCCTCCTCATCTCTAAGTACTAAGAGAACTGAAGACAAAAGCAAGACAAGAAAGGGGGTGTTCTCAATCACTCTCTTATTATCATCATATTGCTTACATGTTCACTTCTTTTCTTGCTCATGCATCCACATCCATTCCAAGACAAGAGTTCCAAGAAACTCAAGTCATTTCATTCTCATGCATCTAATCAACCGTAGAGAGAAAGGAGCAATCCAATCTCTTGTTAATCAACCTACCAAAACTCCTAAGGGTTCCTCAACCCTAAGGATTCATGGCATGCATAGAATCATATCTCGAAAGAGGCACAAATCTCTCTCAGTCCATAGAGGCGGGATTGCCCAAATAAGGAAACATCAACCGGCCCACACCGAAGAGGTATTGTATTGCATAATAGGGGCAAAACCCCACCTCCTAAATGGACTTGTCATCATGCCTAGATTTCTTCAAGGAAGGGACCTCCATAGGACATGCATTGCATAGAACTTCCAACTCCACATGCTGACTGCATTCTGTTTTTTTTTTTCTTTTTCTTTTCCTAGGTTAGAGAGCACAACTGAATTCATGGAATCCCTCTAGTACCTCACCAGATTCAAACTTATGGGCGGATAAGCCTAGTTGTTAGAAGAGGCCGAACCTACATCAGGGAGCAATAAGAACTAACCATTCATCAACAAGACATTGCCTCCACACCATGCCTCGACAACCACCGTCCATGTAAAAAGAGGCTTCACCGATTGCAAAGTCTTATCAGACCCATGCATTGCTATCAAGAATCACTTAACTTCCGAATGCATGCCAAACACTGAAAAAGATCTGTCAATTAGCCCTCTGTCGTTTGGTGATACACCCGGAGAATGAAATACCAAAGTAGTCGACACAGTTTTAAGACCCTGTCATGGGTTCTCATAAAGAGATCCACAAGAAGAGGGAGATTTTTACAAAATTCATCTATTTTCTTTTGATCTTTCTATTCATCGCATATCTTCTTTGACTAAACATTGTATACCATGTAATCATGTTTTTAAATAGGTAGTTCCTAGTTTATTCTCTTTGTTTCATACTCTTGTGGACGATTGTCACATTTAGGGATTCTTCCCCATTTGGTAAATGACTCGACTTAAAAGATAGGATAGCATAGGCCACCCATTTAAAAGGGGTTAAGACCTTTGAGAGACAAAGCAAGAGTGAGAAATAGGAGTAAGGCAGTCCCAACAAAAAGGTGTGGAGTTCATTGAAAAGGCGACACTTGCATGATATCCTAGCTAAACGATGGGTAGCCGAGTTTTCAAAATGATGAGGAACCATTGTTCTATTTATTCCAAATAAACATTATCCTTTGCTTAGCCCACTAGAGCCGTCAATGATCTTTTTTCAAATATCCCCAAACCTATAACCATCCCCCACACTGGGGTAAGCACAAAGTAGTTGATTCGGCATAAACACACCATTTTAGGAATATTGTCTAAATTTTGTACAAAGGCTTTATGAACTAAGCAATTCAATTTGAAATGATTAGAGGCCATCCATTCTGCTGTCATACACAAAAATATCCCATTTTGCTTAACCCACTAGTGCCTCGCAGAAAGCGGAAGATTTTTTTTTTTTTTTGTCAACCCCGATCCGAAACCATCCCCCCAGACTGGGCAGATAGGCAGCAGAAGATCTGGCAGATAGCATCATCGACCATCAAGCTAAAGTAACGTGAAGACTCTATGGATCAAGCATTCATGTTCAAAATGAAGAGAGGCTCTCATTTCACTTCCCATACAGTTAAAAGCAACCCTTGTTGAACCTATTGAGCTGGTTATCTTTCTTTTTCAAAACACACCCCAACCTAGGGATCACCATCCACAATCGGCTAAATGAAAATGTTAAAGAAAGGATCTAAGAGAAAGAAGTTGTAGAAATGTTCTTCTTGTCAAAGGCAACAAAAAAAAAAAAAAAAAAAAAAAAAAAAAAACAAACAAAACAAACAAAACAAAAAAAAAAAAAAAAGCATATCAGAGGAAAGACCGAAAAAGAATCATGTTATGCTATCTTTGAAAAGCATATAAAGCCAGAAGTCAGGAAAAAGGGGCCAAATGTCAGACTTAGAAGGTTAAAAAGTTACAAGAAAGTTCAACTCCTTTTATAAAAGAGGAAATTCAAAGGTGATCCTAGGTAACGAAGCCACCAAGTAGAAATAATAGGTTTGAGCCTTTACCCTTTCTTGTAAAAACCTAAAAACCATGGCCCAACATTACAACCCTACTAAGTCCTCTCCGATTGAAAAGGATTGTTTGATCTAAATGAGCCAGACGTGTTGCTAAAACTAGAGGAGGATATCAAGAGACGAAACCCCACTAGAAGACTGACTAAGGATGGTGTGGATCGAAACGCTACTAGAAACAACATCAAATTTGAGCCCGCGCATCCCGTTCATTCATAAACCCCTTAACCTAGCCTACGTTACAGTCCAAATTAAAGTCCTCTCTGATCAAAGAAAATTGCTTAGTCTAGATAAGCCGGAAAAATACCAAGACTACTAGGATGAGAAAGGAAGGAATGCAAGGGGCAATCTCATGCTCCAAGGTGTGCTCAAATGGTTTTGGTTTAAACAACCCATTAAAAGAAGATCTTTGAGCCTAAATATCCCTTCGTTTCTTTAAACTCAGCCTACATTACAATCCTAAAAGAAGTCTTCTCGGATTGCGGGCTTAGCTATTTATCGCTCTACAAAGGGCATGTGAGTTGTCGCTTGAGCCATGATGGCAATTTGAAGATCTAAAGGAGAAAAACCAAGTGAGATCAGAAACACCCCAAACAGTAACCCTGTAGAAAGTAGATATAAGATAGCAAACAAAAAAGTCAAGATCCCTGGACAATGGAGCAAATGCTATCACACCCCGATGAGAATGGGACAAAACTAAATGGGACAAAACTAAATGGGGCAGAATCCTGGAAAGGAACAGAATCCTGAGAGTATGGGCCCAAAAGGCAATCCTGGGATTTTCTTTGTAAATAGTCTATGTACATGTAGTATTGATGCATCAATGACATGTATAACCTGTAAATCCATTTAGATTCCTGCGAAGTTTGTATCTATTCATGCATTCAATTGTATTCCCGTATGAACCTGCTTATTTGTAAGAAAGTAGGTCACGCATTTAATTCAATTTTTTACATAAATCTGTGCATTTATCACAAAAAAAAATGGGCGACATTGCATTTAATTCTATTCTTGTATGTGCATTGTCCAAAAATATAACCTGCATTCATTTTCACTTCTGTGTGAACCTGTGCATTCGTAAAAAAGTAGGATATGCATTCGATTCAATTCTTATATAAACATGTATATTCATAAAAAAATAGATCATGCATTTAATCTCATGGGCAATCATCATAAAAAATGATGACACCCTTTACCGGGGTATTTTTAAACTGTTTTTGCACAAAAACTCACTCTTTGTCTTTCTGTCTCTCTCAAATAGGAAACAATGAACAAGGCAAAACATAAAAAGGAGCTAAAGCCACCCCTCAGATATCTCCAATACCGGCTCACACCTCAGAAAGCTCAAATTTCCATGACCAACAAGAAATAGAGAACGGAGCAATGACCCACCCTCGACCTCCCCAATCAAACGACTTTGAAAGAGGGGTAGTGAATAAGTGTCCGATCACCCAAAGCTGGAATAATGAAGCACATCCCTAACAATGAGCATCACCCCCCCTGCCAAAGTCTAGTAAGGCTCACGAAAGTCTGTCCCACAACCATAGGAGCATAGGAGTGTCCTTCCTGAATCCTGGCAAACAATGCACGCAATTAACGGCCGACCAAGTCACCCCCTCGTGGAGACATCAACAATTTCAAGAGAAACAAAGCTAGGGCTATCATGGAGAAATGGACCAATCTTGAGAAGTATGCCAATCCCCTGAACGAGCTCTCCTATGCGTCGCAAACTCAGAATGTGAGAACAAGAGCTTCATTGGGACATAAGAAAACTAAGGGCAAGAGATCAGAAGAAAAGGCCGCACAACGAAGCCCAAGCTGAGAAAAGACAATCACGACACAGCTATTAGGAAAAGTAGGTCCCATAATGTCAGTTGAACCATCCCAAAGACCTAGGAAGAAGCCATACTCATAGGGAGTAGGGGCAAGCTCACATTCCCCAAGAAAAACGGGTCAGGTGGCCAAAAGGGAACAATTGCCAGAAAACAAGCGGCGCTAATAAGGGAGAAGCCATACAACCAAAGAACCGGTGAAAAATGTCTTGCTCACCTGGAAGATATTCGTCATACCAAATCCACAGTCAACTCAAAATAGCATCGGCCATCCTAAAGGTCAAAAGGTGGGAAACTTCAACATTCATTTTCTCTTCAAAGGCTAGCTTGACTAAAAGGAAGGGGTCGACTGGAGATCTACTCCCCTCTCCCACCCTGGCTAGAAGATGTTCGATTGGCAAAGTGCTAACTACCCCTAGAGTGGCTGGAGCTGCCGACAGAATCTGTTTGGTCCACCTTCCCGAAGCAGTGTCTCCCATCAGAACCATCATCGCCAACGTATGTCGTCCTCAAAGGTGAGTCAAGGTAAGAGGTATATATACATGGTATATGCAGTTCAAAAGATAAGAAATAAAAGCAAGGAAAAATTAATAATGATAATAACCAAAGATAAATATAAATGAAAATGAATGACATAACTTTCATATAAATTCTATTCAAACTAACTTAAAGGGTTTCTTAAATTTTTTGTTCAAAGTTTCTTTTCTAAATCAACTCTCAAAGGTTCCTTAAAAATTTTTCAAAAAGTTTCTTAACTTCTTCGCTTCAAAAGTTCTTTTTCAAAAATCAGTTTCCTAATGGTTTCCTATTATTGTCCTCCAAAAGTTTTCAAAAATTCATTCTTCTAAAAGTTCCTTTCCAAAATCAGTTTTCAAAAGGTTTTCTGATTCTCTTTTCCAAAAGTTCATCTTCAAAATAACTTCTTAAAATCAAATTCTACTTCGAAAATCAGGGTCAAAATTCATTTTCAAAATCAGATCTTAAATTTTTTCAATCCATCTCCAAGTTTTTCTGATTCAATTCTTCAAGAAAATCCCTTTCCTAATCAGGTTTAAGATTCCCCCAAACTTTTCTTTCAAAAAGAGTCTTAAACAAAATAAATCATTAAAAATTGTCAAGGTTTCACTACAAAATTTCTTCCTTCCAAAATTTTTATCAAGTTCCAAAGTTTTCCATCCTACATCCTTGTCAACCTCAAAAATTTTCAAATCCGGAGGAGTTCTTAAATTCTTACCTCCAAAATGTCTCCTAAAATGCTATTCTCCAAAATCTTTCCAAGTTTTCTGTCCAACAAGATTTTAAAACTCAAGTCTTAGATCAAATTGAATTCCCTACACATTCTGGGCAGCTCTGCCCCCTTTCCCGCTAAATCTCATTCTTGAAGGCATTTTCGGCCCGATATCTATTTTCAACCTCCGTTGTCGAAAGACTCCCAATGTCCGTCCCTCCGACTGCCTCGCGGTCAACATAGGACTCTTACTATTATCGTTTTCTGTCTTTGACAAGCAAAGACAAAAAAAGAGGGGCAGTTGTAAACAACCCATTTTTGACTGCTCGGTAGTTTACATTCCGTCCAAACTTGTTTTCAAGTCATTGTGGGCATATTCCAATCGAAACCAACTTTCTAATCCCGTGTGTCCATCGCCTCGCGGGCCCACCAGGCCCAAATAGAAGTAAAATGACCAAAATGCCCTTAGGGGCATTGTCCTTTCCTTTCCAACTCCGACCCCTCTCTCGAGACAGTTGATTCCTCGAGACAGTAAATCTATTCCAATTTAGGCACGTCTTTTCGAAGATGGTAAGTCCCCTTTCCAATCCCTCTCTCGAGATAGTTTATTCCTCGAGACGGTTCCCAATCAGGCACGTCTTTTCGAAGACGATAAGTCCCCTTCTCAATCCTTCTCTCAAGACAGCTTATTTCTCGAGACAGTTCCAATCAAGGCCCCTTTAGTAACTTCACTCTATCTTTTCGGATCATTTCGAGTCAGTTCCGGCAAACCCGGTACAAAATGACCGTTTTGTCCCTAGTGGGCTGGTCTCCTTTTTCGACCACACCAGCTCTAGGTATCAAACCGATAACCTCTCGAGAATGCTTCTTATAGTATTCTCAACCTTTCCTTATCTTTCCGGATCATTTCGAGTCAGTTCCGGCAAACCCAATACAAAATGACCGTTTTGCCCCTAGTGGGCCAGTCTCCTTTTTCAACCACACCGGCTCTAGGTATCAAACCGGTAACCTTATAAGATTACTTCTTATAGTATTCTCAACCTTCTCCTACCTTTCCGGTTCATTCTGAGTCAGTTCTGGCAAACCTGGTGCGAAATGCCCGTTTTGCCCCTGGTACGCCGATCACCTCTTCTGACCACACCGACTCTGGGTATCAAACCGACAACCTTTGGGAATATTCTAAATAATGTTTTCAAATCCCAAGTCTTCTTCCGGGACAGTCCGAGTCTGTCCCGGCAACTTTCTAACCCGATTGACCATTTTGCCCCTAACGGCCCGGTCAACCCTTCCAACACATTCTATCCTCACTTTTCAAGTCAAATACCTCCGCGACACTATTTTAAGTGTTCCTGCTCTTTTTCGGCCTTCTGGGTCATTCTTGGCCTCTTCAAATCATTCCCGGACACTCCGGAGTCACTTCTAGTGAAGCCAGGCTAAAAATTGCATTGTAGTCACTAGTACAGGCGCCCAAATCTAGTCAAAGATACGTTGCTTGCCGATCTTAAACATTTCCTAAATGGCTGGCACCACTAGTAGTGGCGCCAAGCCAAAAAATGGCCTAGCGCCACTCCTAGTGGCGCCAGTGTAAAGTTTGGCCTGGCGCCACTTTAACAGGCGCCAGTGTTGTCCAACCTCTATAAATACAGAGTCTCTTCCAACATAAAAAGGATGCGTAAACTCGGTCTAAAAATCATATAATTCGATATACAGAGCTCGAGCACCTCCTAAACCCTAGCTTCCGTAGGTTTTCCAAACCCTAACCACCATACACTAAACCCTAACCTCCTATACACTCATACACACCCCCATACACTCATACACTAACTTTCAACCTTCCTTCGAAGACTTGAAGAGTTGCAATCTGAAATTTGAAGCTTGAAGACAACTTTTGAAGATTGAAGACGAAGCTCAAGACAAAGACCGAAAAAAGCAAGGCGCGCAAAATAAACAAGATACAAGGTAGGTTCTCCATTTAAATTTTCGCACTTCTCCCTCTCTCTTCTCTCTCCAACCCACTTGGATTTTCCCTATTTTAATCCCCCATCTCTTTCTCCCCCCCCCCCCTTCTTTGCATGCTTGAAACAAGGGGATTCCCGGTCCTTGTGTAGGATTGGGCTTTTGGAGAGTCACCATGTCGGGGGCTTTCTTCTAGTCTAACCAGAGACCATGTGGGTCCGGCCCCCTTGATTATGTGGTGAAGCCTTAACCTTGTATATTCACGACCCCAAAATTGCATTGTGCATATCATGGTCTTGCATCTTCCAAAAGTCGTTTTCAAAGTTGTTTTCAAAATCGTTTTCAAACTTGTTTTTAAAATTGCATCAAAATCTCTCTTTCAAAAAACTTGTTTTCAAAACCACAATCCTAGGGTAATTCTAGCCTTTCCATGGCTAGGGTTGCTTTAGAAAAGTGTTATATCTAAAATGAGTGGCATGGTCCATATTTTCAACCCTTGTTGTTTTCAAAACTGCTTTCCTAAAGTGGTTCTAACCCTCCTATGATTAGAATTGCTTTAGGAAAGTGAGATGTTTTTACACTTCCTAGAAACTCTATTTTCAGAAAACTTTTTTCCTAAAAATCTCTTTCAATATACTTTCCTAAAACTCTCCTCTTCAAAGTTGTTTTCAAAAGCTCCCTCCAAAATCTATTTTTCAAAGCTTCCTTTTTCAACTCCTTTCCAAAAACTCTTTCTCCTCAAAATTCGCTTTCTAAAAACACTCCCTAAATTTACTTTCCTAAAAACTTTCTCCAACAATCTCCTTCCAAAGATCTTTCTAAAAACTCTCTTTCTAAAATCCTTCTTTAGAAACTCCCCTCTAGGATTTTCCTTCTAAAATCTTCGTTTCCAAAAGCACACTTTTCAAAAACTCATTCCTTTTAAAAATCTCTTTCTAAAAACTCTACCATTAAATTCACTTTCCAGAAACTTCCTCTCTAAGATTCCTTTCCAAAAAACCTTCGTTTCCAAAAACACACTTTCCAAAAATCCTCTCTCTTTAGAGCCCAAATCAAACCCTAGAACTCACAATTAGGAAACCCTAATTTTCTTTCCAAAAACATGATTTTCTAACTTTGCCTTAAACCTAGGTTTCCAAAACCTCTTGTTTTCACATCCAAACTATATACGTTTCCAAAACCTATTTTCTACGTCGAAACTATAATTTTTCAAATCTAGGGTTTCTAGAATCTCCCTTTCCAAATCCTTGCCAAATCCTATCTTCCCTTTAGGAAACCAAATCAAATCTCTCCGTTTAGGAAACTAGATCTAATCATCCGTTTTTTAAAACGAAATCAAACTTTTTCTTTTAGAAACAAAATCCAATCCCTTCCTAATACAAATCTTTCCTAATTCAACTCCTTCCTAAACTTCTCCTTTCCTAAATCTTAAGTTTCCAAAACTTGAACATAAAAATCTTTCCTAAATTTTAAAACTCAACTTTCAAATCTTTCCTAATTCAACCCTTTCCTAATTCTACCTTCTTTTCAAATCTTAACTTTTCAAACCTAAGTTTTCAAACTTTTCCTAAACTCAAACCTTTCCTAATCTCAAGATTTTCTAAAATTCAAAAACTTTCTAAATCTTAAACTTTCTAAATTTCAAATCTTTCTAAAATTCTAAGCTTTCTAAATTCAAAACTTTCTTAAGTTAAGACTTTCTAAATCTAAAACTTTTTAAATTCTAAACCTTTCCAAATTTCAAATCCTTCCAAATTTCAAAATTTTCTAAACTTAAAACTTTCTTATTTTCAAAACTTCCTTGTTTTCTAAACTTTCCAACTTTCAAAACTTTCTTAATTTCGAAACTTTCCTAATTTAAAATCGTTTTAAAATTCTAAACTTTCCAAATTTAAAACTTTCTTAATTCAAACATTTCCTAAATTGAAAACTTTCTTTTTTCAAACCTTTCCTAAAACGAAACTTTCCTAATTCAAAACTTCCTTAATTCGAAACTTTCCTAAGTTGAAACTTTCTTAATTCAAAACTTTTCTAATTTCGAAACCTTCTTAATTCGAAACTTTCCAAAAATGCAACGTTCCTAAATTGAACTTTTCCTAATTCAAACATTTCTTAAATCTAATCTTTCCTAATCTCCCAAATTTTCCAAGTCCAACATTCGAGTCAAATCTTTCTAAATCTCAAGTCTTTCCTAAGTCTCCTATCTTTCCTAAGTCTAGGTTTCCTAGACCTCCATCTTTCCAAAACAAGTCTAAATCTTTCTTCCAAGTTCTATCTTTTCAAATCAAAATCCAATCTCTTCAATTCCAAATTCCAATTTTCAATCCTCTATTCAAAGTTCAATCTCTTTCTTCAAATCAACTCTTCTATTTTCAATCGAACTCCGGTTCAAACTACGACCGACCTGATTCCTCCAAAAGGATACGTAAGCAACTCTCATGGGTGCGGTCACTACATTTTTCAAGTTTTTATTTTCACAACTTTTTCAAATCTCAAATTCCACAATTTCTTTCAAATTTCAAATTCCTCCATATTTTTCAAAACTCAAATTCTACAATCTTTTCAAATTTCCAATCAATTTTCAAATTTTCAATTTCAAATCTCTATTTTCAATTCCCAAAATCTTCTTTCCAAGTTCAAACTTCTATCTCTTCCTTTTCAAATCAAATCAAATCTATTTCTAAATCAACTCTCTTCTATTGCACTTGCATATCATGCATCATATCTTTTCAAACATTCTGTTTCAAAGTGAATAGGGTTGAGCTATAGTTAGTTGAAGACTCTCGTAGGTGAATCTAGATTAGATTGACATGTAGGTACCAAAAGGTCGGGGTAGGGTGATGGCTTAGTGCGTCTTCCCTACACGTAACCAACCTCCGAACTTAGGATCACTGTTTTCGATAGACCAAAAGGAGTTATTTTCAAAAAGGGCTAAATGTTTTCCAAAGGTTGCCAAACAACCTGTTTTTCTTAAAAACCCTCTCTTGAGGAGATATTTTCAAAAAAAATTTTCAAAACCCTAAGTGTAGTTTTCGGATAATGCTTAGTTTTTAGGTAACCTAACTCACCTTAATCAAGTTAGGTGGCGACTCTAAATCTTTTTCAAAAACCCTTTATTTAAATCTATTTTCAATTCAAATCTAGTCACACTCATTCTTCTATGAGGGTAAGTTCTAACGAGAGAGTACAGCATTTTTTCCGCTTGTGTGAGTATTCCTTGAGTGCGAAAAATCTAGGCGCGACAATACTTTATGTTCCATTCTTATACATGCATGTCCTTATAAGGTGGAGATTTTTACCGTGTAAACTTTAGAGCCTATTTATCGCCTTTGGAGAGTGATTGACATTTATTCAAGATTTTTTTTGTTGATCTTCATTCATTGAATAGCTTCATTATATTTGATTTTGGTTTACATGTTCGAGTGTTAGATAGATTAATTGACCCCTTATACACTTTTGAAGTTTTGATTGTTGTATTCTTCGAATTCTAAACGCATAGGCCATTTCATTCCATTGAGCCATTTCATGTGTATTTTTCTTCTTTATGATATTCATATGCATGTGCTTAAGCTTAAAAGTTGTCAATGCTAGTTGATGCATTGCTCTTACATTTGTAAAGTTGAAAGTGTACGGAGTTGAAGAGCCAAAAAAAAAAAAAAAGGGAAAAAAGGAGAGAAACGGATGAAAAGGAGTATCTAAAAAAACAAAAAAGAAAACATCAAATACAAAAAAAGTGAGGTGAAGGAAGATGAAAATTTTCCAAAGTTATACAAAGGATGGGAAGTCTGAAAGTGAATGTCATTGATCATCATGTGTAATGCGCATGCATATGTTGAAACCTATTACCGTGTTCCATCCTCTTACACGGCTCTTCTTTCATTTATCATTCTTATGGCCTCGATATCCGAAGATACATGAATCTTTAATTCAATTGTGTATAAAGCATCAATGTCAATTTTCTAAATTATGCTTAAGCTGTGAATATTCTTTCATGAGGCTATACCAAGTCGATACACTTACAATTTATTCGTTTTTGGTTTCGAAATTGCTCTACTTACATGATTTATATATTTCCTCGTTAAAAGAGCTTTCCATTGAGGGACCATGAGTGTTCATGTTTAAATGTGAGTGTATGCCTTATGAGACTTAGATCGAAGCATCAAGGACATAATTATACGAGTTATGAGACATTTGGGTCATATGCCACTGGTAGTACACGTCAATGTGTTTTATTTCTTCCATGCTTTATGCCTTTACCTCGCGATGGTTCACATTCTAGGTGGATGGAGATTTAACTTGAATAAGGTTAATACATGTTGTGTACATTTTTGTTTTCCTCTCGTACTTTAATAAGGACTATCAAAGGCTTAATTGGGGGGTGTTGATTACTTTCAGAAATAGTAATCTCTAGGCCTAAATTCGTGGTTGATTAGTTGATTTTTAGTGTTAATTTAGTATTTTAACTCCTAAAATGCATTTAACCCCTTTTGTGCACTTTTTATAGGAATCGGAGCTTAAGACAAGGCAAACGGGCAAAAATTAGGATGACCGTTCGATCGAGCCAACATACTAATCGATCTGCTGATCGAACTATCCGTGGAACGTTTGATTGGAGATCTCTGTTCGATCTTCTGCAACAAACTTCAAAGAAGTCGCTTTTCTGATCGATCGGTTGTTCGATCGGCGATGTCGGAACACCTTCAACAGACAACACAAATGCAAACTTCAGAGAGATCGTTTTTGCGTTCGATCGCCATGGCCATTCGATCGCAAGTCTATACCGATCAATCGTTCTGTACAGAGTCTGATTTTCTGCAGAGTATAAAAACTGTATATACGGGGACAAAAGGGGTTGTTCGAAAATTGGCAAATCTGGACAGTAAGAGAAGCTTTTCATTATGAACTTTCGAGAGATTTTGTAAGGTTTTAGTTAGGTTTACATTAAAGCTTTGTCATCTTGTCATTTATTTTTCTTGGATTGTTGTAAATGAATGTTTATATATGAAGTGAATGTTTCTCTCTCTTTCTTGCCATTTTTTCTCACTTTCTTGTCATTTTCTCTCACTTTCCTAGCAACCAAACACTAGATTTACTTAGTTTAATGCTAGATTTACCTTTATTGATGCTCTTTATTATGGATCTTAGTAGCTAAACATCTCTTGGTTTAATGTTTAGTAGCTACTAAACATCTTAGTAGCTAGGTTGAAAATGAGACGTATGAACTTTAAGGCTATATTCTAGACATTTATGGTTCTATTTGATTGAGTAAGAGATTCATTGGAAAACTTAGATTCATAACCCCTTTTGATAATATGTATGCACAAATCAATATTTGGTATAGGTATTCCACATTTCTAATGTTTGATTCTAATTAAGGTGCTAGTCATAGATTTCATCTTTATACTCAATCAAACATAAACCTGTCCTTTGGACCTTTTCCGAGACTTTCCGGTCAAGATGACCATTTTGCCCCTGGGCATCCGAATGCCCCGGGAACCACACCGGCTCTGGGTATCAAACCGGTAATGTCCCGAGAATACTTTTTATAGTGTTCTCAACCTTCCTTTACCTTTCCGGATCATTCCGAGTCAGTTCCGGCAAACCCGGTACAAAATGACTGTTTTGCCCCTGGAGGGCCGGTCTCCTTTTCCAACCACACCAGCTCTGGGTATCAAACCGGTAACCTCCTAAGAATACTTTTTATAATATTCTCAACCTCCCCTTACCTTTCCGGATCATTCCGAGTCAGTTTCGGCTAACCCGGTGTGAAATGACCGTTTTGCCCCTAGTGGGCCGGTCTCCTTTTCCGACCACGCCGGCTCTGGGAATCAAACCGGAAACCTCTGGAAACATTCTGAGTAATGTTTCCAGATCCCAAGTCTTCTTCCGGGACAGTCCGAGTCTGTCCCGGCAGTTTCCTGGTCCGATTGACCGTTTTGCCCCTAAAGGCCCGGTCAACCCTTCCGACCCATCTTATCCTCATTTCTCAAGTCAAATACCTCCAGGACACTATTTTAAGTGTTTCTGCTCCTTCCGGCCTTCCGGGTTATTCCCGGCTCCTCCAAATCATTCCCGGACTTTCCAGAGCCATTCCTAGTGAAGCTAGGCTAAAAATTGCATGGTAGTCACTAGTACAGGCGCCCAAATCTAGTCAAAGATACGTTGCTTACCGACTTATAAAGTTTCCTAACTGGCTGGCGCCACTAGTAGTGGCGCCAAGCCAAGAATTGGCCTGGCGCCACTATGAGTGGCGCCAAGAGACATTTTGCCTTGGCGCCACTGCAACAGGTGCCAGGTTTATCCAGTCTCTATAAATACAGAGCCTCATTCAATATGAAAAGGATCCGCAAACTCAACCTAAAAATCATATATTTCAATATACAGAGCTCGAGCACCTCAAAAACCCTAGCCACCTTAGGTTTTTCCAAACCCTAGCCACTTTACACAAACCCTAGCCTCCTATACACTCATACACACCCCCATACACTCATACACTAGCCTTTAACCATCTTTTGAAGACTTGAATAGCTGCAATCCAAGGCTTGAAGACAACTCTTGCAGACTGAAGGTGAAGATCAAGACAAAGACCGAAGACCGAAGACTGCACGGCGCGCAAAATAAACAAGATACAAGGTAGGCTCCCTATTTAAATTTTTGCACTTTCCCCCTCTCTCTTCTCTCTCCTAACCCACTTGGGTTTTCTCTATTTTATTCCCCCATCTCTTTCCCCCCTTTCTTTGCATGTTTGAAACAAGGGGATTCCCGGTCCATGTGTAGGATTGGACTATTGGAGAGTCATCGTGTCGGGGGCTTTCTTCTAGTCTAACCAAAGACCACGTGGGTCCGGCCCCCTTAATTATGTGGTGAAGCCTTAGCCTTGTATGTTCACGACCCCAAATTGCATTGTGCATATCATAGTCTTGCATCTTCCAAAATTCATTTTCAAAGTTGTTTTTCAAAACGTTTTCAAACTTGTTTTCAAAATTGCATCAAAATCTCTTTTTTAAAAACTTGTTTTCAAAACCACAATTCTAGGGTGATTCTAGCAATTCCATGGCTAGAGTTGCTTTAGGAAAGTGTTATATTAAAAGTGACCTTTTCGGTCCATATTTTCGAATCTTGCTGTTTTCAAAACCGCTTTCCTACAGTGGTTCTAGCCCTCTTATGGTTAGAACTGGTTTAGGAAAGTGAGATGTTTTTACACCTTCTAAAAACTCTCTTTTCAAAAAGTCTTTCTTCCTAAAAATCTCTTTTTCGACATACTTTCCTAAAACTCTCCTTTCCAAAATTGTTTTCAAAAACTCCCTTCCAAAATCTATTTTTCAAAACTCTCTTTTTCAACTCCTCTCCAAAATCTTTTTCTCAAAATTCACTTTCTAAAAACACTCCCTAGATTCACCTTCCTAAAAACTCTCTCCAAAAACCTTTCTAAAAAACTCACTTTCCAAAATCTTCCTTCTAGAAATTTCTTCTCTAGGATTTTCCTTCTAAAATCTACGTTTCTAAAAACACACTTTCCAAAACTCCTTTTCTTTAAAATCTTTTTCCAAAAACTCCCTTTTCAAATTCACTTTCCAAAAATTCCTCCCTAGGATTCCCCTTTTAGAAAACCTTCATTTCCAAAAACGCACTTTCCAGAAACTCTTTTCTTAGAGCCCAAGTCAAGCCTTAGAACCCACAATTAGGAAACCCTAATTTTCTTTCCAAAAACATGATTTTCAAACTTTGTCCCAAACCTAGGTTTCCAAAATCTCTTGTTTTCACATCCAAGCTATACATGTTTCCGAAACCTCTTTTCTACGTCAAAACTATAATTTTCCAAATCTAGGGTTTCTAGAGTCTCCCTTTCCAAATCCTTGCTAAATCAAATCTTCCCATTTAGAAAACTAGATCCCGTCCTCCGTTTTTGGAAACAAAATCAAACTTTCTCTTTTCGAAACAAAATTCAATCCTTTTTTAATCCAACTCTTTCTTAATTCGACTCATTCCTAATCTTTCACTTTCTTAAATCCTAAGTTTCCAAAACTTGAACATAAAAATCTTTCCTAATTCAACCCTTTCCTAATCCTACCCCTTTTCCAAATCTCAACTTTCCAAATCTAAATTTTCAAACTTTTTCTAAACTCAAACCTTTCCTAATCTCAAGATTTCCTAAAACCCTAAAACTTTCTAAATCTTAAACTTTCTAAATTTCAAATCTCTCTAAATTCTAAACTATCCAAAATTTCAAAATCTTTTTAAATCTAAAACTTTTCTAAACTCAAAACTTTCTTAATTCAAACATTTCCTAAACTGAAAACTTTCCTTTTTCAAACCTTTCCTAAAACGAAACTTTCTTATTTTCAAAACTTCCTTGTTTTCAAAGCTTTCCAAATTCAAAACTTCCCTTTTTCAAAACATTACAAAATTCAAAACTTTCTTAACTTGAAACTTTCCAAATTCTAAGCATTTCTTAAACTAAACTTTTCCTAATTCAAAACATTTCTAAATTCAAAACTTTCCGATTTTCAAAACTTTCTTAATTTGGGAACTTTCCTAATCTTAAAACCTTTCCTTTTTCGAAAACTTTCTAAACTCGAAACTCTCCTATTTTCAAAACTTCCCTATTTCAAAAAGTTTCCTAATTTGAAAACTTTCCTAATTTCAAAACTTTCCAAATTTGGGAACTTTCTTAATTCAAACCTTTCCTATTTCGAAAACTTGCTAAATTCAAAACTTTTCAATTTTCAAAACTTCCCTAAGTCGAAACTTTCCTAATTTCAAAACATTCCTAAAATGAAAACTTTCCTAATTTCGAAACCTTCCAAAAATGACACTTTCCTAAATCAAACCTTTCCTAATTCAAACATTTCCTAAATCCAATCTTTCTTAAACTCTTGAGTCTTTCCTAAGTCTCATCTTTCCTAAGTCTAGGTTTCCTGAACCTCCATCTTTTCAAAACCAAGTCTTTCCAAAAATCAATCTTTTCAAATCAAAGTCCAATCTTTTTCGAAATTTCAATTCCCAATCTCCTCTTCTAATCTCAAATCAGATCCAATTTTCAATTCAATCTATTTCTTCCAATCTAATCTCTCTCTCTTCAAATCAATCTCGTTTTAATCAGACTCCGGTCCGAACTACTACTGACATGACTCCCCCAAAGGGATACTTAGGCAACCTTCATAGGTGCGGTCACAATACTTTTCAAACTTTCAATTCCACCCTCATGGGTGCGGTTTCCAAAATCTTTCCAAATCTCAAATTCCAATCAATTTTCAAAATTTTAATTTCAAAATTTCTATTTTCAAATTCCTATTTCCAAGTTTTCAAACTTTCCAATTTCAATTCCATCTCTTCAAATCTATTTTCAAATCAAATCAATTTCTTTTCAAATCAATTTCTATTTTTCAATTCTCTTAACTTGCACTTGCATATCATGCATCATGCTAGTTTCTTTTTAAACATTGTTTTTCAAAGTGGGTAGTATTGAACCATTAGTTAGTTAAAGACTCTCATAGGTGAATTTAGGATAGATTGGCATGTAGGTACCGAAAGGGCGGGGTAGGGTGATGGCTTAGTGCGTCTTTCCTACACGTAACCAACCTCCGAACCTAGAATCACTGTTTTCAAAGACCAAAAACGGAGTTATTTTTCAAAAAGGGCTAAATGTTTTCCAAAGGTTGCCAAACAACCTGTTTTTCTTAAAAACCCTCACGCGAGGAGATATTTTCAAAAATTGTTTTCCAAAACCCTAAGTGTAGTCTTCGGATTATCCTTAGTTTTTAGGTGACCTAACTCACCTTAATCAAGTTAGGTGGCGACTCCGAATCTTTTTCAAAAGCCCTTTATTCAAATCGATTTTCAATTCAAACCTAGTCGCACTCATTCTTCTAGGAGGGTGAGTTCTAACGAGAGAGTACTGCATTTTTCCCGCTTGGGTGAGTATTCCTCGAGTGTGAAAAATCTGGGTGCGACAGTCACGTCGCCAAAGTTCCCACTCAACAGCATGAAGTGAATGATCACTAGACACACATCCACTGGAGAATGAAGGGCCCAAGTCCCGATGGTGATTTCCACGGACATTTGGTCCCCTGACGTAGTATGGGTCTCTCCATAACTCGTCTCATGCTTCCCGAAGGCTCCTAATAGGAGACCGAGTCTCTGACCTCTTTAACCGACCCCGGTTGCTTCTTTTCGGAGTAATTTGGCTACCAGCCGAATTAGTATTGTCATTGCTAGAGGGTGTTTCGTTCCCTCGCCTGGTGGAGTGAACTTTTCTTTTTCCTAAGAAGCTAGTACTCATGTTTACTTGGATCTTTCCATAGACAGCGCCAATTGTAAGTGGGATTTCTAGGAAGGTCTAGCTAATCACTCGAACCAATAATAACGAGTGCCAACTTACTACAAGGAGACAAAGGAGATAGAATGGGTCGACCTTTTTTGGGCTGACCACACTCTGACGATTTAGTTAGTAAGCTTAACTGAGAATCGAATGGAAATAAAGACAGTGAATGCTTAGAAATCAATTATCCATACATTGCTTCTTTAAGCTTCAATGTTTATAATGTAGTGCTCTTTGCTAAGTCTACTCCAGTAATCATGACCTATCTCATAGACTCATGTCATCTAAAGTTGACTAATCAGATAGAAACTCACCTTTATCGCCATGCTCGAGTTCAACTGACCGGATGTGAGCCATGCGTTTGCTTGGTGCGTTTCCTCTGCATTAAATGCTGAGACTTGAGCATTAAATGTTCTGATATCTCTCATGATTGCCTCAATACTTTGGATTGTATTAATTTTGCGAATTGGGCCACACGTAGCTATATAGGTTTCACTTATAATGCTGTCTGGACTGTTTAATATAAGCCGGGCTTGCCCTCGTAAACTAGACTATCCTCAGTTCAAGCAAGCTATTTGATTTAAGTTAGGTCTGCCCTTATTAATTGGGCCGAAATTTATTTGACCTACAGTTACATGGTATTAAAGGCTGTAAATTACTACAGCTGGGACAGGTTCCAACTTTGAACTCTGCATAAAGGAAAATGCTATTCTTTCAGAATTTGTGTACAAAAATCTACACTAGAATGATGTGACAATGACAGTTTTGTAATTAATAAACATCTAGGTGAGTTTTTTATTTTTAAATGATAGGCATACAATTTAGCCACATCATTCTAATAGTAAATTTTTTATAATTTTTTTGATTGTATAGCATTACCCTTGCATAAAAAGGCACTTCACTGGGTGTTCTGTGGACATTCATTCAACTATTACAATTGACACTTTCATGGATTGAACCTCTTATACATCTGCATATATATATATATATACATACATACATACATACATACATACATACGCATACATATTTACATGACTCGTCTTTCTAGGGAACTCAATTTATTTATTTATTTATTATTCTATTTTTTTGACATTGCAGGAGCCTTGGTTTCTTTCCCATTCCTTTATTTGGTAAAAAAGAAAATTGAGAGAAATATTTCAGAAGTTTTTGTCGGGATCACCGATTTTTCTCTGACTTTCTCCTAAAAAAAAATAATGACCTTTCAATTTTCTCTGCAAATCTAAATAAAAGAAAATAATTAATTAGACTTTTGGTTTTCTTTCTTTTCTTTTTTGAATTTTGTTATTTTCCTTTCTTGGCTTTAAAACAAGAAACAATGCCTATTTCCAGCTATAACCCTCTGAACTAGCACGACAGCGAGATTTAATTTCAAATCACTAGTTATTGTCATTTTAGAAACTGATAAATCAAACAAACGAAGAACAAAGAAGTTGCAGCAAAGGAAAATAAAGATTATAATAAACTAAGGATCCAAGTATGGTGGAGTCAAGAACTTCTCAAACCTCAACTCAGTACGAAACTTCACGAGGTTGGTGAAGTAGTTGTATTGAGGTTTGATCTGCTGACTTTATTTACCCAACAAGCATTCCTTTAAACAATTCCAATGCAAAGCTTCGGCTAATCTTAGGATGTCTTGAAGGGGACAACTCTGAAATTATAGACTTGTAAAAAGAGCCTCCAGATTGTGTCTAGTGGCCAATTTCAGCCTTTATTAAGAGAGAGAGGGGGTATGATCCAATATTGGTAATCGGGAAATCGTTTATTTGTTATGACCAACAGATTAATGTAGAGAAATTGTCCAAAATTAGAATTCCAGTCAAGCAACTTTAATTTTGTAAAAATAAAAGCGAGCTTTGTATTTGTGAATTTTATTAGCATTACAAGTTGTACGTGTTTTGTATTAAGAGAAGCCAAGTACCTGACTCAAGTGGAGCATGTCTTAGGACACATACAAAACACTGAAGTATATATATATAATTACCGTAAATTATACTAGGTCTTACACCTTGTAGTTACCTCTTTGCATAGGCCTCATCTCCTCTTCCACCAAAAGAAAAACATGCACATAGACTATTTAACCTGCTAGCTGTTGATAATTAAACTGGTCTGCCCTGGAATTCTCAGTTGCAAAAATGGATTAATTGTTGCTCGAATGCTTTAAGAACCATAATTAGTTTGAGCTCAGAGTAAACTTTAAGGAAGAACAAGTTTGGAAACTTGTTAACTTGGTTAGCCATCAATTGTTTTCTCTTATTAGCCATTTAACGGCTAAAAAATACCTCTACCAAACCACTTCCCTCAAAGCATCAGATGATTAGCACAGTGATTCAAGTTGAACACAAATGGCACTTTCTTAATTTGTAACTTGATTGTAATTAATGCATTTGAAAATAAGGTCAATATGCGTTCTAATCGTGAGTGATCTTTCACTGATTGACATCGATACAGCTGTTTTACATTAACCACATCAATCCATATATAGTTTCTTTAACTCTATGTACTGTCTATTGTAGCAAATTTTGTCATAACAATTGCAGTGTAAGTTGGCAAATTCATCAAAAGGTCACCTAGCAGGCAAGCTCCTTCCACAGAAACTCTTCCAAACCAAGCTGGTCGGTCACGAGTTACACTTTTGCAGCCATGTATAAAGCAGAAACTTACACTTTTTACTATCTTGCAACTTCATACGAACATGTACATTTTTAAGGTTTTGATTGGGTTGTTCTAGATTTAGAAGATGTTAGCATTGCCTTGATATCAACATTCCAGGTCTTTGTAGCATTTCTCCAATAACACACGAAAATGATAGAGTAATTCTGTCTAGGTTAGGAAAGGAGCAAACATTAGTTTAAGGTTTTGTGGGGTTGATTTGAGTTGTAGATTGGCTTTATCATTCTCAGGACATGTTTTGTTCACTATGAAATGTAAGAAAGCCCAGAGAAACCCTAGAACACCACAACTTGCGCCACATATCTGGTGAGACTCAAGTATATATATGTCGCAGTATCTCTAACAACATTTCTTGTAGACCTTGGTATTAGCATTTCATGCCATTAATACCCAGGCCATCATTATAATCATCAAATTATCAAATTTTTGATTAGTAACTCTTGGCCCTTGAGAACTAAAGGTACTCAAATCATGCTCAAATGATTTCTTCAAATGCATCCATGAGAGAATTACTTTAGATATATATTGTCCTACACCAACATGGTTACAAGCATGGCCAACAAAATAATGGGAATCAAGAACAGGGAAAGGACCGCGAATATGGTTTCTATGGCTAGACTTTTCATGATCTCTGACAAATAATGTCTACCACCATCAGGATGTGGATCATTTCTCCAGAAGAAGACTGTGACAAGTTTTATGGCTTCTTTTTGAGAACTACACGAAAAACTTGCAATCCATGACTGTTGGGAGTGTGAGAGTCACAATAATTCTGCTATGCGCTAGACTTTGGTGATCACGATTCCATCACTCTAATCTTTTATGGATCATCCATTAGCACAGCCTGACATAGCAAGCAACAAACGCTTTTTTCCCCATCTGCAAAGCACTTCCAGCCAAGAGTGCGTGGAAAATGAATCGTATGGCATATTGCAGTATTAATTGTTTATTAAATTGTAATACCTAGTGTCAACATTCATGTCACAAATTGGTGATCAATGTCAGTTCTCCCAAGAAACGTCTTGTTGCCCCAAGCTTACATCAGTGCTTTTCATGGCGGCCGTGTCATGTCCCTTTTCTGTAGTTGTGCCACTTTCTTGTACATCAAAATGATGATATATGCTTTGGCTCAACTGAAAAGGCAAAAGCACAATTTCTTGGCGAGTTACGTAACCTTCATTTGAATGCCCAGCCTGATAGCATTCATCTAGCTCTAGGGAAAATGCAATGCACCTAGGCCTAGCTATGTAGTATGTAATTATCGGACAATCAGCTTTATTATGAGAAATCACAAAGTCCATAAAGATAAGCACAAAGGATTTGGAAATGTCCAAGGTTGTTCTTCACTTTTACCTCCAGTAAGAAAGCTTTAATCTCCACTTAATGCAGTGTCAAACAGTTTTCTCATCATGTTCTATTCTTGTTCCCTCTTTTATCTTCTTTAGTAAAGTTAATACTATTGAACAATAGGAGTCAGAGAATAGAGAATTCCAAAACCTCTTGAATCAAATAAAGTTAGGTTCGTGAAAAGCTTTCTCCATTGTCTGATGCTGTCTGCTAGGCCTCAATGGAAAATATAAGAAATTGAATTAACCACGGTATTCTCACTTCTTAAAGAGTTTTTGAAATGCCACAAGAACATTTCATTGCTCTATGCAGAAAGTCAATCCAATTTCCGTTACAAAAGAGTCTGTCAGAATGAAACTTTAACACATCCATCAACTTGCTAAACTTTGCAAATCCTTCCAGTTATGCTGACTTTCAAATTATGAGACTAATGGCAAAAAAAGCGAATGCATATATTGAATTGCAGACTAATGAAATTCTAAGCTCCAACTCTATTGCTTGAGTGTCACTTATTTCTGAGTTCTGGCTGCATAAATCAATGCTGTCTGCTAGACCTCTACTTAAAATATAAGGAATTGAGCAAACAATGCTATTCTCACTTCTATACAGTGTTCAAAATGTGACAAGAAAATTTCATTGTTTTATGTAGAAAGTCATTAATTTCCACACAAGAGAGTCCTCTCAAATGAAACTTAAACACAAGTCCATCAAGTTGCTCAAGTTGTGCAACTTTTCAGGTCCAACTTGTTATGCTGAACTTTCAAATTATAAGATGACAAAAATAGTGAATCCATACATTGAATGCAGAAAGTTGCAGGCTATCGTGAAAGTCTAAGCTCCAAATCTAGTTCTTGAGTATCACTGCTGGAGCCTATCAAATCATTCCGGTCTTTCTTTTTCTTCTTCTGCAGTGAATCCTATATTATCAATTGTGGGAAGCAATTTGTATTACAATCAGGAAAATTGTATCTAGTATTCTTCATTTATGATATCAAGACTCTAGTAGTATATAGAAATTATGGGTACCTCAACTTCTTGGTTAAGAAAGTGTCTTGTCATGCCAGGTTGCACAAATTGTTGGGTATCTAACATGCCGTTGCCAGGGTTCCATCTGTTTCAATGAATTTCACATAATTATCAGAGATGGAATTTACACTAAAACAAAGTTTCTGAAAGAGGATAAGAAATCAAATCTGTCCATGGAGGCCCTTGATTACTACAACAATTTATGTTAGGAAACAATAACTAACCTTGCTGTGGTGCTAGGTTGGGAATCACCATATCTCATATTTGCTCTTTCTAATTCACCCAATCCCACCTTTAATAAAGTCAATTTTGACTGATTTAGTTACTGCACACAAATGTATAGGGAGCAACCATAGAGTAATAAAATAGTCAATAGAAGGAAGAAAAGAAAAAAGAGAAAGAAAAAGAAAGAGAGTAGTGGCAAACAGGAAAATGAATCCAATTTCCTACTCTCTTCTGCTTCTTGCAGTTGCTAACCCAAATCACAATTATAATGATGATGATGATGGGAAGTAATGAATCTTTGGAAGGAGCAAGCAACTAGGTTCAATATCAATTTCTAAGTTTGGAAAACTTCCAAAACTGGGAAGGGTCTCGCTCAAGAAATATTTCATACTTTAAGGGAAGTCATTTCAAATCTACATGGAAAAATTGTTGGTACTTTGTGTAACTAGCTAGGTTCCTTGATCAGAAGCATATGATCATGATGATAATCTTGATGGCGATGATGATGAGCATGACAATGTCATTTAAGCACAAGCCTCGTAAGAATAACCTAGATCTCTCTCTTGAGCGCAGGCACCAGAGGAGAATTATGTTTGGAAGACATGAATTTTGTCAAATTTGAACACGACCATTAACAAATTAAAATGAAAAGGAAACTGTGAGACTACATGGAAATTCTCCTGTTGATGTCTTTTGTACTAGAAACAGCAAGTCAACATACCATGATGTTTTGGTGGCCATGGAAACCGTAAGAAGATGAGGACGATGATGTATAAGCGAAGGAAGATGATGATGGTAGCGATGAGTAGCCTGTTTGCAGTCTTATATCCTCCTGCATGTATGTTAATAACAAATCTCCATGAAAAATCTATACAACCAATTATACTTAGTCACAGCACAAAGTTAGAGAGAGAGAGAGAGAGAGAGAGAGAGAGAGAGAGAGAGAGACCTGGTTGAGGTGAGTGGGGTAAGGACCATGAAAGGAAGGAAGGTAGCCAGAACCCATTTGGCTATGCAGTCTAATCTTCTCTAATTGAGCAACACCAAGTCCTCTCTGTGGCTGCTTAGGCTTGTCTGAATTACTCTTCTTCCCTTTCTTTGATGACCCAGATCTTTCATTTCCTAGGTTTGGCTCCCCAAAATAACTGCTACCCATCTCGCTTTCTGTTGATGAGAGAGAGAGAGAGAGAGAGAGAGAGAGTTGCTTAACAAACTTCACAACCTTCTCTTCCGCAGACTTTCTTGCAACAGCTGCTGTTGTACCAGAGATCTCCAACTCTCTTTTTAAGCTGTTTGCACCATAGTAATTATTGCATCGCTGGATCAGATTGTCTACAGATTCATATATATATATGATACATTCTTATATATACTTCCATTTTCTGCTTTTTTTTTTCCTCACCTCTTTTAGCTCATTTTCGGAACTTCCATAAATTGCCCTATATCTATTTTTTTTTACCTTAGTTACAGACTTTGAAGACTAGGACTTGAAAGTGATTGTTTTTTATTTTTAGGTGTTAATAAATCAAATAACATTGAGAAACTTTACCATAAGTGCTTCATTAGCGCTTTGAATCAGTCTTAGGTGTGGTTTTGCAGAAAGGTTTTTCTCCTCTCTGCTATAACCAATCCCTTGTAATTCTATTCTTCTTCCAATAAATTTTGCTGTTTTCAAAAATAAGTTTTCCCTAACCATCATTGAGAAAAATGCTTTTGTTATGCAACGATGCAATGCAAGTAGAATTATCCCTAGCTCTATTTGCTAAATTTTGCTAATTGTCACCATTAACACTTGAAGAAAAAATCGTGTATATCACATGCTTTTAAAGGAAAACCGGGAATCCAATTCTCATTAGTAATTTGATTGCCAATATATATGAAGTAACAGGCTCTTAGGATAGAAATCTGATGTATTTGTCAGGTAGATCATAGGGACAACATTTTATTTCATCATTTAGTAATTTGATTATAAGGTTTTAATCTAGGTGGGTCCTACTTTTCATCAGTCTTTTTAGTTCATGATCATGATGGTGTTAGCTGACAATACTTTAAAATACCCAACTTAAATGGTCTCTAAGCAACTTATTTAGAAAGGTAAACTAATTAAAGAATTATATAATGTTGGACCGAACCACATTTAAATTATTGATACTAGAAATCTTAAAGCAACTTCATAGGGATTGTCTTCTGATTGTAAGTGGAGAAAGTTTACAATCCTTCGTACAGCAAAGCCTGCAAGTGTTAACAAAATTTTGGTTTCAATCCTCAATATTCAAGCTCTCTCCAAAGAATTTAATACTTAACCCTAGATATAAGGTAAAGTTGTTGGTCAAATATCGTGATCTTATTAAAATAATATACATCTATATGTATGTATGTTTATTATATTGTGAGTTGCCCTGCACCAAAATCTAATTGAGCTGTTTCAAGCATGATTTGTGGGCCATATTTTATGAGTTGTTTGTGTGGTGGAAAGTGAGAGTCCTCTCATTTGTTAAACAGACATGTGAACTCACGCGATTACAAAAAACAAACACATCAATTCCTCCAAAGCATGTCACTAATTTGTTAATATTTTATTACTTGTAGGCTTTGGCCCTCTAGAGCATGTCATTATTTAGGACTTTTGGAAAGTTAGAAACCGCGAAAACATAAAAAGACATAATAAAAGGAAATAAAATATAGCTTTCTTATTAACTTAGTGTTTGGGTTGGATAATATTGAGCTTCAAAGTCCACTATATACATTTATTTATATATATATATATATATATGCTTACCAAGCAGAACATTGGCCTAAACTTTGCAGTCCACAAAAGCGATGAGCTAAACGATGAGTCATGGCATGCAATATTGATCTTGTGGAGTTATATAGTATGGTGGTGGTTTTCCTCCATGATGAAAAATTGCATGTGATCTTACATCATTTAAATATTGTAGTGAAACTCAAATCATTTTGCAATTGATCTTTGGACCATCTTTAATTAGCTTTGATTTTGGCCTATAGGCAGGGATACATGGGCTCCAAATACATAAACCAAAAATAATAATAAACAGTAATAATTTAATCACCCACAACAATGAGAATGGTTTTGGGTGTTAGAATTTTCAACCTACAAGCTAAAGTCAAGAGAGGTATGGGTTCTCTTCGTTAGTCAAATTTAGCATTCAATCCATAGGTTTCCTAAGTATAAAATATATATAGTGTCTTCCATCACTCATTTTCAAAATATTTGATGCTTAAAACAACCAAGCATTGAAACTTTGACATCCTAAAACATTAAGTAAGCACCCTATCTCATTCAAATCCAATACACCCTTTTCACCATTGTTATTCTGTGGCCAACAAACAGCCAGCTCTCTCTACAGAGTTTAGCTGATAACAAATACTTGTTAATAAAATCAATGCATAAAATGTTCTAATTGGAATTATTCTTATTTAAATCAACTCATTTTCCTTGTATCAATACAGAAAAATAGATGATTTGTTAGGGACTCAATGATATTGGCAGGCCACGTTTGTTATTTTAATTAACTACTGACTTATGATTAAAGCATCACCTAATTAGTTTAGTGGAGCTTTCAAGAATTATTATGGAATATTTATTTTCAAGTTTTTCGACTTGGAAGAAGAAAAAAAAAATCAAACTAATAACAATGTGAACAACTAAATACATATGGGATAACAATGCGTAGAGCCCAAGGTTTGCTTCATCATTTACCCTGATATTGATAAAAATAACAGAAACACCCTAAGAAGAAAACAAGGGATTTTGTTGACTAGGTTTGATTTGATATTGTTTGTAATTATAATGTGATATCATATTTATATTAACCAAAAACAAAGACAAAAGTAAGTGGAGAGATATGAAGAGAATATCTACTGTAGATTGTGGGCACATGCAAACTACAGGGTACATTACTCCACACGATTTGCAAAGCAATGCATTGGAAAATGCTGTATATATAAATTTGTGTATAAGGTTATGTGTATAATGTGTGGTGTGAACAGCCAAAGAATGCCCCCCACCACTTCCAAATACATCCAACTAGACACCAAATCAACCTCAATCCTATAGAATATAAGATTCTCCCATTAATTACTTTTTATATAGTACACAGGGACTTGTACCAAACCCTCTTATAAGGTTTTTTTAAGGTCTTTAGGGTATACCTTTGTGGTTTGGGTGGCACTGTAGTGTGTGGGACTACACTGTTGCGTCTCAACTTTATGAGTTAAATAAATATATCAAAAAAGAAACAAAAAAAAAAAAAAAAAGAACCACCCAAGATTCTTGAGAAAAGATTGATCCCATAATCACAGCTACTGTGATGTGATCTTTAGATGCATTAACTTATAAGCTAGGCTAAAGTGATTCTATATCTATTTGATTAAATTGCTAGTTTGACAGGTGTACTCCTGGCCATTGTTCTAAAACATGGGGAGTCCAACTTAAAACTCATCATAAACTCAGAACCTAGTTTGCCTGTCCTAACTCAATCCCCATAAGATAGAAAATTACACAAGGGCTAGGTTTGTTCTTTGTTGTATTTCAAATAGAATTTATGTATGCAGATGCTGAGTATGTTTTATGTGATTATACAAAGTATTGAAAAGTATAAGATTCAAAATTTTCAATACATTTATATAGATGTTGGATGTGAGAAAATGCATGGGATGCTCATGATCACCGCATGTAATTTGGAGAGTGCTGGTCTTACTACACTCAAAAGTATACAAATTAGACTCTAAATTTCAATGGTGCCTTCAAATGAGTGCTACTACTTCATCTAGAGACTTGATATAGAGGATTTCAAGTCTACTTGGAGCCCACAAATCAGTGTAAGCACTAGTTCATGTAGGCACTTGGGTGAGGTATGAATGGTTGGGATGGGACCAAATGTGTGACTTTGAAGTAATTGTATTTCTCCTGGATTTATCAATTCCCATGCTTAGAAAACAAACCGCTACTCTAGAAACTATGGAGGATAGCAATTAATGAGCTTTTGAAAACTAGAGCACCGGTTGTTCAAGAACAATTTCTTATCTCATGCATGATTAACAAACTCTGTCCTCTAATTTTATTTCTAGGAGCTATGAAGATAATTATTGGTGCTGATATGTGAATATATATATATATATATATATATGCATACATATGTAGAGAAAGACCAACAACTAATTCTTTACATCAAGAACTTTATGAAGATATCACTTTTCAATAAAATATGTATTTGAGTTCCTTTACGATCTTTCTCCCTCTGGTGCATAATTAATAAACATTATTGAGGCCACATATGTTATGTACGATTTGTGGATATGTGTATCTTTCATAATATTTTTCACGAATTTGATGCCTAATGTTTGTTAATTTGACAAATGAAGAGATCATAAATGAGAGTAAGTCCCACAGCATCAACTTATTAATATTGATGTGGAAGGCAGCAAAATAACACTAATTGGTCCAATAATTCTCATACCAATATAACAAACTCAATCTCTTAACTTTAAGTTAATAGGAGCTTCTATATGTTTTTTGAGTAACAAACACTTCTTTTGGAAAAATAAAATAAAATAAAATATTACATTTATGTCAAAACAAAAACACCAGAAAATGAACTTTTGCAACAAATTTTTCTTCTTTTTTTAATATTTGCATTTTATTAAAGAGCATAATGTGCACAGCAAAGAAATTTATCCACAATATACATATATATATATATTTGCATGTTTATATGCAGAGAGGTATATTAATTATACATGTTCCCTTGCAACATGTGAATTGGTGGAACATGTGGGCTATATAATATGATGTTTGGAGTGGTGCCCAAGAGCCCCAAACTTAAATAAATATGCATGATTGAGTTTGAGAACCTTACTGATACCTAGATCTCTTCTGGTTGTGATGTTCAGATATAAATTATTACTCATGAATCCATATTTATCCATGGTTGGAGATCTTCTTGAAAACTAAGAAGTAATGGGTAGAAGTTTAAGAAAGTCTACACTACATTGAAAAGTATATATTATAGAGATTATGGGTGTTGATTTGATACAACTGGAATGGGACCTTGGAAACTGCAAGGAGAGCCCTGAATCCACGTGTGAAGATGCTAAATAGCTCAACACTTGGCTGCTTTGGATTTAGAAGTCTACAAAAAGCTCTAAAATGGACCCTACTTGAGACTAGGAAATGAGCAATATTAATGAATTTGGTCTCCCATTTGTCTCCTGCCCTAAGGAAAAAATAACTCAGAAAACCAAAATCCACAGTGCTCTAAAGATCTATCTTGGATATGATTTGTTCTATCATTAATTTGATTGACAACTGTGGTTCCATATGTTGGCATAATGTCCTCAATATCTAATCTCTATGATCATATATACTTTTGATTGTATCGTATATATGTACAGTTATATACACTTATAAAGAGGATTGTCTGGATATGCTTTTGTCTACTCAGAGAAGGGAGAAAAAAGGAAAACCAGAAAACAAAAACAAAAAAGAACTTGGCATTGATTACAAAGGGATTGTGGATCTTTCTATACTGGTGAAAATACATGGAGAATTTCAAGTTAAAAACTATCCCAAAAGCTGCTTTAAAGGGTCTCGAAAGCAACCCGATTAGCTCTAACAAGAACTGTATAATATAACACAAGTTGAAGGGAATTTTGTGTAATTTAATGAGTTCGGATGATGAATAATATAACTATGTCAAGGTGGAAATTGAACTTTCTATTCCAACTTCCTGGAAAGCCTGCAGTTCAACACTCACAAACTATATATTACTGGGCACTGGAAGGAGAGAAGGATCTGCCTGCGAAGTTTCTGGTTGGATAAACTAGAAAGCTACTTTCATTAATATAGTGTTCTTGTACTGAATTTGCCTGTGCTACCCATGAACACTGCTCGCAGGATTTGAAGTGTATGGCAACTTGCATCCAATTAGCTAGCTGTAGATATATAATAATTTTGTGTATTTGCAGTTGAAGTATTTAATTTACCAGTCTTCATGTGTTTAGGTTTTTGATTAGTTTTGCAATTTACTTCTTCTTTCAAGGGGGGAAAAGATGTTATGGATTCTTTGGAAATGAAGGCTCTAGGGGTCCTGAAGAGTGTGAATTAAGGCATATAATAGAGTATTATATATTATGCCCACTGCAGGGCTTTGTTTGGTTACCCAAACAGCCCATTGGAACTATGAAATTATATTCATGGATAATATCTACACAAAATGCTCCATCGAAATGATGGGGTCGTAACAGTTTTGAAAATATAAACCATGATGATGGATCTCTAGTTTTAAAGCAATCGAACCCAAATCTGTCATATTGTTTTGTATGAGGTTTTTTTGCATAACTTTTATATTTGTATAGCATTACTTCTATAGTTCTATGGGTTTGGGTTCTCTCTTTATTATTTGTAGTAGCTAACACTAATGAAACAATGAAATTTGCAAAAGTTGAGTTTCATATAAATGAGAGGCTGTGATATTGATGTTAAGGTGTGCTATGGTTGAGCCCATTGGATTACCAACCGAAATAGTTTAACCCACCAAATTAAACTGAATTGGACAGGTGACAGGTCTGGAATATCCCCGGACCTTGGAGAGAATTTCATCAGAGCCTGCCCAAGATAGAAAAAAAAAAAGGAGAGAGAAACTGTATATTCAAAAACATCATACAATGGCACAGAAATAACCTAATTTTTCAAATTTAGTGAGGTAAATAGACAAATACCATAGAGACTATAAACTTGGGTTGGTCACCGCACAAAATGATCTAATTTTTCCAATTTGAGAGTTGATGACAAATTTTTGAGGTTTATGGTATCTTTTCTTTTAAGACTCATTTAGAGTTTACGCTTATCACTTGGACTTCATTTAGAATATGAATTTTCGATCAAAAAAGTAAAGAAAAAAAAATATTAAAAAAAAAATAGAACAAAAATACTAATTTATTTTATTCTCTTTTCCTTCCCCTTTTTCTTTTCCTACCAAAATTCCGAATTCCAAACGGCGCATTACAGAATACTAAATACTGGCAGAAAACCAGGATGTCTAGCTAGGAATTATAGCATTCTAACATCAGATTCACTTGCTTGTACAAATACCAGTAGCTTAACCCCGAGCCGAAAGAACAGAAAACGGTGATGACAAATAGATATACTGATATCAAATAGAAACGCGTCTATGAGAGGGAAGCTAATTCAAATAGAATGAGTAAGGTCTAATACCAACATAGTAATTCCATCTAAAATCTGACCTGACACTACAAATTCTTGAGGGTTGTATAAAATATGTTCAAGTGCCGAGAACAAATAGGAACGGATCAAGAAAATACTTTCTCCACACATGTTACAAGTATTAAATAAAAGATCAAATGTCATTTTCATCTCAGACACATTCATCCCTTGACAAACTACATCAATGGTGTTAAAAACCCTTTCCTCGATTTCTCCGTGGAACAAATCGCCAGAGGTCCACGGCAATATCCACCTCCTTTTTCTTGTGAAATTTGTATAGTTGTGGCACATCAAATCGAAGCTGGAGAAGGGAGGGGGAAAAAATATTAAGAAACCAGATTGCAAATCTAAGATGATTAAACATTCACACATTACACAGAAAAAAAGAAACAGTACTCAGTCATCGCAAAATTAATCTAACATAAAATGAAGTTAAAAAAAAAAAAAAAGGGCATAAAAGCAAGATGCTGACAATATTATATTTACAATCACAGTAGACATATTCCTGGAAGGAGTAAATAACTCAATGCAATGTACCTCACATAAAACCTCAGCACTGCTAGCATTGTAATCCCGCAAGGCTGTCCTTTTCACATGCTGAAACCAGAGTAAATAAAATCATCATTTATCACTGCACCCATGACAAACCATTTGAATCAAGCTTTTCCAGATGAATAATGCACGAGGTTAACAACGTCATTTGCACTTGAGAGAGGGAGAGACTTGAAGCAAGCTTGGGAAACAATTAAGCTACAATGAGGAAACAGGACCAAGTACATGTCATGATGAAAATGAGTTCACTGAGTACAGAATCTCAAAATGGGGAGCAGGAATGAAAACCTGGAGCCAGAAATAAACAGGTCATATAACAAATATTCTTTTAATAATAGAACTCCTATGACAGAATGTAGATATGTATATATATATTTGCAATCTACATAATAAAAAATCAAGGCAATAAGATGATTTTAAACAGGAACTTCAAGGAAAAGGCATGGAAGAGTATCTAGTATGACAAAACTATGAACAAAATACTTCGATGAAGACTTTCAGCATTGACATCACATGGTCATAACTAAGGACCATCCTTTTATGGCTCCCTTACCCACAAAAATATTCATATGTCCACTTGAGCAGGTCCAGAATTCATTCTCAGAGTTTGAGCCGTGGTTTAACAAGTAATGTCTTCCACAAGCTAAGTAGCGTAAACTCCAGATACCTAAAGTAGAGGCGGAAAAAATGCATGGAAGTGATACTGGTGGCAATAGTGGGGACTCTGCTTAGCTCTAGAATGGCTTGCTAAATAGTACTTGAAATTAATTGATAGAATTATATGAATTGTCCTGTACAACTAGTCCAAAATTCTTATGCATAAGAGTATGACAGGTAACTACATACTTCAAGATTTAGCATCTTTAGCAGCGCCATTAGCATGTTGTGAAGATGATATGTAAAAATAGATCCAATCCATCCTTTCTTAAAGCAAGAAATTCAAAGCAAACGACTTACATCTCTAGTCGTGGTTTTATGCAAGGAATAAACTGCTTGCGAACCAATCTGAAACAATTAAAAATTTTGAAGACAAATTCACAAAATAAAAAATAAAAAATAAAAAAAGAGAGAAGAGTGGATAAGTACATTAAACGTGTCAAAAAAAAGTAGCCTTGTCTTTACCTTCAAAGCCACAGAGAGAAAATCCATATCTGCCCCTTTTTTCCTGGTTCCAAACGGAGGATTCATAACAACAGTATCAACAATTGGACCTGCAAAAGAAATCAAGATCACTACTTTTCTAGATGAGCAAATACTTAAAACTATTCAGTACTAAATTGGTAAGCTTATACACCCCACCCCCAGTGCAGGGGCAGACCCCGAGGGGTGGGCACAGAGAGAGAGAGAGAGCAAACATGTTTATATCTAATTAAATACTTGTAGAAATTACATATGTTTCATCTACATTCATAAACATGACTGAAATTTAACACCAGCAGCGTCAGATGCAATATAGTGATTTCTCTAGGCAAAATATTCAACAAATAAACAAGCTACAAGTATCTATTATGTATCTATGAATGGACTTACATATATAATCTAGGACTAAACTAGTACTAGTTTTCATGCACCAGCCATCGAGCCACCTCTTTCCATCAAACTTGTAAACCTTATTGTGGTCGTCCATTCTTTTCTTGTATCCAAAGGTTCAGTGGCAAGGGTAACAAAAATAAAAAATCCTCCTTTCCTTTGCCATAATTGTTAAAGAGGCACTTCAAAATATTACTATATAAGTTCTGTTTTTCCTTAAACAATAAGCTTTACACAAAGAACAATAAGCTTTGTAGAAGAAGAAAGACAATTGGTTTTATATCATAATAAACTATAATCTTAAAAATGCGAGAGAGAAAAAGTACAAAACCTTAGTGTTGTTAAGTATAATAGTAGGTGTCCAGGGAGATGAGAACTGGAAGGGAAGAGTTTATGTAAGCTTAGTTTAACAGGGTACTTCAGCAAATTTGAAAACACTGTGTGATCTCAAGTATTAGAGTAATGCTAGAGCCACCGCCTTTTTTCACTGAATATTCAACCCTACTAAACACAAGGTGGTGGGCTCTAGTACACAACCTTAATTGAAAATGCCTTCCAACTAATACTACAACCATCGGCCTTTTCATCACTACCAGACACAAGCAACCGAGGCAGGAAAGGAAGGTTGCCACAAAAGGAAGCAGTCTTAGTATCAATAGCAGCAACAATAGGAGAAGGAAATCAGGAAATTTGAATAGAGTGATGTTCGAAATTGCGGGTTCACCCAAGTAACCATGGATCTGGGAACCCCCGAGCATGTTCCCATGCTTGGCCAGCACATTCTAGCACTATCTAATAGCCTATTCTTGTTCCAATCATTTGAGGAAAGCCCTAGGCCCTAGTACACAACCTTAATTGAAAATGCCTTCCAATTAATGACTTGCAAAAAAACTACGACCATCGGCCTTTTCATCACTACCAGACACAAGCAAGTGGACCCCACCATCTTATGTCTAGTAACAATCAAAATATATTGAAAAAAGACGGTGGCTCTAGCATTACTCTAATACTCTAAACAATACGGCAAACTAAGGCAAACTAAGGTTATATAAACTACGGCAAACTAAGGTTATATAAACTCTTCCCCCCCAGTTCTCATTTCGGTGGGCAGCTGCCACTATACTCACCAACACTAAGTTTACATACTCTCTCTCTCTCTCTCTCTCTCTCTCTCTCTCTCTCTCTCTCTCTCTCTCGCTCTCATTTTAAGATTATATTTCATTAGGATGTAAAACAAGTTGTCTTCTAATCATATTAATTTTGAAATGGACTGTTCTAATTTAATTACAATTCATTCATCATTGAGATTAGAATGATAGTTCTAATTTCATATAATGAATGATCTACATTAAATGAAAGTTATCATTCTAATCTAAATGATAATTTAGCTATATGGGTAATTTCGACACTTCGAAATATAATCTTCCTCTATTGATGTTGATATAAAGGGTCCCACCAATATATACCCTAGGCATGAAGATTACATGATTTTATTCTGATTTCCAGTTTTGGTAATGACTAACAATTTGAATGCCTTCAAATTAACAACTTGCAAACATGTTACAACCATTCACCTTTCCTCACCGCATTTTTATCATTACTAGACACAAGCAAGTGGGTGTCACATGAATTTACTAATGTGAGTCCCACCACCTTGTGTCTAGTAGTAATGAAAATACGGTGAAAAAATGAGTCCAGCCAATACATACACCAGGCAAGAAGATTAAATGGTCTTATTCCAATGCTTGAAATCACACAATATTTCCAAACTACGTCAAACTAAATTTATATAAACTCTTTTCTCCTAGTTCTCATCTCCATAGGCAGCTACCACTATACTCATTAACACGAAGGTTATGATCTCTCTCTTATTTTCAATGTTATAATTCATTATGTTGTTAAACAAATTATCTTACTTGTTTTTTAAAGCTTATTATTCTTTGTACACTAATTTATTGCTTCATGAAAAAGCAAAACTTATTCAATAACATTTTGAGGTGCTTCTTCAACAACTATCACAAAGGACAGTAGGATTGTGAATTTCTGCTACCCCTGCAACAAAACCTTTGGATAGAAGAAAGCAATGGACAAGCACAATGACAAGATATATAAGAGTTTAATGGAAAAAGGTAGCTAACGCATGAAAACTGGTGCAAGTCCATTCCTACATTATATATGTAAGTCCATTCATAGGCAAGCTACATGTTTATGAATACATGACAACTGGTACAAGTGCATTTCACAAGGCATAGCTTTATATATGTATCTAGATGATAAAGTACAAAAAATTCTGAGTTATATTGCATGCAACTTAACAGAATTTTCGTGATAGTAGGCCAATTAATTGCAACATGAGCAACGACGCAGGAACAACATACATCATCACATCCATTTTCTCTACAAACAGAAGGTTAGATGGAACAAAACAATTTTTATCCAAGACATACTGACTACATTCCTCTGAGAAAGATTGGGAAAAGGAAAATGTCAACTTGTCCAATAGCAACTTCTCTATCAACCATGATCAGGCTGTGAAAATAAGAACCATTTTTTGTACTTTTTCTTTCTGCTCTCACCTGAAAGAACAGCCATAAAAAGGGGAAAAAAAAAATGGTTGGGTTCTTTCACTTTTTTGTGTCTGGGTGGGTGGGTGGGTGTGGGGGTGGGCAAGGACGAAGGCACACTAGGGCCAAGGGTGGTCATGGCCCCCCTGGCTTCAAAATAACCCCTTATACGTATTATATATTAAGTCCAAAAATTTTCACATGAAATGGAATGGCCCCCCTTGCATGATATAAAAAGCCCCCACTTTAATTATAGTCCTAATCTTATCCGCTCCAAAGATAAAATCCGACTTCGTCCATGGGGGTGGGTGAGGGTGAGGGCGTGGGTGTTTCTTCAAGTAAACGAAGTCTTATCTCCGAGCCAGTCCAGCTCTTTCCCAGACACCTTCATAACATAGTAATGTTTCTTACAGTAGCATTAGTACTTAATTCCCTGCAGTATAACTCATTTGGTGCCAGATTATGACATTCTAAATACTATTTGAGTTGAGAACCACACATCCACACACATTTTGGTATCGTACTAATACTTGAACAGTAAAATCTTGTCCTTACTGGAACTACTGATGTCTAACTGTGTATAACAGAAGCACACTGAACTTTTGAGTATTTATTTTGTGTGTCACAGAGAGACAGAGAGAGAGGGAGAGAGAGAAAGGGAGAGTAATGGAACTTGTACTTCTGCTCAGTCATTGTAATTTTTTTGAATGGGTGCATGTGCACTGAGCCAATTACTGAACAGAGAAATTGCCTGATTTGGCGGAGGCTTATTAAAGAAGAAAATATAGAGATCTACGAAGCCTTCTTATAGTGAAAGCGTGTAAGAGTGTGCGTGTGTGAGAGAGGGAGAGAGATTTACATTTACCTCTCCATCCTAAATTCCTGATGTCGCATTGAACAAAGTCCATGTCTAACTGCATGTGTGACCAATTAACAAAGCAACAACACATCAGCTCACTACCATTAAGGCACAAAATGAGCTCATACAGGAACTGTAATGCACAGACTTCTTCATACAGGGAACTGTAATGCACAGATTAACCAAGCCAACACAAGAAATTCAGCTATAGACATTAGCATTAATACAATCAGGAATAGGAAGTACCTCAAGGTCTTCTGCATTTATTAATGCAATTTCAAGAGATCGAGCATCAATATCAAGCCCAACAACATGTCTGTTCACACCAAGAATGTTTTCAAGTCCCAAATGTATGGATAAACCTTAAAAGATATATTAATGGAAAAACCATAAACACTCAAAAGTACAGTGGTTATCTCAGTAGCACACAGATCAAGCATATGTAATTACTTTACAAAAAGCATTTTCAAATTTATAAATGGAATTTAACCACCAAGCCAATTTGGAAAAGCAGAAACAAAGGAAAACGGAAGATAGATAACAACTCACTCTGCACCCAAAAGAGCAGCTGCAAGGCCCAATGTACCACACCCACAACCAAAATCTGCCACTACCTTGTTGCTCACATCCCCAAATGAATTCTCTGCCTAATCGATTCCCAAAAACAAGTTTTTACAAAACAATTTAATGAACCACCAAGGAAGAAACTTGTTACCCACCAAAAGACGATCTCAAAAAACAAAAGAAAACTTTGACAACTCAAACGCGAATAAACTATATTCAAGAAGTAGAAAACATGAGGGGATAAAGAGTGATACAGTGTATAACATCCGCGAAGCGATATGGGGTCCAGTTGGATATTGTTCTAGCTCAATCTGTATCAGTAGCAGAGCATATCACTCACTTCAGTCACGGAAATTCATACATATATATACATATACATTGTGTATACATCGAGAGAGACCTTTGGGTTGGAGAACTGTTGAAGGCTTCCAAGAAGACTTTCCAATTGTTTGAGCTTCATCTTCTAGTGGGGAATCCTCGGATGTGAGAGACAGAAAAAGAAAGTGATTCAGCGTGAAAAGGTAAAATGAATATCTTTCTAAAAACCCTAATTCCAATGAAATATATATATACATATATAAATATATGTAATATACTAGCAGGATATTCTGGAATATGTAACCACCATCTATTCCACTAAACCCGTTTGGTAAGTTGTTTTATTTAGCTTTTTTAGTTTATAAATTTAGAAAATTAAAAAAAAAATTGTTTATTTTGTTTTTATAAATTAAAAATTTTAAAAATCAAGTCAAGGAGTCTTATCAAAAATTGTTTATTTTGTTTTATTTTGTCTTTTCGACGGGCTGTTGGATTGGCTCAACGGCCCGCAAAAACTGTCCAGGCCCGTCCATTATTTAAAGGACTAGGAGTCACAGGTGGGCTCGTAGAGTTTGATTTTTAAAAAAAAAAAATTTAGGGCCGGTTGTACTTGCAGGCTGGACTTGGGAAGGGATTTTAATGGCTAACCTGACCCTACTTGAAATTTCATATACAATTTATTTATATAGGTAATATATATTAAATGTATTTATATTCTATGTTATTTAATTTTATTTTGAGAGAATAAAACTTTTATCAAAAATCTTGTAAAGAAACAGTTAAAAGACGTGGACTCTGTAACAACCTCAATTTTTAAAATAAATTTTTGAGTTTTGAAATTAAAGGAAATAAGACTAAGAGAGACTATCTGTTTGATAAAACTCTAAAGGATGGGAATTAATTTAGTTTGATATGAACACAAGGAAAGGAAAGGAGTCCACTTAAAAATAATTGCAGGGGATGGCTAAAATATATGCAAGGGCATAAAAGAAATAATATTACTGGAGGATTAAGAAAGGACATGGGAGTAAAGGGGAGTAAGGTGAGGTTAGTGGACAAATTAGTACTTACTAAGAATAAGATTAATTACTAGGGGTAACTTGAACAAACAAAAATTGCAAGGAGGCTCTCCAATGTGGCTATATAAACAAGGCCTCTTCGACCAAAGGTTCTTCACACCCAAAAGCTAATGTAGCTTAAGCAAAGCAAAGGAGAGGAGGGGCTGCTAAAGTGCAGCCAAGAGGAGAATGAAAAAAATAAAGAGAGAGTGTAAGAAATAGAGGGAAAGGGGGCTGCTGTCCAAAAGAGATAAAGAGATAAAGAGAGGGAGAGAAGCCACCAGTGAACCCACCCCAACCCATTTCAGTTCTTCATCTAATAATTTATGTGGAGTTTGGTCAATTATGTATTTTTCAATGTGTACTATGTTAGAATGACCATTATTCACCAAGTACGCAAATAGGTGTCGTTGTTATGGCAGCGAGTGATATGTGTTCGATGAAAGTCTTGTGTTTTTAAGGAGGTATGGTTGCTTGATGTTGCAGCCAAAGTGAGAGAAGGAATGGAATTGGGGAAAGAAGGGGTTTAGATGTGCTGATTTTAGGCTGCCATGGGGAGCCATGGTTGTTGTTGGTGGCAGCACTGTTCTAGAAATCTTATAGAATTGTTTTGGGTTGGTTTTGGAGGAGAAAGGAAGAGAGAGGAGTGGAGAATGAGGGTGCGTTGGAGGACAAAAATGAAAGGCACCTGTGTGTGACGATCTCAGCAGTGACGTTGGTTGTTGTTGGTAATTGCAACCGTGCACGGGTTGTGGCTCACTGCAGCAGCCAGAGTTGCTGGCAACCATGAGAAGAAGAAGAAGGAATAAAAGCAAGAAAACAAAAAGTGAAACGGGTCACAGGCAATTGTTAGAACCAAACCTAAGGCAGACCTATAAAAGGTATAATCTCTCTCTATGCTGTGATATTCACATTTACCTTTCTCTCTTACAAAACAGTGCTTAGAACCACTGTTTTGAAACCCGGACCGGATCTGCAAGTTGAATCGGAAAAATATGAAACCGGGTCAAACAACAGTCCGCTCAACCTTCTAAATCTGTTTTGGTCATAACCCGGTCAAACTTAGTAAAATTTACGGTTGAACTGTGACCCAATCACTAAAACCAATAATTGGACTGTCCGGTTCAACTTTTAAGGTAAAATTTTAGGTTTTGATTTTAAAATTTTAAATTTGAACTATCAAAACTAGTGTAAAAAAATAAAAATACATTTTATTACAATTAATAAATAAATTAATGACATCACGGTCTATAATAGTTGACCTGACGGTTGAACCAATGATCCGTAACCCGACCTCTTTTTCAGTTCACTCAACGGTCCGATTTTCAAAACATGGCTTAGAACAACCAAAAACCATGGCCAGAGCCATGATTTTCAACAAAATTGGAGAATAAAGAAAATCGATTAATAGAGAATCGGCTAAAACCCATCTTGGTTTGGCAATTATAACACTTTCTAATATTGAAAAGCAGGGATTTCAGAAGGTTATATATAGGGGCTGGAAAGCTCTAATCATGGCCCTGAAACCAAAATTTAGAAAAAGGCTTTGGAATTGGTTATGGTATTGTGGCACCGATGACGTTTAACATAATACTAAGAAGAGCCAGGCATTGGGCTGTAATGAAGCATTGAAATAATTTGTAATGATGGAAACATTGGAACGATTAATATATATATTATGTCATGATTTATTATCATCTTGTTAATCTGATCATTTGATCTTTTGAACTAATGTGACTGACTATCAAACTTCGTTTTAATTGTCCTTAGTTGATTACTTGTACTCTTGTTGTATTATATATTTTTGGATTTAATTTTATTTTTCAGGTAAAGACAAATTGGGTGCAGAGCAGAACTTAAAGTATATCTTTCTAGAAATAATAGATTGCTTGGAATATATATTTAATTATAGGAGGATCATTAGAGCTACAATGTAATTAACTGGTTATCATTTTGAAGGCATCATTTCAAATTTTACTTTGGAGATATCTATGTTGAAAATAATTAAAATTGAGATGTTGCAAACACAATCTTTTGAATTTATTTGTCTTTTATTTTATTTAACGGTCCGAAATACCTAGGTCATTACAAACTCTATAGTTTATAATAAAAAAAAATACACAAAAGAAGCTACTTGTTACAAACTCTATAGTCTATTTAAAAAAAATACACAACAGAAGCTACTTCAATTAGCACATCATTCATCTCTCAGGCCTCAACTTCAATTTTGGAGCCATTCGAAACTCTCACTATATTTGCATATATAAGCATGAATAGATAGATAGAAGTATAGATATGATGACTCAATGATCAATATTTCACTACAAAATTCAATCAGATATAATTGCACGCACTGGTCAAAGATGAGCACCTATCCTTTGATCCAAATTGATCAATGCATATGAACTCATTTGAAGTATTTTCTAATTATAATTTACTAGTAGGACCAAGAATGCTGACGTGTTGCGTGTGATATTTCATTTTCTAGGTGGATTAATTGAAAATAGAGCTTTTAAAATTAGGATTCTACATTGAATCGTTCAGACGGTTTGCAAGATCAAATTGTAGATTCGAATCGAGGAGAGTAAGTTCTTACAACTAAAAAAAAAAAATGCATGATAATTTCTACACAAAGTATTTATTATAAGTAGACATAAAATGAGTCTAGCTTATAATATGAATAATATTAAAAACATAATAAATCATATAAATATAAACATTATATAATATTACAAAAGAAGAGAACTACCATACAAAAAGGGATCTATGATAAAAAGAAAAAAAATAATATGAGCTTTGCAATTTAACAGATGACTTGAACCTGTGGTGAAAGAAAAGAAAATAAAAAGAAAGGAGAACAAAATGTATATAAAAAAAGAAAAGAAAAAAAAATTTAAGCTATTTGATTAACTGAAGAAAAGCAAGGGAAAAATTGCAGTTAAATAATCAACTATACAAAATGAGAGAGAGAGAGACAGTAGATGAATTATTGTTGAAGAGTGGAATTGGTTAAAGATGAAGATAGAGATGCTTAAGTAACATTTATATTTTTTAGCTCTCTAGTTTTTCCTAAATATTGCAATGTCGGAATGTCAACGTTGATTGTCCTAATTTATTTTTTCTCACATGTTGATTCAATATAACATATTTTATATGATTTGAACCTAGTATAAAATGTGTAGGCCACAAACATAAAAATAACAAAAAAAAAAACTTGACACATAAAACAAAATAATGTTCAAAAATGAAATCGGATAGGATCGGAATCCTACGATCTAATAACATCCTACATCAAAATCATAAGATCTTACCTTCAAGATGGATAGTATGGGATCAGGATCGATTTTTTCAAAATAGATCATGAGATCCAGATTGAGAGTTTAACAACCATGACCTCGACCTTATGACAAACTCTTTTATGAGAACAGCCATGACTTCGACCTTACGACAAACTCGCTTTTGCTAATGTGTTTTTGGACTTGCATCTGGCCTCAGCATTCCAACCCATATCGCTTTGGTCAAAAATTCTCTTTAATTTACTTTTGCTTCATTTTAATTGCATCAGAATGGGATTAACAGAAGATTCGCTTACTCTTTTATTTTAAAGCCAATGGTACTCAAAGGCCTCTGAAACCCCGAAAATTAGGGCTCAAATCCCTGGTTGTCCTTTAAAGAAAATGAGAGAGCTTTCATTTCAGCCTCCTAATGGATATAGACGACTTTCAACCATCCACTGCCTCAAATAAAAGCTAAAACCATTTTTCTCTGGATGAAGCTGTAGTAATTAATTGCCCTCCAAGCTATTTTACAATGAAGAACTAGTCTCCCCTAAATCCCCCACCATTCACTTTTCTTTTATTCATGGAAAGGAAGAAAAAAGAAAACCACAAGTCTGCCAAATACTCTTCATACCCTAGCCAAAGACCAGAGAATGAATCATTTTGTAAATAAATGAGGGTAGGAAATGGAAGACAACCTTTCCCATGGGAGATATGTAGAAAATAAGTCATAACCCTAGTGAAAACCAAGAATTTTCCCAGTCATAATACCGATAATCAGGTGCTCAAGAAAGTTGTAATTCACAGGCCACAATCATGAACTTGCATGAGTCAGAAAAGAGGATCAAGCCATCTCAAATGCAATATCCACTGGATGCATAAATCACAAGCATGGCCAAAATGAGATGTAAATGCACAGAAGAAAATAAAAGGGTTTCTATGAAAACATCACGATGTGCATTACTAGGCTTAGAAACAGGTAACCAAAGAGATTAAAGTAATACAAAACAGAGATATCCCCCGAGTGTGAATGTTTCCTCCTCGTTCACTTGCAACTAGAACAAGGTTTCAGAATTCAAGTTAACTAGATAAGATGCTGGAATAAATTAAACAACATAGCGGTATGTGACGTAACGGCCAGCAGTCTCACTTGGTCGAATAATTTTCACGACTTGCCCACGCTTCAGCCCATAATATCTGGCGATTGGATCAGTCACCTGAATTCGAGGTAGCTGGACTCCAGCCATTCAATGACAGCAAATAAAAGAAAATTTAGCATCAGGTAGAATAAGAAAAAGAAAAACAGACTGAGATATGAGTAGACGATGCTGATAATTGATATGCCAGTCTGTAATAGAAAAGAGACTTCAAAAATATTGAGTGTGTTTCTCATCACTTAATTATACGAGAACTTATACAACTTAATGTAATATTATGAGTTGGATATGCCGTATGAGACTTGAAAAATGTTTAATTCATGCGCAATGGGCCCTGTTATAAAAGTAAAAAATATTTGGTGAGCTTAAGACAAGCTGAGCCAATCCATGGTTCTAGAACGGCCACCATGCCCAAGACTAATTTCATAATCATGACACAAACTAAATTAGGCAACGGTTTTCCCAAAGTTCATTCAATGCCCTTTTATATTCCGGCTTTTATTGCCTACAACTACAAGGAGTACCTTTTTCCCTGAAAAAGTTACCAATGGAGGCCATTTTTCCTTGTTTTCTATATACCAAATTCAACATTCAAATTTGAACTCGGATAAAATCATAATGACTTCCAAAACAGTGACAATGCCACCAGTTCTGATTATGAATCATTTGTAACATAAGGCACGGCATACTAACACCAAGTTTATGAAGCTAACTCATATTAAGGTGATTAAACTGAACTATTTTACTCTATCAAGTACATTATCAGAATTTCTGAGTACTAACCTGCGTTTCTTTGACAGTATATCTTTCCAGCAAAGTCTTCTTTTCTTCATTTGAAAGGAGCTGGTGCTCAGGAACAAGAACGTGCTCTTTAATGTTGACCAACAACTCTGCCTCCTATACAAATGAAGTGGACAATCATACACCACCATCAGCAAAATCCTCTAAAAAATTCAGGAAATAATATATCTTCAGTGATGCAGTAAAATTAATTAAAACTATTAATTCTGCATCCAAACAACAAAAAGCTGTTTTTAAAAGAAAACTGTGGATGCACAACAGTGGGCTGCTAGTTATTAAAGCATCCGAGTTTGCTATAAAAATTAATAAACCATCAGAGGTTTTTAATATTAACTTCCCCTTTCAATGAGCTCCTTGCTAGGGTCTGATGAAATGACACATGAAAGAGACATTTCATTAACATGATGACTACTTAGCAAAGTGGTAGGAGAGAAAGACTGTCACTAAAATGATGACAATACATCCTTGATTTTTCAATAAATTGCTCAACATGTGGACAGTGAGGAAGATGAAAAGCATCCACTATCACCTGGAAAACCTCCAAATGGAATTTCGCAGATATTTCGTTTATGCATGTTCTTGCAAAGGGAGTGAGATTCTGCTGAACAACCAAGATTGCTCGGAAAACATTCTCCGATTTCATGCGATTGGTATAAGTCTTCATTGTTTTGACACCAACCTTCTGCTCCTCAGGAAAGAAAACATAAATCTGCTCCAGACACAAGCACCAATTACACAAATAAAAGATGCAGTGACAAACAGGCAAGTAGCACAGGGCATACAATCTCTTCAAAAAATAGGGAAAAGTAATTAATTAATTAATAAATGAAATGATCTCATATCCTTTGGTTTCCAGATGCATACCACAAATTAAAAGTAAACAACCATCTCTAACAAAAATGGCTTTATGTGAAATAAAACGGGAAAAAAAATAGCATCACAATTTGAACCATGGCAAACAAAATTGATTGATGATCATATTAATGAAGTGCATGGATCTTAAGCAGATCCTCTATTCCTATAACAAAAAATAGTTAAGTTATTTGGATGCAAGGAATCTCTGACTATATTATCAGAATCATTTCCCTTGAGTATGTGAGTCAAATAAGAAGGAAAGGAATTTCACCAGAATGATCAAACAAGGATCATGCAGTAGAATATTCTTTTTTTAGTACAGCAGGTCACTTGCAGCCACAAGATTGATAGCTTTTTATGCCTAGTGGCTGCATTTCATATTGCATGCTAATTTTAAGTCATCAGAAATACCGTTGCAATTCCTACAGTATCCTTTGAAGAGGATATTGATAGTTTTGCAACCTGGATAGGTTCATAGCATTCAGTGATCTGTTTATGCATAAGCCAAGAGGCATTTTCACACTCTGGAATATTTGAGGAAGAACATGCCTAATTAAGATCTTTCTTGTTCTTCTTATGTGGGTTCGATTTGTGTATTTAAGAGATTCTAATTGATGAGAATAATATATCTGCCTCCTTTTCCTGTTTTCCTATGTGAGTTTGCCACATTCTCTTTCCATTAGAAAAAAGATCATCAACCCACACACCCCAACCACAATGCATGGTCATACATACATATACATATAGAATAGGAACATGCAATTCTTGCTGATGAATTAAGATGTATAACTCCATGGAATCCTGGATATATTACAGCTACGAAAATCCTTTTCAAATTTTGAAATCCCCTTTCTTTTCATTCTTCAATCTCAGAGATGGATCAAAGAAGAGAAGACATAAGGTGCCCCCTCCTTTTTGTCCTCTCATTTCCCAATGAGAACATCACTATTTTTCGACATCATTCAATCTCAGATTTCAAAAGCAAGGAATTACACTTCATTGACATGATAAGCCTCGCCGTAGACTTCTCCATACAGACAAAGAATTCCTTAATTCTCCAACTTAGTCGGTACTAGATACAAAAGTTGAGAGTTCAGGTTATAACCACCACAATCAAGGGTTTAGTGTCAACAACAAGAATCAATGTAAGAAAAACTTGATAAGACAAGAGGACATAAATAGTGTGAAGGCCTGTGATATCAGACTATTTGGTTTGGATTGATAGCATTAATTTATCTGCAGATTTTGCAACACAAGTGACTACAACCTCATGTTACATTTCTGGTGTTTATACATTATCTTGTGATTCTAGAAGTTACTCTCAGGAGGAAGCCAAGAAAAACGGCTAATGAATGAATGAAATAGGACTCACAAGAAGTTTTGAGTCCTTATAACACTCCAAATACGACTCTTGAATCACAGTTCCTTAGACCCTGATAGATTCCATAGCAACTACAACATCAAGAGGCAAATAATCGAAGATACTACTGAAGCTCCTTAGAACTTGAAGACCCATAAAAAATAAATAACTGACAACATACCTGGTCAGAGCTATCATTGCGCTTGTTTTTATTGATAACAAGGTCTTCCCTTTTCATGTTCTCACCATATTTCTGAATGAATTGATTTTTTGACATCTCTACCTCAAAATCTCCGACCAAGTACCCCCTGTCCCTCAGCATTTGCATCACCGTTCTCCTGATTCTGTAAAGCCTTGTGATTTCTTCGTCTGAAGTAGACATCACTCTTCACTGATGATCTCTCTTCATGATTAAGTATCACAACAGAGCTTATCAATTACACAGTACTTTAAAAGGGCTAAAAAAAATTAATGAAATACGAAATACAACTAATTTCTGCTGAAGAGTTGAAACTTGAGTAATTAAATGGACGAACATCAAACAAACTCAATTTAAAATTGCAATTTCACTCAACCAAAATTCATATATAGCAAAGAAAGAAAGAAATTTTCCATCTCCCTCCCTACACACACACACACTGAACGATATAAAAGTAGATACATATCTAGGTAACTCCAACACTACTAGCTATTTTAAAGAGACAAAATATAGTAAAATATTACGCACTCTATTTTAAAGGGTCACTTTTAGATCGCAGCTCCAACACTACTCTTTATCTTCAGTAGCTATTCCAACTATCTATCCTATTTCGAATAAAAAAAATGCTAAGTAGCATGTCATGTCATCACATAGTGGTGACATGGCATGATGACGCGACATGATACATCATCAAAAAGTGAAAAAGTAAAAAAAAAAATTAATAGCCATATTTGTAAGTAAAAGTGCCAAGTCCTCCCAAAGGAGTCCAAGTGGACTTATCTACTTTATCAGTTTTACTTTCATACCAATCTATACATTCCCTTTCATACCAATCTGTAGTTTAACAAAAACAAAGAACTGTGTCCAACATGAAAGAGTCCAAAGGGACTTACTGAGACACAAACCGAATGTATCACTGACGATTCAACATAGAACAAAAATCACTAAAGTTGAAAGAAAAAAATGTTCGTAAAAACCTTTGCCTCTTCTTTAGAGGTAGAACAAAATTGAAATTGATGTCACAAAAAGCATACCCAAACAGAAAAAAAAAAAATGAAGCCCCCAACATTCAATTAAGCGTCTCTTGCTTGAGAAAATAGTCTTATACATAATCATCTATACATACATTCCAGAAATTGGTCCATTTAACTTAAACCATATTCTGATTGTTCCATCTGTCCAATAACCATGGATCAAAATTTCGTTTCGTTGCCAACGAAACAGCTGAAACATTTAGGTTTCCCCAGCCACCGAAGCGAAATACTGAAGAAATTCCGAAATTCCATGGGTTCGAACGAAACGGAGAAGTTTCTGTGTGTTTCGATGGAAAAAACATGATGTGTCGACACACCAAAGCAAAAAAATTTCAAAAAGCCATCAAATCTGGAAAGAAACTACAGAAAAAGGTAGAAGACAGAGGTAGGCGACAAAGGAAAAGCCTTACCAGGTCAGCTGTCTAGTCCAGAGTCCAGGTACGCCTTCTTCCTCTTGTTCTTCGCTTCAATCTTCTTCTCCCCCCTTGTCTCCCAAAATCTCTCTGTCTGTCTCTTCTTCGATCTCTTCCCCCTTCGTGCGTCTGTCTCTCTCTCTCTCGGTGCGGCAATCAGAAGCGAGAAAGGTGCGTGATTTCTAGACTTATGTACTTAGGTTTATGTTGTATGTTAATTTATAATTAATTTATTTAAAAAAGACTTTGCCCTTTCAGCTAATGAGTAATATATATATATAATATTATAAACTACAATAAATTGTAGATTTAATAAATATGAATATTATTACATTATTACTTATTTGAATTAGAACAAAATATAGATTTTATATTAAAAAATATTTATAATTGTTATCGTTATATACATGCAATAGATAAATGTATTATTTTTTTTATTAAACAATGTAAAGTTTAATCCTTGTTAAGAGCTACCAAAATAAAAGTCATCTCAAACACTTGAGAAATTGTGCATACTGACAACTGAAACAAAAAAAATAGTAACACTAATATATATGCTTAAGTATCACGGACTGACAAATCAGGCATCACACGGTGACAGTGATGTGATCTGTCATTGATCATACGCAGCGAAAATAATTCATGAGGTAACTATGCACCAAATAATAATCCCGCTCACCCAAGATCCATCTACAAGCCCTGCACATCTTGTAAAGCTCCGCCTTCCGATGCTCAAGTCTTCCGGCTCAACCCAAACTATAGGCAATGGCATGGCCAACTCTCGAATGCGCACACGCTCTACAAGCAATATACTTAGTGCCATGTCCCTCTCGAGGTACAAGCAAAGTGTTATGTACAACCGAACATGTGCAGGAACGAAAGATCACTTGTTAGGCATAACGTCTCTAACCTTGAAGCTCTCCGATGCTCGCATCATGGCAATTGCTCGTAAAGATAAGCACAACCGAAAAGCAACCGAGAAGCCCACAATATAGTATTCTGCGACACCAATGCTAGCAAAACCAAGTGGTTATGTACACAAGCCTAAACCCAACATACAAGTGTACACGAGGCACACGGCATACAAGTCTGCACACTAATGGCCCAATCCGTCATGAGTATAAGTCTCGCCATGGCACGGATGCGGCATAGCGGGTGTATATGTCACAACTTTTCGACCCGACGAATGCCCAACATTTGCCCATTTGGGCACAATGCCACCCATGTAACCCCTTGACTAGTATGAGAACTGTGGCCACGTGTCATAGCTGGCTCCCAAGTCTCGCCAACACCTTTGGGGGACTCACTTGAGTGTTAGCCCTTTTAGTAGCACCAGGAGGTGATATAGTCAATACCAGACCCCTCCTTATAATAACCTTCTGAGCTTTCTCCAACCTGACAGAAGGAAACATCATACCCCCTCAAGGAGTCATAATTCATAAATCCAATAAATATAGAAAATACAAATTGCGAAATTGTCATGCCACCACAAACAACCAAACTCAGACATGCCCAACGCCAAGGACTCCTGCGGCCTTAGACGTGCCATAGGTGGCAACACATGACACTAAGTAATGAACCAAAAATAATTGAATCATGAATCAACAAAGTTTTCTTCTTATTTTGTTTTAGGGAAACCATAATTTTCTTTGAATCAATGGTTAAATTCAAACCATTGATTCAAGAGAGTAGGTCATACCCAATTCTGAACAACCCCTACCTAATTAGAGTCATATTGTTAATTTAAAGAACCCAAGTTCTATTTACTTAGATATGAACAACCTATTATCCCAATAAACAACAGACAAACAAAAATTTATATAAAAATAACTTAATCGCAAACCGTGAGGGAGAGATAATGGTGATGATGATGATGGCCGAATTGAAGGGGATGATCAATGACTGCAACTGTGGAGTAAAAAAAGATGTGACTGGTTAAGGTAGTTGTGGCCGAAGGTGGAGAAGAAGGTGACTAGTGGTTGTGGCTGGAGATGAAGGAGAGAACATGAGGAAAATGGAAAGAGAAGGCTCCATTGATAGAGAGAACTAGAGAAATTAGAAAACAATGATAATATAAACTTCATTAAGTGCGTGTTTCTAGGTTTAACCTGGAGGGAAATGTGAAATTTACCCACAATAAATAAAATAACTAATACACAAATAGGATTACTTGATTAAAACTTCATGATTTTCAATTTCTTACAAAAATGACTTCTCGAGCAAAAACAATTTGAATGTTAGATTCATAAGTAGGAGAATCAAGTGAAAATGAGCAAACATGTATGGATAATTTATAAAGAGAAAAAACATAACTATACAATAATATATTTCTCATATTTTTTGGTGTTTCGCAGCTGCATGGAAAAATTAAAAGATTTTCATCATTGTGACCTAGATGACCAATTTAATTGTGAATTGGTATAAGCATATCATGCATCATCCTTGAATCAAGGATCAACAATATTTAACCAACAATACTATATTTCAAGATACAACAACAAAGGAATATGGTTTAGTTCACACACTTCATCAAATAATTAACCAATGAGACATTTGCGCCAAACCGATATAAGTGAAAAATGTCACAACCCACTAAGATGGTTGTTCTTGAAGGCCCATGAGAATGCCAAGGAGTCCACACAAGTCTATAATCTTCTAGTATATTCTTGAGCATTCTAACACATGGAAACTTTTTGGGGACATTCTAAAGCCTTCTACACAATTGTAGATAATGAGAGAGTATAAAAATATCCTAGAATGGGTGGGAGGTGTCATTGAGAAGCTTCACTTGTAAAATAGAATACTCTAGAGAGTTAATCTCCACTGTTACCGTCCATTGAGGAGGTGGATAGTTATTAATAGGTTGAGTCATTCATTTGTAAAGTATCCAAAATTTCAAGCAATTAAAGCATTCTCCAAGTTCTCTCTAAGCTCTCTTGCTTACTTTGTGCTCTCTTGTTCTAAGCATTTTCTTTCAGTGTTCTCAAACTAATTGCTTCTTTATGTTTCCCATTTTTTCTTAGTTTTCATCATGTTTTTTAAACGTTTTCGAAAAGTTTCCATTTCTAAGCCCACCGAAACGACCCATTTAAATAAAATTTTGATCATTGCCAATAACAACCAATTTAATAAAATAAACAAGCCTCATCACTCCATGGATGTCTAATAAAATTGGTCTGTTCTGGCCTTGCCCTACAAATTGCATTATTTAATAAAAGCAGCAAATAACTGAAAATTTTACTTAATGTGGTTTGAAAAATTGCACTATCTCTCTCATATAAGATTTTCAAATTCAATAGTTCAGCAAAAACACCATACCCATAAAAAAAAACAAAGAATTAGTAAAGACCAAAGGGGTTTCAACAGGGGGTTGGGAAGAAGGGCGGTAGTTGCAGGGGGCATTGGGGCTTTGGACATTGAGGAGAGAGTGAGACAGGAGGGAAAGGTTTCTGGAGGTGAAATGGGAGATAGGGGAGGTGAGGGGGAAAAGAGTTGGTGAGGTAGGGAGAGAGAAAGAGAGAGCCATACTTGTTGGCTATTGTTATGGCACCTTCAGATCTTGCCTTAGCTTTGCCAACGAAATACCAGTTGGGTTTACCATTATGGATAGCGAGAAGGTTTTCGCTTGAAAATTGAAGATAGCTAAAATGCCGAGCGAACCGGAGATCCTGTTAGAGCAAAAAATTGAGGGTTTGGCTTTGTATAATAGTTAATGGGAGAGGTTTGAAAAGCCGGTTGGGATTACTCTGAAGTAAAAATTATAAAATAGAGATTGACTGCAAAAAGAACTCACCAATCAGTGTCAAATTAGAGAGAGCGAAAGACGAAGAACCAGCTAAGGTTTTTTAGTTTCTCTGTAGTAAATTGTTCCGTAAATTTATACCTGTCGTTATTATTAGACTACTACTATACCCAAGCTCGGCTCTAGTGAAGCCCCAATTAGGGATTTGGCTTCCCTTAAGACCTTAATATTCAGAATCTTTTAGACTTTTTATCTCACTACGCCACGTGTTATTTACTCAGATCTAATGAATAATTTTGTTATTTAATTTAAACTTACATTCTCTTTTTGTTAGTTTTTTTAAACGTTAAGTAAAATCATGTGTTTGAAAAATATAATATCATCTGTAAGATCTAGGTGACTAACACGTGGCGTAATGAGATAAGAAGTCTAGAAGATTCTGGATATTAAGATTTGGAGAGGAGCCGATCCTCCCAATTAGAAACGGTAAAATAACCCGATATGATCCCCGATCTGGCCCTATTAGAACGGGTATAGAATGATACTAGAAGGGGCGAGGTAGGTTTGGAAATAAGGTGCAATAACCCGTTCCAATTTGAACCTGTCCCATTTATACATATGTATTAATTTTTTATATGTAAAATATTTTATTAAAATATGATTATTGTTATTTTCTTTTTTTTTTTTTTTTTTTTTTTATCCCCCTACTTTGTCCATGATATGTTTGAAAAAATCACTAATATAAAAGAGGCGGGGCACGGCAGGGCGGGTATGGGGAGGGGGCGGGTATGAGGGGAGGAATTACCGTGGCGGGACGAAGATGGAATGGGGATCTCCAACCCAAACCCGCCCCATTGTCATTCCTACACCCAATATCAAAATTAGGTTGGGCTCTTAAGTATTTAACTATTAAGTATTTAACTGTTATTATTTATATTTTGCTTATATATGACCAACAACATATTGAATTGAAATACTTATACGATGAGGAGAGGGGTTAGTTAAGGAACAGTGACGCTCCACCTGTAGCGCTGGCTCTACTTCTAGGCAAGTAAGGTGCTCGCCTTATGCTCTAAATTTTCTAAACCTCCTAAATAATTTCCATAACTTATTTTTAAAAAAAATAAAAGGCCCCAATTTAGCTAAGAATAAAAAGACTCCTGAGAAAAAGAAGACCCAAGATTAATTACAGTAGCAAACTTTAGGATCAAACACTAGTTTACCTAATAAATAAATTTGTACCAATAAAAAAAATTTGAAGGACCCAAATTTTTTAGCAACGTACATGCTATATTTAAGGACTTATAAATGTTCAGTTTTATTTTTATATAAAAAAAAGAGCCTCAATCCAGATGAAAAAAAAACCCTATAAAAAGCAGGCTCAAAATTAACTACATTAATTAACTTTAAAAATTCAATATAACCCAAAACAATAAATTATACAAAATATTTTAAACCTTGCATACAATTTTTCGAAAAAAGGACACGGTCCAAATTAAAAAATGCCAATAAAGAAATGTCGGTCCAAAATAAATACATTAATTAATTTCAAGAAGAAGAAAAAATTGATTTATCCCAAAAAATAATAATATAAAATATTTTACACAAATAAAACAAATATAAAAAAAATCTCATTCAAAGTTGTTGCCTCATGTCTCAAATTATTTGGAGCTAGCTCTACCCACCAATGCCTATGATCATGGTTTGATTCAACCTTCCCCTCCTCCAAGGTTTTAGCCCTTTGATGTACTAAAAAAAGGTTCATTTCACTTACACACCTAGGGTTTGGGGTATTGACACTTAGGCCTGCTATATTTCAAAAACAGACATCTAGACCCCTGTCATCTACCACCCTTACATCTAAGGGTAAATATGACTTTTTGCTCTGGAGAACAAGACCTATCCTCTCTCTCCTCTCTTTGGCAGACACCTAGACGCCCCTGCCGTCAACCACCGTTACACCTAGACCACTACTTTTGCAGTGAAAGTTTCTCCTCGATCAAGTCCTTGAACGATCTTCACAGTAGGATGTCCTTCTTTTCGATGATGTTGAAGGGATTTACTTAATAGTGTTAATAATGATTTCTGATGCTTTGTGAATTACAGAGCTCAAGTGTTTGGAGGGAAGGAGGAGGAGGTATCAATAATGGTGGCGATGGGTGGTAATCGACAACAATGGTCAATCAACGATGGCGGTAATGGTACCCCTGGTTGGGCAAATGATTTCTGATTAAACCTACCCATTTCATGATTTAATTTTTCCATTATAATAACCAGTATTAGTGATCAAGAAATCCCATTATTAACAATAATAAATGAACTCTTGCATTCAAAGTTCAAATACATATATGTAAATGTGTGCACAGATATACTAATTTCACAAACCAAACGAAGAAGCTAACAGTACTCTTGATGATCCAGTCCTTCTTGCTGAGTTTTTCTTTTCTATTTAAAGTGCAATGTGAATAAAACATTATTTGTTTACATTCTTACGGGTCGGGTTCACTTCTTAATTGTAGCTTTGTTTGAATTTGGGTCTACCATGGTGGAAGACATGGTGGTGTGGGTGGCAGTAGCGTGAACTAGTAGACTGAAAAAAAAAAAAAAATTTTTTTTTTTTATATTTTCCATATTGTTTTTTCTCATCCTGGGCATTGAATTGTATTATTCAACTGTTTTAATTGTATTTTGAGGTTTGTAATTGTTATGATGGTTATTAATAAGTTTGACTTAGTTACTAATCAATTTTAGTTAATGGTGTAAAATTTTAATGTATGATGAGACGTGTAACTATTTATATATTATGGGCAATAGTTTGGGGTTCTAGAGTCTAGACAATACGTAAATGTTTTGGTTGTATTTGAGAAAAATAAAATTGAAAACTTAATTATTTTGATTATTGATCAAAAAAATTATTTTGATTGTATTATGATGTCCATGTTTATAAAATAAAATAAAAATCGAATGTTGCACCTTCTTTTGCTTGCATCGTATTTAGTTCCTAACAAAACTACAATGTAGTCATCTTGATGAGCTATGGTGATACAATTTTTTTAGTTAAGATTGAGAGCATGTTGCTGCTGAGAGAGAGAGAGAGAGAGAGAGAGAGAGAGAATTTGGCTTTATTGTGGCATTTTCATCATATACCTTTCTTCTTATTTTTCTATTACAAAAGGAGGGTGGAATGGTCGATTGTATGGTCAAATTAGTCAACAAACGGAAACCGCAAACAGAGTTAATGGTAGGGGGTCTAGCTACCGATACATAAAATCTCAAGGGGTTTCGATGTTATTTATAAAAGGTAACAGGTCTAGGTATCGATATATCAAAATTCAGGGGGTCTAGGTGAAATTAACACCTAAAACAATTACTTGTATGTTAGGGGCAGGGTTGGCCTAATGATATTGGCAACCCTTACCCATGTTTATGGCAATGGGTTTGACTATCTTTTCCTCTTTTCAAGATTTTTACCATTCAATATTTAAAAAGATATATGGTATTTCTAATGAAAGTAGAGAAATTTTTCTCGCATTAATATCAATATATATGGTGTCATCACTATTTTAGAAGTTGAGCTTTTTCGAGAACCAATCCGTAGATTGGCTCCTTATTTCAAAAGTTTGGACTCTTTTGATCCTTTAATTGGGGTATTCCTTAAACGTGTTTCAACCTCAATAGCAATATTTTTAATTGACAATCTCACCTGCATGCATGCAAAGCTAAATTTGCAACAAATATTGAAGAAGAGTGGTTATTGTAGTACTATAATTTGCCGTTTTGTTTTGAATGATCCTTTTTTTTTTTTAGTATTATAATATTGCCCCTTTTTTTTTCTCAAAAATACGAAAAGAATGACTAAACAAGCAAGAATTTTCTGTAAAACTTTATCGGTAGTTTTAGATCAAGATAGAACATATGATAAGAAAGAAGATCTAGCAATCTGGTAGTTCCTGTAAGCCAAGCTGCTATCGAAGAGCGTAGGAGAGAGATCAAAGAGTAGTCCTATTGTGACAGACATCCTTAGCAGGGGATTCCTTCCTCTCTACGCCCACCCTGATCCACGTTCATCCCTTCTTTCCTTCTTCGTAGGAGCTAAGTTCTTATTTCCTTAAGCAGAGTCTCGTACTCTAAGCTGCAGAAAAAATCTAGTCTCGTACTCTAAGCTGCAGAAAAAATCTAGTGATAAAATAAGATAATTCCTATTAAATAATAACATATGATATTAAATACATAATAACCTGAACTTGTAAAGTAACGAGAGAGACTTTTAAGAAAAAATATTACTTAACAAAATCTAATGGAAATTTTCTTTTTACTTAAAAGTCTCTCCACTACTTCACAAATTCAAATTTTTGATATATTTACACATCATGTGTCACTATTTGATATAAATTACCGCCGAATACTCCGTACTACATGATCACTAAACTATTTTTCCTAGGCTGCCCTTTAGTTTTTCCGAACCGATGATTAGAAAAGAAAGAGACTTGTCCCTTGATGTTGTAACATGAATAAGATTTCCCCATTTAATGGACTTGTCCGCCCAACCACCATCATCCCTACGCTTTCACATTCACATTCACACACAAAATATCCCCTCATATTTTAAGCATTCCTTTATTTCTTCAACTTGATTATACCTACAACTATACCTTAAATCATCAAACTTTCTACCTCGTGGGATCTGAAGAATTCATCAAAATGAGAGAGAGAGAGAGAGAGAGAGAGAGAGAGAGGGTTGCTACAACAAGCCATTTACATATGTAGTATTTAAGCCTTGAGCTGCAAGCACTCAGAATACATGAGATTGAAAGAGACAGAAAATCAAGACATACCTAAAAATTATAGAACACTGCCAATAGGAATATATCTCTTGCTACTAGAAAGTTTTTCCAGTACACCAACTCTCAAGACTCTTTAGAACACAAATAATAAACAGGATGTGCAGTACTAAAACCTCAAGGCTTCCACCATTTAGATAACAACAGTCTTCAATTTCTTTTGCTCGCAGAGAAGTTGATCCCTTCAGCAACACCACGGCACTAATTACGATTTTTGCATTTCTCCATGGCTCTGGGGGCTGCAAGAACCAGATATGAAAACGTTTATGAGATGTTATGGTTTACCGATTGTTGAAAAGTAATCAATGGTGAAGGGCCAAAGCTAAAAGGAATGCTTAATCAAGATTACAGAAATATTTTTCCTTAGAAAGTTTAAGGTTAAAGTTGTTAAAGTCATCATGAAAATGGTGGTAATGCCATTTAAACCATTTTTGAGCTGTAAAGCATGTGTTGGAGATTATGATCGTAAAAAGAGGCCATTTCGTAATCCGAATGTAGTTCATATTGTGAGATTTTGAGTGTTGGAACAATCAATAAATGTAGGTCATACCTAGCCCAATTGCATCTGAACTTTTCATGATCCTCAGCCTATTGCAAGAATCTGTGAACATTCTGCAAACAAAAATATATAACAAATCAGGACAAAAAACAGAAGGATATTTTATATATCTTGGTTTACACACTAAGAGAATGAAAAATGTATTTTGCGAAAGACGAGGTAAGAAAATGGCAAAAGCTGTAGTATTATAAAAGCAATTGAATTTGCTAAGAAAATACAACCAGATAGCGAATCAGACATTTCAAATTGCAGTCTGCCTCTCATTATTGATAACATTACCCACCATAACAATTTCTTACTCAGAACCTGGAAAATGAAAGATGGTAATTAATTCATGGAAACTTAACAATTGCATCATTGTTCTAGTCAATGATTACCTTTTTCTGCAAAATTTTGGTTTGTATATTTTATCGGAATAAAAATAAAAACTAGTGAGTAGTGAGTATTGCTATTACAGATGTAGGCTATTTTATTCAATTTGTTTCAGAGGTTATCTATGGAATGGGTTGTTCAAATTCAGCTCAATTGGATTAACTTGATCACTGTTGAATTCATCCAAACTATATCCTTCTGATAATGCGATCAGAAAATTCATGCAACATGGTGTTGGAGTCACACTTACTCCCATGGAACATCACCAACAAGCATCCAATCGCCATCCTTGTCTTCATAAGTAAGTACGTATTCAGAACCGTGGAGAAGATCCATCAATTTGCTCTCACTCAGTCCATCACGGCTTCGAACTCCATGAGAACCACATTGCCCTGAAATCATTCACAACAGAAATTAACTCCGTTCAGAAGAAAATTTGCAATTAAACATGAGAGAGAGAGAGAGAGAGAGAGAGAGAGAGAGCATGTAAACATGCTTTTGTAGCATTTCATGTCTATAACTGCAATGACAACTTTGAAAAGTTCAAATAAAAGAATCTTTTTCAGCCTAGAACTAGTAAGGGAATGAGATTAAGGGTGACAAAGGGGCCAGATACCTTAGCCATTAAAAATCTCTAGGGAGTTCTACCAGAGACATAGGATCATATTTTGCCTTCTTTGGGTTGAGGGGAATCATGTCAAGGGGAGATATACACCCCAAGCGTAACTCATCTCTATTGCACCAGACAATGAGATTTTTTTTATATAAAAGAAAATTCTAAGATTGAAAACTATACTTTTCTTTACAAAAGAAAAATGAAAATATTGTCATTCACAGGTGATAATAAATTAACATATCCCAGACCAAGGTAATCTACTTATAAGATACAAACAGATGGTAAAATCAACTTTGCTATTCTAAATGAAGTATAAACTATCATGCAGAACTCCTTTAAATTACAAAAATTGTAGTTTTTAAGAAACTGCAAATATTATTGTCATTTTCATCTCAATACAATTATGGCTGCGACCTGCCGTGACAACCAGGTCATTGGTCGTCAAATTCTTAACTAACATCTTCATTTCATTTTTCCTTTTGTGGTAACCATTGATTTCTCTTCAATTACCCATAACAAAAGGCCAGTTTGTAGAGATGTTATAAGCACCAATAATGGGCTACCTGGGATCCCATGGAAGTTGAATCATTCCTATGTTTCCCATAGGAATTGACATGGAATGACTTTGTTTTTGTTGATTTCATGACAAATTTCTTTTATTGATATATATTTCACAGAAGAGAGATTTAGGATTTCAAGAGCCAAATTGGCAATCATAGTGCTGCTAAACAAAGGAAGGGTGGAATTCATAGAGAGGTTACCAATTGTAAAGCAGCTAAACATCTTTTCCAGTGCTGAAGACAGGTCTTTATAGCTGCCATAGGTTTTCAGATCAACTTTCCTCAGGTAGGGGGCACCATCCATACTGACTTTGACATAAAGACCAGACCCCAACTTGGCATCCGCATCATCATCATTTTTAGGTTGATTACTAGCCATTGAATTCTTCCGGAAAGATCGAATTGGTGGCCATCCTACGACTTGCGCCCTGTCTCACAAACACATGAGGAATTTGTGTTTACTGTGGTTCAAAGGCTAAAGAACCTGCACCAACTTCACTTCCTGATTAATGCAACTGAAAATCCTATACCGAATTAAGAGACCTCATAAAAGACCAACAGCAAAGCGGGGTAAAGCAAATAGAGCATAGACAATAAATAACACACATCAGAAAAATAGATACATCTTAGGCTACGCTGATCTCTTCAAGCAAACGCAAGACACAAAGCTCTTAAAAAAGCATCAAAAGCAAAATTTATCCAGAGCCCGGGGAAATTGCAAAAAAGCACAAATTGAGGAAACCCAAATATGTAAACAAATTATTAACAAAATACAACAATCCACCACCATATGTGAAAACTGAAAAGAAAGAACATGTAAAGTACAACAACTGTATTGCAAAGCAATTACCTCTCATAACACTGTCCAAAATAGCGTGCGAAAGAAAATTTCCAAAAACCCATCAAGAAAATTAACCATTAATAAATTTACTGAGGAATCGATTAGCCATGCTAATTATTTGCACTCAGTTTCTTAGAAAAGAAAAGGTGATTGAAAATTACTTTGCAGCTGGAGCACTCCCATGGCCGTTTGCAGCAAGAATTTGAGGCTTCTTCTCCGGCACCGGCTTTGGTGACAGCGGAACAGCCTCTTTCAGAACATTGGAAGCCAGGGCAGCCTGCTGAGTGTTACTCTCAGGCCCACCAAGAGTCTTCCCGCCACCATTGATACCTCTAGGAGAGAACAAACCACCACTTTTGGCCAAATCTACCTCAGATCCACCACCCCCAGAGAAAACCCACTTCCCAGAACCAACATCAATGGTGTCAGAGAAGCCCCTCTTGGCCCCAGAGACGGAACCCTTCAGTGTACCAAGTGAGTACACATTCTTATCGTCCACCCCATGTCCAACATCTCTCTCTGGTGACTCAGAACCAGGCAAGCCAAGTCTCAGCTCTGTGGCCTTGAAGTTCAAACCTTTGTTCCTCTCATTGTCTTCTGAGGAAATAGTGAGTTTCTCAGAGTTTTCCATTGAAGGAACCTCTGATAAGCCTATGTAATCATGTTCTTCTAAGCGCATAGACATCAAAGTTTTAGCTCAGGGTTGTAATACAAGAAAGACCATGAAAAGGGTGTGAAGTAGAAGTAAAATAAGAGCTATATCCTAATATCTCAAACTCAGGAATACACTGCAATGAGCTGGCCTTTGATTGCAGAGAAGAGAAGAATAGAGTTGTTCTTTGGCCTTTCTTTAGCTTCTTATATTTCTCTATATAACCATGTCCCTCTCTCCCTCCTCTGTAAAGAATGTGATGAGATTAATTATGGGATATGATTAAGTGTTAACAGAAGATACTAATTTAAAGTAACCAACACAGGATGGATTGTTATCTTTAGTAAAATCCAAAAATGAATAATTATGGAATATGATAAGTGATAACAAAATAGCGAAGAGAAAGAAAAAGGCAGCATTGGGTTGCTCTTTGGTAAAAATCCAAAAAAGGAAAAAAAAAATGAAAAAACTATTCTCATTCTGCGATGATGCAATGATGCTAGTCTTTGTAGCATCATTTTATACTTTCTGGAAATGAAGAGGTATCATTACCCCAAAATTCATTGCATTCATTGCCGATGGTAAACTTGAGTGTGTGTAAGTATTTAATAGATTTAAAATGTTTATATTAAAAAAGTTTAAATGTGTCAGTGAGTATTTAATGATTTTAGAGTACTTATAAAAGTTAAATTTTTTAAAATTACTTTTGAGTTATTAAAAAAAAAAATACATTGCCTGTGAAAAACAAAATTGAATAAAACTTAACCTTAAATTAACAGTGTTTGAAAATAAATTAAGTTTCAATAAGAATTAGCTCATTTGAAAGGGAAATAATTGTTCTTCTTTAAAATTCAAAGGAAAAGAGATAAAAAAATAATATGGTAATATTTTAAAAAAAGAAAATAAAAAAATACTTTCCATTTTTTTTCATTGGTTTTCAATTTTTTTTCACTTTCTGAACTAAGAACCAAACAGTGAAAAATTTTCCTCCCTGTCCATCCTCAACTTCGAAATACGATAAGAAAATTATAGATCTCAAGTTCTGTACCTAATATGCGCCGCTGGCGCTAGCATACGCCAACTAACCAGGCACAATTTAGCGAGGGCCTGAAAAATCAGATCACAGGTTGCACAAAATCACAGAAAAGGATTGGACGAACGCTTTCTCTGAGCCTGTTAGAACAGGGGAATTTTCTAGGATTTTTCAAGGTGTTTGGCCGATCTGTCGCTGCATTTCTCGGGGGAAAAAAAAGAAAGATAAAAGAACGGAAAATTTCTTCATTCATGTGGCTGAAATGTACCATGCCGGATTGAAGGCAGAAAGAAACCCCAGAAAGTGAGGGAATTTCAGGAAAGCTGATGAGAGAATCACAGAGGTGAAAAGGAAATTTTCTGCGGAGGATCGAAAGTGCAGAGATTTTGGGACATTAGCAGTTCTGTGATTTACAAGTCTGAGACAATGGTTCCCACTCCCTAGGGCTGGACGGGACGGGTGTACATAAAAAAAAAAAAATTCTTTTCGGGTTTAAAATTAAATTCTAAATTCGTTTAATTAAAAAATTAACATTCTCAAATTCGTTTAAGCTCTCATTTAACATAAATTTTATTTAATATATAATTTTTTTATAAAATAATATTAAATAACATAAAATATATATTATTTTATATATATTTCAAACCGAATTAGACATTAAAAATCTATTTTCATTATTAAACTAATCATGCCTCAAAAAATTTTTAAACGCTACACCCCATGCGCGGACTTGAACGGCCTTACCTAACTCTCTCTCTATTTGATCTCTTGTAAGTGGTAAATATGTTCAATCATTCTGATCCTTCATCAAGTGAAGACAGCGCAAACGAAAAGAAATTACTAAGTCTGGGTTTGGTAAATTGATTCTAAAATTTTTTTTTTTGCCAACTTAGTAAACCATTATCATAAACTATTTTTGAAATTTTAAAAACATATCCCACCTTTAGAAACTATTTAAAATGTGTTTTTAAAGACTTCAAAACCCATTTTTATATAAAATAAAAATGATATGAAAACGATAATGTTTTCGAAATTTTCATTTTCTTGTTTCTGAGAAAAACAGAGATGAAAAAAATGAAAAGCAATCACAACCAAACAGAAAATAACCAAACAAAAAAAAAAAAGAAGAATGTTTCGAATGGTTTTCTGAAAAAACACTCCAATTTTTAAAAATAAAAAAAGTTTTTTTGTTTTATGAAACAGTAAAAACGTTATGAAAACACAGAAAACCATAACGATAAAGTTTAACCAAACGAAAGACGTCTTTTTGCATTAAAATTGCTCTATTCGCAGCATTATGATGTTGAATTGACTTTTTGAACAATAAATAGCATTTGCGAAAAGTGGGAGCTGAAATGACAGAATTTCAAATTTTTACTCACCATTTGAGATTTAATTCAACAAGAAATAAAATATCATGTAAAAAAATAGAATCCAAACCCAAGGAAGGCCATTCCACATAGAGCAAAAGTCATCTAAACACAACCAAGTGGATGCAGTCAAAAGACCACATTACAACTAATTTACTTTAGACCATTGAATTTTAAGACCAGATTACAGTCCAAAGAGAGGCTGTTTGGGGACAAAATGCCGTAATGTCGGGAAAATTTACAGCAGTAAATTACCCTAATTACCGGTAATTTGTCGAGAGAGAAGTTGATTACATGGCCACCATGTGGAGAAAATATCCACTACCACAGTGATACCACGTCATCATGTTGATATAGTACAACGGATCAATAATATATGATCATACGAGTGTTTGAAATCCTAATCATCTTGTTTTAAGTGATAAAATTTAAAATTTAAACATAATACTCTTGATAATTAGGATTTTGATGATTATGTGGTGTTAATTTATTGATCCGTTATACCACGTCACCACAATGACGTAGAACTACCGTGGTACGGAATATTTTCTCATGTGAGTGATAGGACTTGCCCCCAAAATTAATTCTTGTTTATGAAGAAGAGAACATGCTTTCCAACATTCAAATGACACCTTAATTACATCTTTTGTTACTAATGATGAATGTTGGGAGGTCTCAAGCCAAAACCACTAGGTCACTTTCAATGACAAATTTTGATAAACTTAGTTGATAATTATACATAGATGTATGTCTTTCTTACTTTTGCAATGGGTCTTATTTGTTTGCTCTTACAGTTAATAAATGTAGGCCGTCTGAATAGTAAAATAATAATTTTTTTGTAACAATATTGAAATAAAAAAATATTGGCACAACAGTAGATTTTGGGGTATTCGCTCTCTATATTAGAATATATTTCCTTGAATTTAACCTAGTGTCTTAAATTTGATTTAAAATTTTAACCAAATGGGTTCAATATGAAAATATTTTAAAGAAATTATAGTCTTTACACTTTTTGGTTGACTAAATACATAAACTCCAGTAGGATACATTAGCAAATGCATTTTGTGCCCCCTTATTGTTCCTTCTCTTAGTACTACAATACAAAAAGGAAATATGAACTTTGTATTGATAAGATTTATAACAAATTTACCTTCTTTTTCATAATTACATAGGCTGATTAAAAAAAATAATGGAGAGAAGTCTCTTGAACAAGTATGGGTCCCACAATGAGAAGGTGGCCTCAAATGGAAAAATTCTTGCCTCTTGATGGTGGGTCCTAAAAGCCAGTAGTGTCATCTAGCAATGTTTCAAAAGAGCGTGGTGCTCAGTCTCTCAAATGGACTATAGACATCTCCATTTTCAAAAGCCTCCAGATCTAGTTAGGTCATTGCTGATCAGGACACCTTCGGGTAGGGTAGATATTGGACAAGTCCTATGTAGCTTCTTTGAGTTCTTAGCACCGAACCAGAAAAAAAAAAGTCGTGGTCACCCCACTTTCTCCAATAGGGCACATCTCCCCTCCCCACCCTCTCTCCTCTTAATTTCTTTTTTTGTTTTATTGTTCAAACTTTTGACGTACTACTTTTTTGAATTTGTGTAAGATTACCGTCTACATAAACTATAAACTTTATGTATTTTCATAACTAATGGCTGACCATAAACAAAAAAACACTAGAAAAAATTAAACTTCACACCCCATTCTTAGAATGGGAATCACAAAAACCATCCATCCTAGTGGTTTTCATCCTAAATTTCACTTTGTGTGATGTTTGGCCAAGTTCAACTATGTCCCAATCCTAAGTTTTGTGGTGGCATGTCTGGGTCCCACATGCCCTGCACTTTTCCTTACAGTGATCCCATGTGGCTATTATCAAGAGAATGGGGGGATAAGTTTGTGCTTTGGACCACTAAAAAAAAGAAGAAGAAATGATTCTCACTTCCTTTTTTCTTGCTCTGTGGCTAGGCATCCATTTTGCACCTGCAAGCCATATTGGTAACAAAACTACATATTCTGAACTGTATAGCATGAGACAAACTTGTCAATATCACATCATTGATTTAGGTACCATTTTGTTGTATTTACTCATTCACAAATTACTTAATTAGATGTGTTTGGTTGTAAAAATGTCTAAAATTTAATTTTTTTTGAACAATTTAGATTTGGTTATTCCTTCAAAAGCATAAGATAACGTTATCTAAAAGAGAGAGATTTGAAACATATATTGTTTAGCACCTATAAATTTTTTTGAAATTGGTTCATTGCTGAATTAAGAAATTTTGCATTAGTTGATTCAAAATGAAATAATTTCATTTGTGCAACCAAACACGCCCTTTATAAAATGAGGCAATCTCAACCGTTAGTTTGCTAACTACTCAACTTTGGGCTATTTGCTTTGATATGATTACTTTTTCTTGTTATGGGATTATCTTTTTGGGTGTCCTTGTAACCAAAAACAACACTCAAGATTCTCTAATCTACTTTAGAATACCTTTTTTTGTCTATTTCTAATATTAAATTTTCTTGACAAACTGGCAAGGCTACTCTGATAATAGAGTCATCCTTCTGGTTTAGTTATCAAGACTAGTGCTTTAGAACTACAGTTATATCTATTTATAATAATAAATTTGAATATGCACTTGATATTCAATTGATATTGATGTTTCCATCTTCCACTTAGTTTTGAATTACCTTTTTCTTATTTTTCTACTCTGCACTTTCTAAGAAGTGTTTTCTATGTTTCCATTATACCATTCACAAACGGGTACTTTTGCTAATTCATGAGTTTTGAATTAAGACTTTAGTAAAAAAGTCATAAGTCAAAAGCACACAACAAGTTGCATGCAAACGCTGACAAACCCAAATTTCTTTCTTGATTACTAATTGCAGCCGACATTTGATGGACCAACTCCAACAAACAATCAGAGTGAAAATTCTCAAACATCTCAGGATGTTTAGTCTTAACTAATTATACAGGCCATGTGCTATGTATATATAGGAAGATGACAAAACAAAAACAAAAATCAAATCTTCCTTTGGCCCTTAGCCAAAATAAAACAGTACATATAAAAGACATATGCCAAACTTTGGCCTCAAATTAAAGATGACAAAAATCCATTTAACCAGTCTGCTAGGTTCTTCATTTCATGACAAAAAGAGGGCAAGAAAAATAAGAAAATAACCTAATTTACATGTGTTAGGAAAGTGAGAAATTATTGAAACCCAACAAGCCCTTAAATTATGTCCAGCATGTGATGTATGGATGTCATAATCGGGCCAAAGACTTTCTAATAAGGGAGAGGGGACAACATGAATCTTGAAACAGCATTACCTGACCCCATGCAATATTTTGATTAAACAAGAGGAATCACAACTTTTAGTCCCAATGGACAATCATAACCCTGTGAATATTACCATGCCTGCACATCAGACACACATGATGAGAGGATTATGGACCCCAATAAGTAGATTTCTGGAGAAGATGCTCCTTGATGAAAATCAAGGTGATGATCTGACATGATCACAAGCTCATGACCAAAAATCTACTACAATCTTCAGAACAACATATTATAAACCAAACATAGAACTTACAGTGGTATGTGTTTGAGGTAGCCATTTTACAGTGGTATGTGTTTGAGGTAGCCATTTTAAACCATTATTGCACATTCTACTAATCCATAATCCACATTCTCAGTTAAGTAAACTCCTTAATTCAGGTACTTAAAAATATGTTTGGATAATGGATTTGTCAGGAAAGGTAAATCTAATTACTTATACATATTCATTTTTTATGGGTAACCACAAGAAAAAAAATATATAGATTTTTTCGACAACTACTTGTTTATTTTCTAGTCATTTTTCTAATTCAACCAAATAAAAGAAAAAAATTTAGCATCTTTCACTTTATTTACTTTTCTCATCTTTTTGAGCTCTTTCCTCTTCCTTTTCCTCCAAAATCTAAGATCCAAACAGAAAAGTGGGCAAAGTGTACAGGCATTAGAAGCAGAACTAAGCATGACAGTAAGTTGACAGCATAATCAATAGAAGTTCTGGCAAAAAAGTCAGGTCAGGTGGGAGTCTCATATTAACCAGTTTTTGTAATTTTCCAAAACCTTGAAAAATAACCCACCTACCATTGCATGCCCAGGAAACAATCAACATTATGATCTTAGCATGTTGCTTTCGAAGTGCAGAATTTTGTAACCACCAAAGTCCACAAGTACACCAACAAGCAGGTTAGTCAAAAAGATAATCAAACCTGTATAGTTTTCTCATTAAACAAAGTCTTAAATTCCCCACAAAACCAAAAACCCCCCCACGTCCATTTACTAAACTAGATAAATTAAACAAAAGACACTCCCTTCAAAACAGATGAGGAAATATAAAAATATCTTACCAACTCCCATCTTTCCTCCTTTCCTTATGGCCCTTCCTATGATTCTTCATCTCACATAACATATATATATATATATATATGAGATGATGCAATCATCACATAAAGATTTCCAGTTTTCCGGCCTTATAGATCCTTCTGCTGGGAGGAGCTCAACGACAGCTCCAAATATTAAGGCAGAAGTGCCCCCTAACCAAAGACTGATCACATGATTCACAAATTAAATGCCTTTTCAGACCCTTGGATTGTACCATGGGGTCTTCAAAGATCGAATGCCTTACGAAGACAAGGATTCAAGCTCATTGATTGTAGCACAGATAGGTAGCTTAGTGGAATCCAACAAAAAGCCTACAGGCAACAAGGTTCCCACTTCCTTCAATGGGTCCCTGTAAAGATCATGAATTATTGGGAGTTAGAGGGAGGTGAATTCATGTACCAGCACTCGGTTAAACAAGATGTGCAAATTTTGAGGTCACACATTCCATCCAACATGACAGCCATGAAAACCAAGATCATGCAACATGCCAACCAGTTAACAGCACCATTACACTGTTACAGTAAGATGATTGTGCCATTTATGCCTGTACGCATATAAAACTTAAGAAGAGGCGGTTAAGATATGGATAGCTAGTATGCATTTCATGTAACTTAATGAAAACATGACTTAAACTAGTAGCTTTAGTGATTTGTGATGCTCAGCATCATAGAGCCCTTTTGCAGATGGCAAAGTAAAATACCATCAAGGGGAAATTAAAGGGTTAGAATTTAAACGTACTTGGGCTTATAAGTTCAAAGAACACTAAACTCAAAGCTCCGAAAGAGGCCCCTTTTAGTTCTCTCAAAGAGCAAGAGTACCTTCTTCTTTGTGAAATTAGACAGAAATGAAACAGATGGACAATTTAAAAATGACCAAAACTGTTAAGTTATTAATTAAAATGGTTGCTACAAGATATATTTGGTGAACTTTACAATCTAAGAATAAATTTGACATAAATAGATATCATTCTCCTTTAATATTGTAAGCATGCTCTCAAGCTTATAATTGGGTTTCATAATTATGTCAATCAGAAACAAGAAAGCAAGATTTCCGTTATATGGATGCATGAACTTCCACACAGGATAGGTTGAATGAAAGAACATCTCTAACACAACATGTCACAAAAACAATGTCAAATAGCAGTTAATGACTAAAGAGCAATCACGCCGCGTATATTATGAAATGACAGCAGATATTTGGTATAAAAGATTAAAAACAGTACCACAGACAGTTGCAGAAGAAACTCTTAAGACACAGCTAGTTGAGAGGACTATACTTATCTAAATTCAATGGTATTGTACCGGCAAGTGGGTTGGAAGGAGACGCTACACGTCCTATCAATCATCTTCAGTTGATTACCTAAAGATTAATTCAGAGATCAAGAAATTATAATGGCCTGATATTCCTAATCTGACCCACAGTAGCCTCTGACTTCTGTTGTAATCATAGAGGAATCAATTTTTGAATTTTCTGGAGAGTCAATTGTTTCTGACTGAGAGGTGAGATGAGGTTCAGACACTCATATGATGAATCTAACACTCACTGCCTGACATACAAAAAGATTTGTGATTTACTCTCTCTCTCTCTCTCAAAGTACCAATTTACAGTTAGAACTTAGAACTAAAGATAAAAACAGTGAATTAAGAACCTCGACTCTGAGATAAGGAAGTGGGTTGTTCTCAAGAGAGAGACTATTTTTTGTTCTATTTTCCACCTTTTTCATGGAGCCTATGAGCTAATACTTGCATACATATACAGATATATGGTAACTTCAAGAAGTTCAACAGTTCATACAGTCTTATCATTGGTAATCATGGATTATACTGTTCTTCTATATAAAGGCAACTCTTCAACGAATTGAGTCCTAACTTCTGGTTTTGACATTAATCTTTCTTCTGGCTTGCGAACCCAATGTTTTATTAGAGAGTTTAATTTTGTACCACCAAAAAAGAAAGAAACTTTATACGTTTAAAAGCTCAAAATTAAGAAAGAAGCAATACAAAACAAAAAATTAACAAAAATGTCACAGACTATAGTTGCCTTGATAGTTGGTTTATTTGAGAGGATCTCAGGGGGCAATGTATACTTCAAAATACTATATCACATTTGAGAACAAGTCTCAGGTGCACATTCCCTTCAGATGGTCTGACACAAAACAGCTTTATGGCATTTCGGAAATAAACCAAGGAAAAAGAAACTCTTTTCCTTAAATAGCTAAAGAACGGCTTTCTATGGTTGGTCTTGGCGGACCAGTCAGGTTACTCCATTACAATCTGATGTCACGGGTTTGAAAAACAGCAACAGTCTCTCCACAGAATTACATCGCGATAGCCTCGTATACTGGCTGCCCTTCCAAAAAAGCCTCTCTGAACATACACAGACGAACTTAGCAACCATGGTGGACTTGGAGGTTATTTGTTGGAATCTTTTGGCACAAAAAGTGACATGCTGATGTGACATCAGAAGCCTTAAGAGTTCTGAAAAAATCAATCTTCCCATGATGTGATCCACCATAAGTCTACACATATTGGAAGACTTTGAATCAGCTCATCACCTTGAAGATAGCGGCTTTACAAAGTGCTTGGCAAAGAAAAACATGGTGGAATTTGACTTTGCATTCATACTAATTACTATTTTTTTCATACTAGTAACTTAAAAGCAATTGTCAACTTACCATTTGCTCAGAAAGATACGTGGCAATTCAGAAGCCTTATAATATGATCAAACCACCTAAAAATTAAGAAGAAGCTTGTAGTGGCAAATGGCAACGAGAAAAGAGAGGTTAAAAGTAGGGAGTCATCCTTACAAACTGAGACAAATGAAAGAAAAGGATAAAAAGAACAGGCAATGTGATGAACAAGAAAACTGAAAAGGACATAAGAATATACAAGAGGAAAATGTTTGCCCCCATTGCTGGCCTCATTCTTCCTTATAGGCAAAATCCACGAAAAAGATTGTCACACTGAATGGAAGAATACTGATAAGAAGTTAAACAAGGAGAACTTAGTTCACAATGAATGCATCATGCATGGAAGATCAACAAGAGCATATACTCGGCAAAAAGAGATCCGTTTGATAACCAGCTTAATGACCCAAGGTTCGCTCCAACAGATAGTCATTGTTTGGTGCAAGAACTAGTCAAGAGTTCATTGTGACTATAATAACAGACTGTTTGGAATTTGGGGGAGGGAAGGGAAGGGAAAAGAAGGGAAAGAGAAAAAGAAAGAAAATTATTTTCCCTTCCCTGTTTGATTTTGAAAAGAAAATGAAGGGAAAAAGGAAGGAAAGAAGAGAGAGAAAGAGAGAGAGAGAGAGTGTGTTATTTTCCCTCCTTTTCTCTTCTCTTTCGCTCCTTTTCCCTTCCCTTTCTCTCTTAGGTAGAATCAAACAACGGAAGAGAAAATTTTTAAAATTTTCCCATCTCTTCCCCAAGTTCAAAACAGCCTGTTTATCTCAAATAAGATGGTCTAGACTCTATAATAACACCACAAAATGGTAAGTGCCTAATTGAATTGATTGGAGTCATGTCAGAAGAAGGTTCAAGTACACTAGTCTTCTCTATTAAGTGAGTGCTCTAGGGCCTAAACATAAACTTCCCCACACACCATTAATAACTGGCAAAGATGTTTGGTACATTGAACCATTCACACAAACTGGGATATTAGTTGTATCATTTTCTTCCATTCTATATGTTAGAACACTTCAAAATCTCAACAAATAAAGAAACTATCAAAAGGTAAACTGAAGGTCGAAATCATGTTTTGATATTTAAAACTTTTACGCATTTATGCTACCAGGAATGTTCGATAACCATTGACAAGTTTTACAAAAATTTAATCCTATGAGCATCCACAGGGTTGCAAATAGAATTTTTCTGGCCAAACATGGTCTGCAAATGGGTTGAGCTAAGTCACCGGATGTGAGTTGGGCTAAGTTTGGGCTTTGATTTCATGCTCCAAGATGAGCTTGGCTTGTGGTATGTCTTTGATTTATTACACAAACTGCTGCAAGAAAATGGTTCCAGAAAGGGTGAACTGATCATATGAATTATGTTTTAGGGGCCATAAAGTGTGAACTCATATAACGGATCCAGTTGAAAAACCACCGCCTTTTGTGCAGCTTTCAGGGAAGAAAAAATTGTTTTGAAAGAGTCAAAGAGGTGATGATTCTTTCTACAGACCTCCTCTTTGGAGGATGTGAGCTAAAACCATTATGCCAGCAGTATTATCAACCAAGTTGCGGGATGGGTTATCTGCATAGCCAACATTTTCAGTTTAAAGAAGCTAACAAGGTGTTACAAACCCAGTTTAAAATAATAAATGTAGCTACAAAGCTTTGATATTAGTGTTCATAAATGTCTTGTAGAATAGAGATTTGTCTAAACTCTATGCGGGTTGTTGAGGGTTGAAAGATATATAGCAGGGGTAATTTGCTACAAGAACCATAAATCTAAGAGGAAAAACTTACACATACTGCATTATCAAACAACAAAATCAGGGTCATGATTTATGAAAGGATTTACTCTTCCTCTTTAGCCAGAACTTTCATTTTCAGAGCAACTACTGTCAATGCAATGTCATTCTATGATCTTATAATGGAAATATAAGAATGCAATAAGCTCCATAATCCTCCCTTTTGAGTTTTATAGGCAAAAAGAAAGACCAGAGTGACACAGGTTTCAGCTTCCATCCCCAGCAGTTTCTGACGAGACATAGAATAGCCTACTTCCAACCAATCCTTCCCTCCCCCTCTCCATCTCTCACATCAATACAACAATATTTGCTCAGTTGACAGTGTAATTTTCATTAACTGGGTTTATATTCAATAATTCAAGTCTACTACAAATTTTGTAAAAATTTCTCTAAAACCAAAAATGAGAATTGGTTATTCATAATTCCGTCAGCCAAATGTCAGCCTTATCCATTACAAATCTAGTGAACTGGGTTTAAATTGACAGTTTATGTGGGAGATTGGGGGCAACACAAATCAATGGTATGGCTGACCTCAGATCCACGAAGCCGGCCAAACTTGCAGATCAAAGAGTTAAGGATGGAGATTTGCTGATACACACAAAACCCATAAACCAAAATGAGTGAATCTTTAGGTTCCCATCTTTGTGGTGAAATCGGCCGTTCAACTCCACCATTTTAAGACTTGAGAGTAACACAGAAAACTACTGAATCATTGTAAGTTTTGAAGATTATAGACCGAACCATATTACAAGAAACCAACGAATCGTCAATTCAAGGAAGCCAACATTCAATATTTAACAAGTTAACGAATATACCCATTCGCACAGAAGCATATAAAGGAGACATTGTGAAACGAGGGTTTCAGAAGTACCATTTTATAGAATTTAAAGAGTATCAAAGCAATTGAAGAACTAAGAGCATGATTAATGAATGTGGTTAAAAAAATAATAATAATAACCCCCAAAAGGAGCACTTTGAGCACTTACAGTACTGCATTCATCACTCCAGCGTCCAGTTTTTCAAATATATTTCGATTTTTTGACCGTTGATCCTCCATGTCCAGTTCCAGTCTAAAGCTTTGTTTTTTGCCCCTTCCAAGCATGGTTAAGGAGGCCCAGTCCATCGTTGACAAGAGGCCTTTACTAGTAGCGATTGCCTTTTAAAAGCCCAAGCTAAAATTGGGCTTACAATCATGGAGGAACTTGGCTAGCTTAAATAATCATGTTTTAGCTTGAGATACTTATTTTTAACTTCTAAACTTCAATTGTTCCTATATTTGTATCATGGATTTTGTGTACAATATATGGTTAGCTGTCAATAGAAGAGTGTGTACATATAATTTATACTAGGCGGGTGCTCCCACTACGTGGGTGGTCAGTTTGAGTCAGTGAGAGAGAAAAAATAAGAAATAATTAGGGGTGGCTACAAAATTTAAATTAGTATTTTCTTATTTTGTCCTTATGAGCCAAATAAGATATGCACAACATTGGTAATTTATTTATTTTTTAGGAGTTTCTTGGTCTACATATAAAACTAACACTTTTTTAATTTAGAGCTTCACCAAATCGGTTTGTTTTATAATAATATAGATAAAGTAAATTTTGATGGAACAACTTTTAGTTAGGATCTAGAAGGTGGAATTGGGGTGATTGTACGAAACAATAGGGGTGAGGTGATTATAACAAAATGTGAAAGAAGTTCTATAATCTTTAATGCTAAAATAGTTGAAGCTTTGAGAGCTTTAAAGGCTCTCATTTTTGCTACAGAGTTAGGTCTTGTTATTATATAGACAGAAGAAGATTGTTTGAAAATTATTGTAGTCATCTCTAACCCAACTAAAGATTTGTCTTCTATTAGACACCTCTTTGAAGAAGCAAAGTTGTTGATAAAATCTTTTTCTTATTGTTTATGCTCTTCTATGAGGAGAACTAGTAATAATGTAACCCATGCTTTAGCTAGACTTGCTGTGAATGTCTCTGAAGAATAGTTTTGGATAGAGGAGGTTTCGCCTTCTATCTCGCATTTGGTTGTAATAGATGCTTCTGCTCCTTCTTAATACAAGGTCTTGCATTACAATAATAATAAAAAGAACAGTGTGTACATGAAATTGCCTCGAAAAAATATGATAATAAATGAAAATGCTATGCCGGAATAGTTTTGACTATTGTCGAGTTAATTTTAAAACTAAAATTTTTAATTAGCCTAATCACAATTAAGGTCATCTTAACAATAGGGGAGAGAGAGAGAGAGAGAGAGAGAGAGAGAGAGAGAGAGAGAGAGAGAGATATATGTGTATGTATGTATTTACAGCATGATGTTGAATCGGGTATTTTCATTATAAAAACGAAGGTACACCATATGTATTGCGAATTATGTCCTTCATAACTTCTTCAAGAAGGGATAAATGTCACATATGTTTGAGGTAGGTGAGCCATTGGACCACCTTGGGTGGAATTAAAATATCTTTCTTTAACATAAAGCTTGCATATGGTCAATGAAGTCAACCCTCTCAACATACTTCTCCTAACTTTAATGGAACAACAACTCAAAATCTATCCAATAAATTCTTACTCTTCAACTTCAAGTTTCAACAATATATCCTCTTCCTTTGGTTACAAATTTGAATAATTAGCTTTGAGCTCATTGAATAGGTTTCAAAATGATGCATTTTAAGTCAAAGTAGTCTTCAAGTGCCATAAAAAATAAAAACAAAATAAAATGTTTTACTTTTTGCATCATAATTATTTGCTTACCTTTGTACAAAGTTGACATAAAGGACAGCAATGGTGAATAGTAACTAGTAACAAGTCTAGTATGTTCGGTATCAATTTTAAAATTTTTATTTTCATGCTTTCGAAAACAAAAATAAGAAAAACTTCAAAAATACTATTGTTTTTATTTTCTTATGAACAAGTTTAAAACTCATAAAATAACTTTTTTTTTGTTTCTTAAAATTGGGGTGGTTTTAGAAATTTTTTCTAAAAGTAATTTTCATAACTATGAACTGCAATGTTGATAAATTTTAAATAATGAAACCAAAAAAATAAACTGAGACCACAACCAAACAATGCAAAAATTCATTTGGGTGACATCAGAGTCATTTAATTAAGTCATGGTATAGTAAGAATGAATATTGTAATAGGCAAGAAGTTCTAATAATGACAAAGGTGCCATGATTACTAGAAATAAAAATAGAAAACAACTTGCCTTTAGATTCAAAATGAATGATAAAGGTGACAACATGTGGTTGATGGGTTTTGACATATCTCAACTACCAATGAGTCATGAGGTCAATAAAAATTCACAATACAATAATATTCCCATCATGTTAGGTTAGTGGAGAGAGAAGAGAGATTATATTTTACTGTGTGTGTGGGTATATCCATTCAGGAGTGAATAGAAAGTTTAGAGCTAAATTGTATTTTTATTCTTCCATCAATATCAATTGAGTTGTTGCATTTGACAACTTTCTCCAAGATTAATTATGTACACTAAGTTTGTAAAATCAATATGCACCATTTTATTAGTTCCATTTAGTTTGATGACGCAATGAGTAGGCACTACCTTACCAATTATTAAGGCCGCATTTGTTTAGTGCTCTAAAATTAGGCTACTACCAACAGGTTGTTGGTCTAGTGGAAGCCGGTTGGATCTCAAGGCGTTCTAAAGAGGTAAGTCCTTGGTTTGAAACTCTGGAGGTGCACCTGTTGGGAAAGCTCTACTGTTGGGCTTTTGGCGTTCTAAACTGGTCCGAACGCTCCATGAAAAACAAAAATAAAATACAATTAGGCTACTGTCAGTAGCCTAATTTTAGAGGAGGGTGAGATAAATAGTTCGAGGTAGGCAAGAAAAATAATCTTCTAATAATCTGTAAATCTAGAATTTACTATCCCAGAATTTCTTATCCTCTTTATCTCATCGGCCTTAGGTTAATGTCGCTAGTTAAATCAACAAAAAAGTGGGAGATCCAGGGTTTCCCCCGACCCAAAGGTAAGGTTCCAACAAAACAAATTCGAAAAGATTACTTCGGTTGAGATTATTCTCTGCAACTTGAGAACATGAAGTTGGAATTACCAGTAATCGTCGGCTAAATCCAGAGAACAGTGGGAGGCCCAGGGTTTTATCCGGCCCAAACGTGAGAGTCAAAATACATTGGATCAATAATTATGATAAATGGTGGGGTGTTGGGTCGGGTCGGGTCAAATCAGGAAAGCCATAAACACATGAGGTCATTATGACGTTTAGATGATGTTGCAATACACATACAGAAGTAAGTGAAAAATAAAATATTTAAATAATGAAAGCAGAGAAATAATTACAGTATGGGGCCAGAGTTGATTTTGGGGCAGCAAACATTAAAAAAGTAAAAAATAAGAGAGAGAGGTAGTTAGGGGTCACTGTCCAAAGGACAGTAGCCCATCATCTGAGGGGAGGCAAAAGGGTCTGTAGTAGGGGCCCATAACAACGTAGGCCCACGCCACTACCATTAGAGTCCAAAACTGAATGTCCCTTTCACATTTGGAAAAAGGCAGAAGAGAAAAAGAGTTCTGTTTGTATTTGCTCTTACGGACGGTCTCACGCAAGTTGGGCCCACAAACCGCCCGCTTTCCCCTCTGACTCCTCTTTACACTTTAAACACGGGTCAAGCTCTCTCTCTCCCTACACATATACGTAATAGAAAGAAAATTATTCAATATTCTCATGTTTGGAATCTGAATATATGGAGGAAAAAAAAAAGGAGTAGAAAAGAAAATAAAAAATTCTAAATATTTATTTATTTTATTTTCATGTTTTTTACTCTTTATTTTTTTTAATAATTAAACAAATAATATAATTTTATATCTTTTTTTTTATTAAATTCTTGATTTAAATATAATATTATAACATTACGTCATCTTTATTTTACTTATTATAAATGTAATAGATCTTTTTTACTAAGTAGTTCCAAACATATTCACCAGACCTATGTCAAACACATTTAATAAAAAAGATTCACTGAATTTTATAAGAGGTTAAGTAAGAATGACATAATCATCAAGAGCATTAAATAATTTTTCATAATAGAACTCAACATTTGTCACACTTGCTATATTGATCACAAATTTTTAAGAGGGTAAGTTTGTAATTTAACTTCTAATCTAGAATCTCCAATCCTCCTTACTTTATGAGATTATTTAATCTCATGTATATACCATAAAAAAAACTCTCTTCCAGATTACTTATTTCAATAATTTTTTCATAAATAAATAAGGGATAAGACCAGACACACTTAAGTAGTATGTCTTATCCCATGGAAACTTATTTTACAAAGTTTGAACACCTTGTTTATGCTTGTACTTTTTTTTTTTTTATTTTTTAAAGAAAGAGTAACATTTTTCTTTCTTTCACCAGTTAATCATCTGTTAATTTATTATATCCAAATCTAAAGATTATACTAAATGGAATTACTTATTTTGTTTTCTCCAACAAATAGATTTTCTTTATCCCTTGATCTTTATTTTTACACTACTATGACCCCCTACATTTATTAATGAGATATTTCAAGATTAATCTCATTATTGCTCCACAAACAAAATATTAAACATGAATGAGCAATAATTTGTTTGGGCTTTGCTATAATGACCAAATAATTTTGAAAAATTGCGGGACTGTTTTTTTTTTTTTCTCAATTTATACTGTTAGCACAATTATCTAATCTTATTTTTTATATATTTCTGGGCAATTTTAGATATAGATTATTTTTTTTTCCAAATTACATAATATTGATCAATTAGTTGATTTAAACAGTCAGATGCTTATCCAATTTTACCAAAATTTTTCAATCCAGTACTAAAAATAAAAAAATTTCAATCTAATTTTTATTTTCTCCTGGCCTTGGATATTTTAATCGTATGCCGACACAACGGGTAAAACTAATTTCTCATTAAAGTTCATAATGAAGGACAAAACCTTGATTAATCAACTGAAAAGATTAAAGGTAATTCTTAAGACCTAGGTTGAACCGACAAGTTGACCCATAAATCACATCTACTAGCATGCCCTCTTAAGCTTTCAATTAATTTATTTTAGGTAAAGGGCCTTTTGAAAGGGGAATGACTTTCTTTCTTCTCTTTTTGTCATCTTCATTTTACATGCATAAATATTGAAAAATTTCATATATAGAGTGTTGAAAAAATGAAAAGCAAAAAATGAGAGAGAGAGGGAGAGGATATATTTTCCAAGGAGTGAGAGAACTATTTTTGTTCTAGTGAGAATAAGCAATATTAAGAATAGAAGAGACAAATGTGAAAATGAGAAATAACATTAATATTTTCCGTCAAAACTTGAGCTTTGCAATATCTTCAAACATTGATAACTTGTTTGGAACTTGAGGAAGGGAGAATGAAATGAGAGAGAAATTATAGAAAAAGTAATTTAAATTTTTTCTTTGAATTTTTTTTAAAAAAATTAAGAAAAACTTCGTTTCTAATTTATTCTTCAAATTCCAAACAGGCTGTCATGCTAAGATTTTCTTGTAAAACTTTCATACAGAATAATATAAATAACTTAAATTTCATTACATTAAAATAAAACACTTATCGTTATGCATCCTAATTTCAAAATTCTCTTCAGCATTCTTATTTTTCCTAGAGAAAGGGAAATGAATTCATTCCATTTGTTAATTCTTGAAACTGACTCATTCCAACTGTAAATTCTTATTGACATTTGATTGGATGGTGGCTAATTCGCACGTACGTGGGGAGACTTGAATCTTCTCAACTTAATTCTTCTCTCATGCATTGCTTTACACGTGTGGCACATGTGGGCCTCTGACTCAGTTTGGGTTTTGTTTTCTAGTTCTTTGGATTCGACCATGAGCATAAAGTTGAGGCTTCAATGGGCTGTCAGGCACGTGACCTCGCATGTGACCTTACATGCCTTTGGTAGTTTCTTTCTAGATGAGCAGATCTTTTTTTTTTCCCCCTTTTTTGTGATTGGTTGATCAGAAAATCTCTTGTAGTTATAATATATGTTTCTTGCTATATGTACTTGTCCTGCTCCAATTGTTGACTTCCCCACTTGAATGATTTATCACCATCCGATTTAGACACTCAGATTGATTAGCTTCATCACCTGTTTTTCACTGTGGACACGCTTGAGAATAGCTTTTTTGATTAAATAATCTGTTTGAAAAAAACATAAAAAATAAGTTAATTTAAAAAAAATTTGGTTAGAGTATTTAGTACTAGTTTAAAGCTTTTTGATTTTTTTTTTATATAAAAATGATCCAATGACCCTTAAAGTAAATTAAATTGTATATTCGTTATATTCGAGTGTTTTACCAAAATAATACTCTCTAAAAATACTTTTCAATCTAACACTTTTAAAAAAAATAATTTCCAAACTAATATTATTAATGCCACCTATGTTGCTTTGGTGAAAGGTTTTACACGTTGAAATTTGATAATAAAGAAATTAATAAAAATGAATATATTACCTGATGTCATGCAATTAATGGAAGTGTTCTACAATCAAGAACTTGCCAAAAAAATTACTTGGTCAAAGGAGGAGAAAATAGAGAATAAAAAAAACCTTAATTGAGAAAGCGGTGATCTCTATATTACGATAAAAGTGGCGAGAGACATTTGAAGAAAGTCTTCTGTTCAACTTCTGGTCTTAAGAAAAGTCAAGAGTCCTCCGACTGAACCATCCACCAACCTCTTCACAAACGTACCATTAAAGAAGGACATCAAGAAGCACTTTCAAAATTTGCTCGAGTTATGGATGTTAGAATAGTGATTGATGATGTATTCAGATATTCTAAGAGGCTTGGTTTCGTATGATATGCCACTATAGAAGAAGCCGCAACGTATAAAGGGCATGGATGGCAAGTTCTTGGATGGTTAGATTGTATTTCTCAAAATTTCTATTATAGTAGAATAGGTAAAAAAAACTTAAAATTTTTTGCTTTTTTCAAACTAAAAAAAGCTTGTTACCAAATACTAAATACTTATTTTAATAAAAAAGTTAAAAAAATACTCAAAATAAGCTATTCTCAAATAGACCTTATATGCGCACTATTTCCTGTTGGTCTCCAATAATTAAGCGTGCTAGGAAAGGTAAGATTAGAGACATATCTAAGGATTTTATGACATTATTAGCACAAAATTACTGTTTTTAGGCTCGAAATTATTTTCAGAAGTGATTGATCTCAGACTTGAACATTTGTTTTCACGCTTATTAACTCGAACTCCTAGTATTGAATGAAACAATGCTCCTAGTATATAAGTTGGCATCCAAACTAGCTTAATTATATATGTTTTGCATTGGACCAAATTCAAATTGAGCTCATATCTAATGCTATGATTTAGATGTATTTGGCTTCACATATACATATATAAAATCCAAATTCAATCCATGTTCCATACGAAAGTTAGTCTAGACTAGGTTTTACAACTTGTATTTTTTTTTATAAGGAAAAAAATAAAATCAAAAGCTTCCAACATAGCTGCTCTATAACTCCGTAAGAATACTTAAACAAATACGAAAACGAATTTAATCCGTACCTTAATCACTTTAATCCAGAATTTGAATAGAATGTTCTACACACAATCTACAGCGGTTAACAACTTATAACGGTTAGTATTGGTACAACAAAGAACAATATTGTGTTTTCACAGCACAAAAATCTATATTCTAAGTCCGTATATTCTCAGAGAGAGAAAGATTACCAATACCCAAGAGACACCATGTACTCATTTGGTTACCGGATGGACCCGCTGCCCGATTTGGGTCCATGCCCCGACCGGAAAACCAACAAACTCTATTAATATCTACCCGTATTCCACAAATGAATTGGATTAATTCGATGTGGATTTTACTTGGGTTTTATACCCATGATTCAGCTTTTACTTTTCCAAAAACCTTATTGAAATAATCTATATTCCAACCATATATAATTCTGTTTGGATTTTATTAATCTGAAGATCTGATCTTGCTTCTTCAATCTATATTTTTCACATGGGAAGTAACAAAGAAAAGTGTAACTTTAGTTAAACTACTTTTAAGTTGTTTCTCTCCAAGGATTTTCTTTTTTATTTTAAAATCTTTCCCCCCCCTAAAGAGTTTTAAAGCAACAGTATTATGTACCCTATTTGCATCAGAAGCAGATTGATGCAGATTAAATAAGTAATCTTTCTCACTCATTTGACTTTTTGTTAAAAGGGAATCCGATATTGACGCAAGGGCAAAGCAAGTGCTGGCATGGAAATAATTTCCCTCTATTTATTAATATAAGCTTAGAAAAAGCATATAGTTGAAATATAAGTGGAGAAAAAACTAAAAAGAAGGAATTTTTGCCATATATTATATATAACAAGACAAAGAACTAGAATCATAAAACAGAAAAGCATGATGTTGGGGGGGGGGGGGGGGGGGGGGGGGGGGGGGGGGGGGGGGGGGGGGGGGGGGGGGGTTATTGGGATCAGTATTTAATTTGGATTTTAGAATAGCAAAGGAAAATTTTGATTATTTTGTTCCATAATGAAAATGATTGATGGATTTGTTTATATTCTACTAAGATTTGGTCCTCTGCTTGTCTGCCAGGCAATTTTCCTTTTTCTTTTTATAATGAGTTTGATTACTTTAGCCTTATACTTTAAGTATAAAGTTGAATTACTAATCTATCATCGTATTATTCATATCCTAATTGACATTTCCATTAAAGTTTCTGCTTTTCACACTAAATCATGTTTATCCACATAGAATAAATCACACGATCAGATTGCACTCAATTCGTTGATATGTAATAACATATGAAATCATGATTAATTTTTAGAATTAAAATTCTGGAAATTTAGGTTTTGGTTATCAATACGTGCTAGGCCATGATTCGGGTGCCTAAATTTATTTACGAATATGGTGAGTTAGGTTTAATGGAGGTGAAAAGCCAAAGTTGTCATTTTTGCATAAAAGTTATAGAGGAGTGTTAAGAACAGTCGCAACTGTCCTTCACTTACTAGTTAATGTACGCTATATCAATTAAATCCTATCAACAACTGACGTGGTGCACGTTAGTTAGTGAATAAAAGATAGTCGACTTGATATCAAGAGTGAAAGATAACTGCGGCTGTTCTTGACATTTTTCAAGGCTATAAGATGACTGTCCTGCAAATTAAGGTGGCAAAGGCGACTGTCGTTATGTATATCCTAATGAAATTAGCTACTAACAAAGAAAATGAGGAAAAATAAAATTTGAGGAATGATTGAAAACAACGTAAAACAACAAACCATCTTGAATAAGATTGATTGATTAGATGCTTTGAAAATCGTGCACGGAAAATCTAACAAGCGCAATGCGTCATCGTTGTACTGTCTTTGCATCATTTTCTCCTAATACGCCTCAATGATGGCCACTCGTAGAGATTGTAAGCACTTAGATTCTCAGATTACGACATTTGATAATGGAATTGTCATTGATCAAACACCATAGTTTCTGTGGTAGCAAATTATTATGCTATTGCAATTCAAATTAGAGATGTTCACGAGTTATGTTGGGATAAGTTTGGTGGTCATTTGACACTTAATTTGAAATTATTAGGTTAAAAAAAATTAAAACCAATTTTGATCTAATGAATAATCAGATTCGATTTGGATTGAGTTGGGTTAGTCAAATCAAATTGAAAAAAATAAAAATCCAACACTTCAACTGAATATACTCGAGTCTTAAAATTTTTAATTGCTATTCACCCAAAATGACATTGGTTCAAGTCGTCTGAACGATGTGAACGGCTCAAATAGATTTTCGAACAGCCTTAATTCACATATCTTAAACTTTTTGGACTTGAATGAGAGAAGTTGTTAATAGTTCTAAGACCTGAAGATTTGTGTTTTGAATTAGGTAATCTTATAAGGGTTCAATCACTACTTGATTACATTGTATGTGGAGTTAATCATCAAGAAGTAATCAAGTCTGCTTCAATAACTATGTTTAGTTGTGTTGACTAAGGGGCGGAGCCAACATAGGCTTAGAGGGAGAATTGCCACTCTCAAGTTTTTAAGAATTGTATTTTTACCTATAAATTCGAAAAAAATTTAATTTGCCCCTTTTTAAAGTCGTAAATCCCCCTCTCAAGTTTTCAAGAATATCATTTTAATTAACAATTTATGAAATACTTATCAATTTGCCCCTTTAAAAATTTATGAATACCCTATTTAAATAGTTACTTTGCATTAAAAATCTCATTATATATATATATATATATAAGTTTTTAAATATTATACATATATATAAAAGTTAAGTACCCTATTATTGGTTATGAAAGAAAGAAGTTTTCTCAGTACATTGTTATTAACGGTTGTCTCTCCCAGATACAGTATTTTGGCTCCGCCACCGTTGACTAAAATGACCAGTTCCACAATTCTTTTGTATCTTCAGGGAAACAAGAATGTGGATTGAACAGAAGATTGTAAATCCCTGCAATGTTCAATTTTTTCTGGAGTTCTCATGTTCAAGTGCATTAACCAAGGATACATATAAATATATGTATTCTACTTGTATAGATGTTTTTCTTTAAAACACGCTTATACGTATGTATTTAAACAAGCACCTTCCGATGTCACAAGGCGATCAGCAAACACGTTAGTATACGTTCATCCATCGACTTGTAGATGTAATGATTTTTAGTGTGAAAAAACCAATAGGCTGTCCATTCGTAATGACTCCCTGTAATTATCCACCTGCTTTGAGAAGATGGGCAATTCATTTTAATACCGAAATCCTTATCCGGAATGACAGAAAAAAAAATTGCATGAGACTGAGAATAGGGTCTGTTTGATAAATATTTTCTGTTTTTTTAAAAAAAAAATATATAAAAAACACTAAAATAACTGTGTTCTCTGTTTCCAAAACATTAGTTTGGTATTGTTAGTAGAACGGTAACCTATAAATGCCATCACCAGACTATAAAAAATAAAAAATAAAAACATATACTTATGACACACAACAAAAAATAAAAATTGATAATACTTCCAAATGATTGTTTTTCAGTTCTATATCCTATGGTCAGTACTTTTAATTGGATTGGATTGGATCATCTACACTCTGTATATATATGTGGAATGAAAGATCTTAAAGAGCTGGATTTTCATTGAGCTTGAATTTGACTTGGACACAAAATTTAGGAGAAATTTTGGTGTATGCGCATGCTTATATGCAATCTCTGAATTCGTAATAGTGGAAAGCTTTTTGAACATCTTGTGCCATTTGTGTAAAACAAAACATAAATTTCATGGTTGATTGTGTTCTTTCCCACTTAATCACTTCATTTTCAAGGTACCGGCCAGTGAAACATTGCGTTTTCCGACAGAATTCAGTGCATCTAAAGAAAATGACATTCTGCAAGTTGCTAAAGGTTTCTTGTCAGATTTATACGCAAATTCAGTCCAAAATTTAGAGAAATAATAGTCAACACTGGTGACCACTCTTTAGGATGCTACTAGTGATACACTTGACCCGAACACAACTTTTTTTTCTTCCTTAATATCTAAGTAAGATTATTTCTTTCCCTAAAATACGTAAATATCCGATCAAAGTTGCCCATTACTCTGTGGTTGTCTTTGTACTTATAGGCCTCGTTTGCTTTGCGAGATTGGATAAGCAGTCCCAAACTAAGAATCCTAAGACTCATTGTCTCCGAATTAATAGTGTCTTTATAGTCTCATATAATCCATTTGGTCCTCATGTAAAACAAACATAGAATAAAATCAGGAGTTATTCTTATGACTTATAAATATGATTTAATATATAATAAAAAAATACTATATTAATAATAAATAATATTGTCTTAATATATTATCCTGTACAAAATATATATATATATTAACATATATATAATTATAATATATAAATATGTATTATTAATATAACATTCATATATACGTATATATACAAATATGATATTAACATATAACATATATTATATTACTAATTTAATGCTAATATACACTACATTAATATATGGATAATTATGATATTAATATAAAGCTAATATACATGAATAATATATTAACACGTATATATTATATTATAAAATATTATGTTATATTATATTATATTATGTTGTTATACATAATATAAAATAATATATACAAGTTTAGGTAAATGGTATTTTGGTCATTACCCATACACACCTTGTCTCGGGACTATCTGTCCCACCTCCACCCTTGAGACTAAATAAGCCCAAATAGTCTCATATATGTGAGATAAATAGTTTGATTCGGACTACTAGTTTGACTGGTATTTTGCAACCAAACGTGAAACTATATGATATTGTTAGTCCAGTCCGACTTAGTCCTACCTAGTCCCACAAAGCAAATAAAGCCATAGAAGTTTAAATGTGCTTTGTATCATTCCATTTAGTGCATGGGTTTGAGCTTATTAGGATGAGGCCAAATTAGGGGTTTAGGGGTAACAAAATCTGTTATTGAAAATTGTAAAATAAGCAGTCTCGGGATCGTCAAGTGGAATAAAGAATAAATTCAAGGTAATGTTTAAGCATGTCATGAGGAATCCGATGGCGAAGCATGAACAATATGAAACAAAAAAACACACCCTTTGATGGGCAATATTCAACTTATATATTCAAGGAAAAGACCGACCAAGTTTCAAAAATGTCCATTTCATAGACATTGTTAATTTGGATTATTAGCATAATGGTCATGATATTGATAGTCATGATGTTCATTAAATAATGATCATGCCAATCCAAACTTCCATCAACATCGATTTCAATTAATAAGAAAATTTCTTCTATAAAGAAAACAAAACCGGACACCTAGATTTATCAATTCTGATGGATTATATAAGACAGTACCACCACTAACATGGTAACTCTTTCTTAACTGCGAAGCAAAGCTTCAAATTAGATAGTAAGGATGCATGGAACAAGGCTCATTTTCTCCTAGAAAATAAATACCCACATCAGCCTAAATAATTGTAGAATTAACTAGTTTTCAATCTGTTATAATTTCTTCATACATCTACTTCTACATCTACATCTACATATAGGTCGGCATTATATACAAGTGTGTGTATATATAAGTAGGGGAATATGAGGGTAGGGTGAGGACAAGCAGGAGAGGTTAGCTTCTTGGCATGAGATGGAGGAGAGACAAACAAGGGAATAAAAATAAAATAAAATAAGAAGAAGAAGAATAAAATGGGGTTTAGCACAAGAAAAGACATAGAGCCCCCGACAAAGATTTAGCAGTACGGTCCAGACATCCCATTCCCACCCTCAAAACTTAGTCACCCCCAAGAATAATTCCATGTCCCTATAATCAGACAGTAGTTAGGCTCGCAATTTAAGGGTTTCTTTGTTTGTTTCCTCTATTAAAATTGGGTTTTAAGGGAATGTATGCTGTGGAGAATACCCTTAAACTAATGAGGAGAATAATTCTATTGTTTTATATTCCACTAGTAGTTGAACTATATATCAAGGAAATTGGTAGGTTGTCATGCAAAAGGCAGGAATACCCATGTGCGATTTATGTTCTGTGCCATTCATATATGGATAGTTTCGACATTGCACATACTAAATTATGTTAAAACTAAAGGATGTTGCACTATTTAATAATGATCAGACAACAGTACGTTTGTAATACCTCTTGGTAATTGTAATAATTCTCTTAGGGTTAGGGACTTCCAAACCCTATATTTGTTTTTTTTGTTTGACCCTTTGATATGCGTGAGTGTCGGTCTTCTTTCTGTACTCTCACGGGTTAATCTCTCACACATAATGACATATAGTATAGGTTTAAACCGTCAAAACAAGGTTACAATCTGATATATGTATACACCATGTGTCGACAAATACTTTACGTAGCACATGCCTAAAAACTGATTATATAGTAATACAGACAATAACAAAAATTATCGTCCTCACCGTCATCATATGGTCATCATATACATCACTGTATGCCTGTATTAAGCAGCTATATATATTGGTTGTATGCGCCATCGGTGATTATATATCGTGTTAGTCTTAATACGCAGGATTATTATTTAGTGGTGGGTCCTGGACTATTAGCTGGGAAGATTATGACCGTTAACTTTGTTATCAATAGCTGTCAAATTTTTGAAAAAGGCGAAAAGGAAAATTAAACAAGGTATTGCTTAGGTTGATATAGCTAGGTAATTAGCATAGTTGATTGTCAGCATTGAAAGATTGGTGGGTCAAATACGATGGATGACCTTAGAGATTAGAGGGAAAAGAGCAAACAAGGAAAAAGAGAAAGCAAGAAGAAATTTTCATGTTGCAACCAGCCTGAAAGTAAGACAACCATTGAAAACTTGTTTTCGTAAATTTATATGCTCAGTTAAAGAATGTTAAAAGGTTTTAAAGCTTGGCTCAGGTAATAACCTCGATTTAGAAACTAAAATCAAAATAAAATTAAAATAAAAAAGCTAATATTCCCTTCATTTCAAGAAATGTATCAGTCATGCCACCCATGGAAGGAATATAGACGGTTACATTTCTCAACAACTTAATGAAGTTTTTCTTAGAAGATTAATGTAGATGAAAATGAGATTATATTCCTTTCATTTCTAAAATCAACTTAAATTCATCTCCTAGGAAATCAATTCACATATTTCTAATTGCGTTGATAGATAATATGCAAAAAGTTTTCATCTTTCCATCAATCAATCGAGTGAGAAATATAGCTTTTATGGCCGATTTCCTCGTCAAGGTATCAAGCTAATCTTTTCAGTTAAATTTAACCAATCCACGAATTTCTTTCGTCTAAAACTTTATATATTGAGTTGTGTATATTCGAAAAGAAAGTTGACTTTAGATTGAATCTTGTTCTAAACTGAATCAAATATAGTAGAAATTTTACTTGTTTGCAGGAGCATGGTAAAAACATTTTGCCAGGAGGAAACTAAATCTAAATTTATGGTTTGGGTGGCGTATGAACATTGCCGCATTCTGGGGATGAAAAATTCTACTACAATAAACGCAATATTATTATTATTATTTCTCCACAATACCTCAAAATAATGCATCTTTAAGGACCAGATCATCAATGTATATAATTTTTGAAAAATTACTTTTACTAAAGTTTTTGCCTGCATGGCTTATAGTAAAATCCAGTAATGGTGTGGCTATACAAAATGGAGATATCTCACCTAGCTTGACAGGATGGAAATATGGTGCACTCAAAGGTTACTCAAGTGGGATCTATAGATATATATAGATATATTTATTTATTTATTTATTTATTTTAGCTTTTTTGTATTAATTGAGAATTGCTACCACCTTTTTCTGCCCTACTTTGAGATAAAGCAAAAGCAAGAGAAAAGTAAAGAATGAAAAGAAAAACATAAAAGAAAGGAAAAAAGAAGAAAGGAAAGCTAATAAAGAAAGAAGAGAAAGAAAGGAAAGAAAGACAGGTTCTCAAAACCCCATGATTCAAAAAAGTTTCTCTCTCTAAAACAGGACTTTGAGAGCTTCCTCTACTTAATCCAGAGAAGGAAGACCGCTCAAAGTTTCTACAAAGACCTGTTAGGGAGCTTCAGGAGAAAAGTAAAAGAGAAAGAGAGAGTACAAAGCGAATAGAGAAAGTGAAAGAAAGCAAGGGAAAATTTTCTTTTTTGTTTCTTGAGGAGGAGATGAATCGAGGTGTCGTGCAGAGCTCGCCGGTGCAGCAAATGGTGGCCGGAAGCCCTAACTGGTGGAATATCAATACCATGAGTCCACCAATATCTCAGCAGCCTCCACCTTTCTTGCCTCCTCCTCCAAATTTCTTCCCTCAGTACACTCCACCGCATACCATTTCTTCTACACTTCCTTTGTCATCTTCTTGGCATAACAACCAGGAGGTTCCAGAGTCATGGAGTCAACTACTCTTGTAACTCTCTCTCTCTCTCTCTCTCACACACACACACACACACACACATGGATTTTTTGATTTACAGCTTGACTGTCATCTGTTTCACTCCCATACCTCTACAAGATACACGCTCTTCATCTTTGTTGATGGTCTTTTATAAAATTCTCTTTATTCCACCGTTCATGCGTATTTCATACATCCCATATAGAGAGTTGGGGAAAATTTCATGTGATCCCGTAAACAGAATATAAATCTATGCCATGCTGCCTAAAAGTTGTATAACAGTTATAAGCATCTCTCTCTCTCTCTCTCTCTCTCTCTCTCTCACACACACACACACACACACACACACACACACCACACACACACACACACACACACAAAGGGTAGGTGAGCTTTTGATTTACAACTTGGACTTCACATGCTTTACCTTTTTGTTCTTGATATCAAGAAATTTATCTAACTTTCATGCTCTCTTGCTACTCCCAGTCCCATCTCTATGTAAATACATATTGTTCTATGCCGATCGATTGGCAAACAGAAATTAAGATTGGGATTTATGGATTTGTAGGGGAGGAGGATTGGTGGGGGAAGAAGATAAGTCTGGTCTAAGCCATATTCAAGCTAAGAAGTTGGAGAATTGGGAAGAACAACTCTTGCACCAGGCTCCAAATGCTCCAGCCACAGAAATAAAGCAAGAGAACTCAGCAAACAGCTATGTGTACGGTCATGGAAATGTAGACTACCAGGCAGCAAAACCTACTTGGTCTCAAATGATCCCTGCTTCATCTCCAAAGTCTTGTATTACAAGTTTAAGCAGTAACATGTTGGATTTCTCTTCCAACAAGGCAGATGGAAGGCATCCACCACCAGATCATTCATCAGAGGTATGTGAGAGAGAGAGAGAGAGAGATTTCTTACTAAGAAGTTAACTTCTAGGTTACGTGGGTTTGAGCCAGTTAAATTCTTACTTATTTGAAGATTATCCACTGATATTCTGTTTGATCAAAGGGCAATTAAGATTAACTGTTTATTCTAAAAAAATCTTAGACATGAATTGATTTATCTGGTTAGATTTATCAAAGGCAGTCAATAAAGATTGTCTTCTTCTTTCTTTTCCTGTAGTGCAATAGCACTGCTACTGGTGGGGCACCTAAGAAAGCTAGGGTTCAACCTCCTCCAACCCAATCTACCTTCAAGGTAACTAAAACCACTCATCTCTCTCTCTCTCTCTCTCTCTCTCTCTCATATTCATATTTGATGATTACTGTTGTCTTTCTTGCTTGTCCATTTCTTTAAGGATGATGATGCTTTAACTATCCTCATCTCATTTATACAGGGAGAAAAAAAAAAAAAAACTTTCAATTGCAAAGGTGAAGCAATTATTTCAAGCAAGTACTCATCTTGTTCTTCTCTCTTTGCAAAACAGGTGAGGAAGGAGAAATTAGGAGATAGAATAACAGCCCTTCACCAAATAGTTTCCCCATTTGGGAAGGTATGCTCTGAAGTCCAAACAACACCATTAAGAAACTTCATGACTAGATTTTAGCATGTAATTAAGTATGATCTAATACACATATAAGGAAACCCCTTGAGGGAAGTTTTTCATTCAAATTCCAAAGATGAAAGTTCTTTTTCTTCTCTTCTTTATATATATATATATATATATATGTATATGTACGTCGAGTTTTGCCTTAAAGCTTTAAAGGAAACATTCAACATGACCTTGGAGGGTAATGGTGTGTTTTTTTTTCCTTTTGTCTTTTGCAGACTGACACAGCTTCTGTCTTGTTAGAAGCTATTGGGTACATTAGATTCCTTCAGAGTCAAATTGAGGTGACGTTTCTCTCTCTTTCTTTTGTTTTTGCAAACTACCACGAACCAGTGATGGCACATATAGTAAAATATGGTTAAAATCTCACGTCTCAATGTTCCTTTACCATTCTTTGATTTATTGAAGTTCTAAGAATATGTCCTTCCTCTTCTCCCCCTTGAATGCAGGCCCTTAGCTTACCGTACTTGGGCAGTGGATCAGGAAATATGAGGCAGCAGCAGCAGTCTGTAAGATACCATATAACCTTATTTCTCACTTCCCAAAGCAACACCAATCTCTCTCTCTCTGTCTCTAGCTAGATATGTGTATCTACAATAGTATTTGTGTTAATTATGTGGCATTAATTGATTAATGATTATTATTTCCTTTTAGGTTCAAGGGGAGAGGAATTGTTTATTTCCTGAAGACCCTGGTCAGGTATGCTTTATTGGATCCATTACCTCCACAAAGGCATGCATTTGACAAAGAAAAAAAAAAAAAAACTCACCCATTTACTGCATGCATCTTCAGCTTTTCTACAAAGAAAGTGTCAGAAGCACAAGGTTACCAGCTTTATAGACTTTAACATTGATTAAAACTAATAAAAGAATAATTAGTGACTATTTTAGTTGCATTACAATCACAAAAGGGTTCATAGACTAATGAAATTGCTTATTTATTTCTTGAATAGCTGTTGAATGACAACTGCTTGAAGAGAAAAGTAGCTTCTGAGCAGGTAATTCTTGCCTAATACAAAATACTTGGTTCTTATTATATTTTTTTAATGGCAAAGGCAAATCTCTGGCTCAGTTGACAAAGTTGGCTTAATAATTCAATTTTTTTATTATTTTAATATTGATAGGATTCTCATGAAGAACCAAAGGACTTGAGGAGTAGAGGGTTGTGCCTAGTTCCAATATCTTGCACGCTACAAGTTGGGAGCGACAATGGCGCAGATTATTGGGCTCCGGCGCTCGGTGGAGGTTTCCAATAGATTGAAATTTTGTGTCACAGCACACTAGAACTTCACAAAATGATATAACATCATGAGCAGTCACTCTGCTACAAAAAATTATAAGGCTGATTGCTCATGATGCTATGCAATTCTTGTGTAGGAATTAAGTGTGCTGTAACATATAGGGCTTGAAAGTCCTTAAGACTATCGAATTTGAGATAAGCCTATCTCGATCTTTCTTCTGTTCATCGGCTAGTACAATGCTTAATTTCGTGTATATGCCGTTCCAGTATTATTAATCATTTTATCACTGCCTAGGCAGTGATCTTTTCTCATTTCTTGTTGAACCCACAAGAGAATTAAGAAAGGCTTTTTCTATTTTCTCTGCAATATAGTATATATGTTCAATACATGAATTTAGTTCTTGAAATTGAGCATCATGAATTGAGTTTCCGTGATCTTACATGTTAGTCAAAACACTAAAAATCCATGCCATTATCAATCTGTACCTGATCTGAGTTTTAAGACTCCTGCCAGCTGGTTTCTGGCAACAATGTGAATTGCATCTTGGATATTGAAAACACAGTATTTCTAAGTTGGGAAGAAAGCTTGTGCAAATTAAGGGGATAGCCTAAAATTGCCTCCATTAAATCTTTTAATTCTTTCATCATGAAACCTTTTCTAAATGAGTTCTTTTTATTTTTTCTGTTATGATAATTCTGTGCTCTGGACAATTAGATGTTTGAACTTTAAGCAGATTAATAAATGACGCCAACTAAAAAGAATTAATCTCAATGACAATACTATCTTTTCATTTTCGTATGAAAAGGATTTTAGAAACTCAGAAAACACTCTTTGTTTTGATCTAAAAAAAAGTCAAAAATAAGTTCTAAAATTGATTTACCAAACATGATCTCACCCACAACAGTTTTTGAAATCAATTTGCTAAACACCAAATTTTAAAAAACAAAAACAAGGAATTGAAATCGTAGCCACAGTTTTTGAAATCAATTCACCAAAAACAAAAACAAGGAATTGAAATCGTAACCAAAATGGGGCCTACGGTTTTGAAAGCAATGTCAAGATGTCAGTCGACCCTATAGCTAGTGAACTCGGCTCATAAAAGATCAAACTTCTATTATGGTTTGGTAGACTTTGAGAGATTAATTTTTCGTGGAAAAGTGCCACAATGTTCCCTAAATATGATTTACACTTTTAGAACTCCAGTTAGGTATCACTTGGGTAATACTCTTGCTTAGCCTCTAGAAGGTATTTTGGTTCTTGCAATTTCGGATAGGCCGGTTCTTTGAATCGAAATGGTTCAATTTACTATGTTGACAAAAACTTAATTTGTATTTTAAATTTTATTATTGCACTGATGAAAACTATATGTGGCCACTCCAATCCTATCACTTAAAGTTTTTTCATTTTGTTTTTTAATTTGAACAAAGCCGAATATAATCAATACAAGGTTGGGTCTGAAAATTTAAGTCTTTGGTTACATATAATGTTAGGCCTATTTCTGTCTCTACAATCTTCAAAAAAATTGTTGATCTTTCTTTTCTTTATCTTCACTCATGAACAATTCTTGTTTTTTTGGACCCTAATTATTCACATGCGATTTCTACCTAAGACTCAGATTGGCCAAACAAAGGTTATCAGAGAGAGAGAGAGAGAGAGAGAGAGAGAGAGAGAGAGAGAGAGAGAGAGAGAGAGAGAGAGAGAGAGAGAGAGGGAAGACAAGTTGGGTATTGTGTACATGTACTGCGGTTATAATATCCCACGGATAGCATCTATATGACTTCAAAGCTCAAATAATATTATAGAGGCTTTGCTTTGAAGATATTTTTACCCTTCCTTTTCCTTGAGAAGAATACTCGAAAGAACATATTGATTGGACACCATGTTCGCATTCTATGCAGATTCGAGTACAGAACACACTGGCATTTCATGTCTGCATAAAAAGCAATTCAAGAATCATCATGAATTGGCCAGAAATTAATTAACCCCACTTCATAGTCCACCCACAAAATCATTCTCATTTTGTATTGTTTGGCACATAATACATTCCTAATATCAATTCTTGTCTCTGTCTATTTGATCTTGACATATATTTTGTTTGGGAAGTATGATCAATTAACCCCATTTCATAGTCCACCCACAAAATCATTCTCATTTTGTATTGTTTGGCATATTCCTAGTATCAATTCTCGTCTGTCTATTTGATCTTGACATTTGTTTTGTTTTGTAAGGATGATCTTGACATAATATGTGGATGTGATGTTATTTCTTGGCATGTGAGTAAAGGATTCACTGTTTAATCTCACAGGGCAGCATTTGGTTGCTAACTTACACGACTCCTCATTATAGGACCTAGAACCCAACACATCCTAAAATAAAACACATTGGGCCGGTTCTGGCCTGTGAAGCATCTGGGTGCTCCGTAGCCTTAGAGATGAAAAGGAATGTCTGGCATCACAGGCCCCAAGGTGTCTTTTCTTTGTTCGATAGAAACCACAGACTCTTAATCTTACCTTCCTTTCAAATACCATGTCTGAATTTTGTGCTGATTTGCTGTATCAGCTCAGAGAAGAGAGTTATTGATTACTCTTCAAAAGTGTAATCTTAGTTCCTTAATTAGTGGTTTGTTGGCTCAATATACTTCTTAAAAAAGGTTTTTAGTAATAAATTATTTTAAATAAGTTTTCTCTTTGCATTGCAGGTTTATCGGGTTAAAATAGCAAAAATGGGCAAAATGGAGAAACAACCGTTCAGACGGCTGTCGGTTAAAACAAAACACCATTAAGACACTACGTTAGACAGTAGACATCCAGAGTCATGTTTTTGCGTCTGAAGTCATTCCAGAGTCATGATTTTTCGTCCGAATACTGTTCGGATGTAAAATGTTACCGTTCGGACGATGAACGCTACCGTCCAGACGATCTTCAGATGCGCGTCAGACGCTATGGCCAAAGGACAAGAAGGCAGGGGGATATATCAGTTTTGGGGGTCAGTTTTACATGCGGAAGGACGGTGGTTCAAGATCTGAGAAGAATTTTTTAAAAATATTTCTTTGTGTTGTTTTGTGTTTTGGATTCTTGTAGTTAGAGTTTTGAGAAAAATGTTGGAGATGGAATCACTATAGATTTTTGTCTATATTTTCTTGCAACTCTCCCACTCTTTCCTTGTATTTAAACAAGAGCTTTTGTTCAATTAAATACTAGATTTACTTGCTTATTTATCATTTTTACAATTTTTCTTACATGGATTGTTATAGCTAAACCCATTATTTTGGTGTAATTGTGAAGACCTACCAAAAAGGCATGAGAGGTGCAAAGGGAGTCTATAAATCTCATTGAATATCCATACTTTTTTATTCTCTATTTTTAGAATTGATTGCTTTAGAAAATTTAGATCTATAATCATGGTTTGATGAAGATGTGATTTATTTCTAAGGATCTTACAAAAGTATTCAAATTTAATTATAATTAAAAGAGAACCCAATATTTTAAAGCTAAATCTTCCAAATCAAGGATTCATAGATCCTTGATTTAAGTTATCCCAAACTCTCATCTTTAAATTCAAATTGGTAAATTGAATCAATTGGATCCAAACTTCTTTTATCCCATTTAAATCTCTAAATATTTTCGCTTGAATTTTCATTTGCTTAAGTTAATTTAATTTTAATTGTTTTTAGTTTGGTAAAATTTCTAATTCTCTTAAATTGTTCTAGCTAGATTATTAGTTGTTCAAATTAATAATTTAATTAGCGTTTTTAATTAATTGCTTAGTGGTAGTAAAATCAATCCAAAAACTTCTAAAGATTTTCGGTTCAACTTTGGTTCCATAGATTCGATTCCATCCTTGTCTTTGTAGTTTTAATTCAGATGCTTCTTAAATTGTGCTCGTTATTTGTTATTAGATTTGTACAAATTTTACGAATAAAAATGATAATAGGCACGTCTCTATTTAAACTACACGCGTCTCCGACACCGTAATTCACTTCGTCGGAAGGACGAATCAGTTATCTCCTTCATGGTCTTACATTATTCCACCGAAGTTGCAGCTTTTGCTTGATCAGGACTTTCCGCCTCGTGGGATTCGTTAGTTTTTTGCAGTGGTTTGCGTTTGTTGGCTCTTCTGTTGCTCTATATTTTGGAAGGAAAAAAAAAAAATTATGTGCTGACTTGGCCACCCCAATGCTTGAATTATTATATTCTCTTTTCTGGACATTTTATTTCTTTTAGTAGGTTGCAAGTTAGACTGATGTTGGTAGCTAGCGGGGGTGTACAAAAGAACCGTAATATAACCAAATTAATCCGACCTCTTTGGATCGATTTGACTCCGGTCTATTAAAGGTTTGGTTTGGTTTGGTTTGGTTCTAAGTCTAAAAAATGTCAATTCTATCACTTGGATTTGGTTCTCGGATTCATATTTTCTGACCCCGAACAAAGCTGAGAACTGAACTAATCTAACCCTACTGGAGAACCGAACCGTGACCTAATTTTATATATCATAAAATTCTACATATATTGTATACATGTCCTTAAATTATGGTTATTTGAACTTAATTATTATTAATTTGTTTTTTTATATTGTTTTATTATTTTTTCTTTAAAAAAGTGATGATACAAGATTAATCTTATTTTTTTAATTTTTTAACAAATTTTGTTTTGTACAATAAAACGGACATGAACTGAACTAACCCGAACTGACTCAGATGGGTTCAGTTTGATTCCATTGAAGGATCAGTTTGGTTATAGATTTAAAAATTTAAAACTGATCAAGATCAGGTCGATATTGAATTTAACACGAACCCAACCTAACACGAACTATGCACACCCCTGGTAGCTAGTTCGATTGTAAAGTCTCGTGGTGCGAAACACAAAAAGTCTCTCGCCATACGAAGATAAAACTACGTACACTATCTAACCCTAGAACAAGAAAGGCTTTTTCACACGAGCACCGTAGCTGGTGAACTATAGACTATTCTTATATATATATATATATAGATATGTAAATGTAACACAATAAGTATAGCATTAGACTATATTGTCATGTGTGTAGAAGCAGAACTTTGAGCTAAGCCAGGGTTGATGTTACTTATGATAACTTCATGGTCAGTCTCACCCCAAATTCGAGCGTGAAAATTGAGGGCAATACTATTTCAAATGGAGCAAAGTAGCAGAAGGACTGGTCCGTTTGGCCCAATCATAGACCTTTAGGAGTGGATTACTCGTAGGACTAGTGTAAAATGAACCCAACCAAAAAAATCTTCACCTGGGTTGGTTTCAAAGTGAATCCTGAACACAGACTCTAGACTCTGAGTTGTGCCCATGGCATTCCGTGGACTATGTTAGCAAACATGATTTACCTGCTCAATCGCTTTCAAAGATGTTCGGAATTTAAGCCCCTGCAAGAGAACGGGTATCGCGATTAAAATATAAAATTTGGTTAGTAGAAGAGTCAATTTCATCAAGGACCAAGCTAAATATAGGCTACCAACACTTAGAGAACACTAACCTAGCTTGAATTGCATCACAACTAAGTAATTGAATATAAATAAAAAAGAAGACCAAAACCTTTGTTATTTGAGAGATTGAGTTAACTAAACTAATACAAAGCAATTAACAATTAATGGGAGTAATTAAAGCTAATTTAAATACAATTAAAAATGTTTGGATATAATTGATTCAATCAACCAATTTACAACAAGAGTTTCAATAGAGAAATTTATAACTCAAATTAAGGATCACTCCATGGATCCTTGATTTGAAAGATTTAGGCTATGTTTGGTACAATGGAATGTAATGGTCATTCCCACTTTCATTCACTTTCATTTGTTTAATATCACTATTTAAAGTTGGAATGGTCATTCCCGTGAATTGACCATTCCTTATTTCAAGAGTAGGAATGGTCATTCCATTCCAACATAAAAAAGTATAAAACAAAACTTATTAAGATTTTTATTGTCAAATTTCTTTTAAAAAAAACATGTTTGGTAATTATTTTTTTGATTTTAACATTTTAAAAAAATTTAAAAATTTAAAAATTTCTACCATCATCGCCGCCACTAACCACCACTACCATCCACTATCGGCCACAATGACCCGCCATCTACCGACATCGCTACACCATACTGCCGTCACCGTTCCACCACCACCACCCTACTGCCACCACCGCCACCATTACAAATACATAATAATATTTAATAAATAATAAATAATACTAATATTTTGTATATGACATAATATTGAATTTTCATATCATATACAAATTTCAAACCATTCTATTGTAGCATTGTTCATTGGTCTTATCAAATAAGAGAATGGAAATGACCATTCCATTTCATTCCCATTCTCATCCCAATCGTTTCCGTTCTCTTATATCAAACATAGCCTTAAATTATAAAACCTTGAATTCATGCTTAGTTGAGTGTATATTTGAAATCAATAGAAAGAATCATAGATTCAAACCATAGATTTATGTAATCCCTATACCAATTATGAAATTGTGCATAGAAATTATCAAATTATGTTATGAATCTAAGTTTTCTTACAGATCCAAACTCAATTAAGATGAATTAAAGAAATCATAAGATAGATCATTGAAATCTAATTACCTCAATTGAAATCTTTGAAGATCCTTGGTAGATCTTTGCAATTGTATCCAAGTAAAAGATTAGCTACTAGAATTCCATGGTAGAAAGCATGAAGAAATGTAAATCTTGCATTAAATTGAGAAAAAACAATTGTTTGGTTACAAAAAAATGAAGAGAAGTGCAAGAAAGTAAAGGCAAATAGAGTTTCTTTCTTTAAAACTACTCATAATAGAAGAACTTGAAGATTGATAAAGAAACATATTGGATTAATTCTGTTTTAAAGTAACTAAAGATCTTATGAGAATTCAAGAACTTATTCACTATGAAGACCCTCGGTCCTCATGGCCATATCAATCTACTAAAGTATTATGTAACTTAAACACGTTGCTTTCAAAGCATTATGAAAAAAGTACAAAAGAAAGAAGGAGCAAGTTTCTGTTTTAATAGATTTATGACTTGAAGTTTGTCACATTGAAATTATTAAAGAACTTGTGTTGAGAAGTTTGTCAAGAAGGATTTGAAAGTTGATGAGTATAATGGGTTGACATATTCATCAAATTCATCCTATAAATTGAAGATATTCAAAAGATGAAGGAGATTGGCAACTAATGCTTATACTTTTTACATTGAAGACCTAGTGATAAGAAATCACAAGACTTAAAAGCGTCATTGAAGATTATGTTGAAGTATTGAATGGATGGAAGAAGTTATATTGATTGAAAAATCTTAGAAGAAATCAAGTTGATGAAGATCAAGTAAAGAGATTGAAAATGTTCAAAGAAGGATAGAAGATCAGTTGAAGAAAAGAGATCTCAAGTCTTGGAAGCTCTCGTGAAGATTTTGAAGAAGATTTAGATCAATAGAAAAAGTGATATTGATTAAAGAATTCTACAAGTAATCAAAATTGAGTGAATTCATCTCGAAGATATTGAAGGTGTTCTTAAAGTCAACATACCTTGAAGAAGTGTTTTCAAGCCTTAGAAGCTTATTTGGATGACCTTTGAAGAACTTGAAAACAATGGAGAAGATTGGACAAAATCTACAAAAATCAAGTTTTCTGATACAATGTGTCGACACATAGATTTGAAGTGTCGACATATGAAGATAGTGGCTAAAATCTAAAGAATAAATGATCATGTGTCGACACATTGGGTTTATGTGTCGACACATCGAGGCAGTGAACAAAATCTAGGGATTGTAGACTTGATGTGTCGACACATGAAAGACAGGTGTCGACATCTGGACTCCAACGGCTATATTTTTTTACCATTATAACAGTGCGATCTTGCATCAAATGGTCTCTCATCTACCACCAACAACTACAATCAACTCAAGGTTATATAAAAAAGATCCCCAACCCATATATAAGTGAGAAGAACACAAGATCAAGTGTTAGAAAGTGAGATTTAATCTCCTACATCTTATACTCTATTTTTATTCATTTGGGAGCTTCTTGTGTGAGCTGAAATTTGCTTATCTACTATATGAGAGAGAGTTGTTCATTGTACAACCTTCATCTATTGTTGGGTGGGTTTGTAAACCTGTAAGTTTGAATGAAGCTTGGACAAAGTCACTCAGGATTTTGAGAGCTTGGGAAGAGCTTTTGTAAGAGTGAGCTGGGCACTTCGAGCAAAACCAGTGGTTGTGTAAAGGAATTTTACATAGTAAAATACCTTCGAGAGGATCGAGGAAGAGAGAACGTAGGCAAGGGTTGGCTGAACCTTTATAAAATTCTTGTGCCTTATTCTTCATTTCTTGTTTTGTTTTTCTTCCTTACTCTTAACACTTGATTGCATTACATGTTATTATTTGGTTGCTTGGTTTTTAGTTTTATTACCCACAGCTACATTACTTGATAAGTTTTTAATTGCATTGTTTGCTAGTAGTTTCATAAAACTCAATTCACCTCATCTCTTGGGTTGCCTACTTGGGCCAACATCCCTCCAACCGACTTGAATAATGCATTGTCCTCAATGTATAAAGACAAAGCATATAATGAGATAAAACATCAAAATAGGAGAGGTTAAGGTGCCTAAGTGCACCCTCCAACTAGAAATGGAAACTTATCTAACAAGACTAATAAAAGCAAAAACTATTTAAACTACTTTTACTCCTACACAAAATTGGAAAGATGACTCGCCTCCGAATGCGGTATTCCTATAAATGGAGTTAGTACCCCGCAAGAGTACGGGGGTCACGATGAAGTGTAAACCGAAAGATCCGGTATCGTTCTCTCCCAAGGGACCTAGTCAAATATAGGCTCTAACATTCAACTCACACCAACCTAACCTAGGATTGAATTGCAATAAAAAGAGGAATTGGATCTAAAATAAAAAGGAAAATAAAAAGACCGAAAATGTTTTAGGTTTTTTATGATGATTTTGAATTACTAACCTAATGCAATGGAAATTAAAGCAATTAACACTAGACAATTAAAGTAAAGCAAAGTGAAAATAGAATTAAAGCAATTGAAAAGGGATTGGGCTCAAATGATCCAAACACTCAATTTCATCCAAGGCTTCCAATGGGGTTTATAACTCAAATCAAACACAACATTTAAGTGTGTTTGATTTGGAGGATTTAGCTTTGAAAACCGATTATTCTCAAGCAATTGAAATTAGATACATATTCAATGGGGAATCAAAGGTTAATACTATCGATTCAACTTAGTCAATACCAAATTTGTGGTTTGTGCATTGATTAGTCAAACATAGTCTATAACCTAAGTTTTCTAAAGCATCTTCAATTAATTGTTAGGAATGAATTTGCTAGCAATTGTGGAGTATTTGTCTAGTCAAGGGTCCTATATTAATACCATCGATTTGGGTGATCAAAATTTCCAAACTTAGTTAATAATTCAAGTTTTCTAAAATTCCACATCTAATTACTAGAAATTCGAATTCTAGGAAAGTATGACAATTAATTCATGAGATACCTTCATTAAATTCCTTGGATTATTTGGGTGATTTTCACATTTGAACCCAATTTAAAAATTAGCTAACTAAACTCATAATAAAAGCATGAAAAATGGAAATAAAGCATGTAAAGATTTAAGCTAAAATTTACTTAAAAAATGAAGAGAGTTTGGGTACAAGAACAATATAAGGAGAAAATACAAGAAAATTACAATACAAAAATAAAAATTACAAAAATCAAATCTAAGCTAATAAATGAAGAACAAATGGAAAACCAACATTGAATGAAGATCTCCCATAGCTAATCTACCAAAAATCTACTCCTAACTATCAAAACTATCAAAACTCTTTACAAAACTCAAAAACTAACTCTAAATCTAACCAAAAACCAACCTCCCCCTTCTCTCGGCTGCGGCTAGCATTTTAGGGCAAATCTGCGCTTCCCGTCCGAAGTGCATCCGACGCACGTCCAAAGTCCGTCCGAGCGCACTATCCGAACGGTCCTCGGACGCTCTTCAAACGCAAAAGATGACTCTGGAATAGCTTCAAACGCAAGAACATGACTTTGGAGCTCCATCGTTCGACATAGCGTCCGAACGCTATTTTGCCCGTCCGAACGCACCGTCCGAACGGTTGAACCGTCCGGACAGTCTTCTGTAATTTTGGCTCTTATTTGCTGTTTTAACCCCAAAACACACAAAAATACACAATGAATCAAATATTAATCTAAAACAAGATAATTAATTACAATCTAAATCTAACAATGTGCAAATTAAAGTCTTATGATTACACTTTTAGGGTGTAATCAAAAGAGGATCAACCAATACTCCTAAGTGAAAATTTGCCATCATTCCACAAGTGCATTTGAAACTTTCAAAGAGTTCAAACAAGTATAATAATAGAAAATTTCAATATCTTTGTTGAACTCAATGATATAACATTGAAGCACACTAGGGTAGAAATGGTCATGGAAGGTCGAGAGGGTAAAATGATCTTGCACAAAGGTGCTAAGTAAGCTCAAGTCATGAACCACTTTATCTTCCCCTTCCTCTAGTTGTTTGATAAGGTGAAGGGTATTGGTTCTAATGTTGGGGCATGAATCTCCAAAGACTCCAGGATATGAGGACTAGGTGCTGGAGGTGTAAAAGTATGGATCTCATAACCTATAGAAATGTTAGGAATCCCTATAGACCATTAATATCCTCCTTCCCATGTGAATCCCTAATATCGAAAAGAAGGACATCTTAACTAAGGCAATGGTTTTCTCTAGAGAATTGTCACTCGCAACCTTCGTTAGCTCCTCGTTTCTCTTACTATCTTCCCTATCAGGTTCTTCATCCCTATCATGATACTTAATAATTTCCTCACTTCTCTTAGGAGCTTCTTCTCTAGACTCAAACTCTTAGGGAAGGATGGTTTGATTAATAATTGATCACTCCAAAATAGTGCGATTGAAATTTGCCAGCGTGCGATTGTGATACAGTCATAATACTTGAAAGTTCGAGATCAATCCACAGGAAAAAGGGTTAACTCATATAGAGAAACTCACCTTAGGTTAGAAGTCTCAGGAAAACACTTCAATAAAATAAAAAGAAAATAGTTTGAAGAAACTAAACTATGAAAACAATAAAATAAAGTCTTGAAACCAATTGATCCAATCAATCACTTCACCCAAAATTTCAATTGAGGCTTTTGATAACTCAAATCATTGACTACATTGTGAGTCTTTTGTAAGCACCCCATTTTTGACCGCTCGGCAGTCTACACTCCGTCCAGACTTGTTTTCAAGTCATTATGGACATATTCCAATCGAAACCAATCCTCTAGTCCAAATTCCGTCTTTCCATCGCTTCGCGAGCCTGTCAGGCCCAAATAGAGGCAAAATGACCAAAATGCCCTTAGGGGCATTGTCTTTTCTTTTTCCAATTCCAATCCCTCTCTCGAGACAGTTTATTCCTCGAGACGGTCTGAGTAGCGAAACTACTCACAAAACCGTTAGAGTAGCGGAAGTACTCACCAAACCGTTAGAGTAGCGGAAGTACTCACCAAACCGTCAGAGTAGCGGAAGTACTCGCCAAACCGTTAGAGTAGCGGAAGTACTCACCAAACCGTTAGAGTAGCGAAAATACTCACACCGTCAGAGTGGTGGAAACACTCAAAACCCAGGCACGTCTCTTCGGAGACGGTAAGACCCCTTTCTAATCCCTCTCTCGAGACAGTTTATTCCTTGAGACGGTTCCAATCCAGGCACGTCTTTTCGGAGACGGTAAGACCCCTTTCCAATCCCTCTCTCGAGACAGTTTATTCCTCGAGATGGTCCGAGTAGCAAAACTACTCACAAAACCGTTAGAGTAGCGGAAATACTCACAGAACCGTTAGAGTAGCGGAAATACTCAACCGTTAGAGTAACGAAAATGCTCACAGAACCGTTAGAGTAACGGAAATACTCAACCGTTAGAGTAGCGGAAATACTCACAGAACCGTTAGAGTAGCGGAAATACTCAACCGTTAGAGTAGCGAAAATACTCACAGAACCGTTAGAGTAGCGGAAATACTCACAGAACCGTTAGGGTAGCGGAAATACTCACAAAGCCGTTAGAGTAGCGGAAATACTCACAGAGCCGTCCGAGTAGCGGAAATACTCACACATCATCAACCCCGTCAGAGTAGCGGAAATACTCACAAATCATCAATCCGGTCCGAGTAGCGGAAATACTCCCAAATCATAAACCCCGTCCGAGTAGCGAAAATACTCACACCGTTAGAGTGGCGGAAACACTCAAAACCTAGGTCAACACCCGTGTCTGTTAGCTCACTTCGGTGAAAAATGACTAGACTACCCTTAGGACCTTTTCCGAGACTTTTCGGTCAAGATGACCATTTTGCCCCTAGGCATCCGAACGCCCCAGGAACCACACCGGCTCTGGGTATCAAACCGGTAATGTCCCGAGAATACTTTTTATAGTATTCTCAACCTTCCTTTACCTTTCCGGATCATTCCGAGTTAGTTCCGGCCAACCCGGTACAAAATGACCGTTTTGCCCCTGGTGGGCCGGTCTCCTTTTCCGACCACACCGGCTCTGGGTATCAAACCGGTAATGTCCCGAGAATACTTTTTATAGTGTTCTCGACCTTCCTTTACCTTTCTGGACCATTCCGAGTCAGTTCCGACAAACCCGGTACAAAATGACCGTTTTGCCCCTGGTGGGCCGGTCTCCTTTTCCGACCACGCCGGCTTTGGGAATCAAACCGGCAACCTCTGGGAACATTCTGAATAATGTTTTCAGATCCCAAGTCTTTTTCCGGGACAGTCCGAGTCCGTCCCGGCAGTTTCGCAGTCCGATTGACCGTTTTGCCCCTAAAGGCTCGGTCAACCTTTCCGACACATGTTATCTTCATTTTTCAAGTCAAATATCTCCAGGACACTATTTTAAGTGTTCCTGCTCCTTTCCGGCCTCCCGGGTCATTCCCGACTCTTTCAAATCATTCCCGGACTTTCCGGAGTCACTCCTAGTGAAGCCAGGCTAAAGTTTACATGGTAGTCACTAGTACAGGCACCCAAATCTAGTCAAAGATACGTTGCTTGCCGACCTTAATTGTTTCCTAAATGGCTGGCGCCACTACTAGTGGCGCCAGTGTAAATTTTGCCCTGGCGCCACTGCAACAGGCGCTAGGCTTGTCTTCCCTTTATAAATACAGAGCCTCGTTCAACGTGAAAGGGGTCTGCAAACTTAACCTAAGAATCCTATATTTCGATATACAGAGTTCGAGCACCTCCAAAACCCTAGCCTCCCTAGGTTTTCCCAAACCCTAGCCACTATACACAAACCCTAGCCTCCTATACACTCATACACTCCTCCATACACTCATACCCTAACCTTCAACCATCCTTGGAAGACTTGAAGAGCTGCCATCTAAAGCTTGAAGATAACCCTTGAAGACTGAAGAAGAAGATCAAGACGAAGACCGAAGATTGAAGACCGCACGGCGCGCAAATAAACAAGAAACAAGGTAGGCTCCCTATTTAAATTTTCGCATTCCCCCTCTCTCTTCTCTCTCCAACCCACTTGGGTTTTCTCTATTTTAATCCCCCATCTCTTTCCCCCCCTTTCTTTGCATGCTTGAAACAAGGGGATTCCCGGTCCATGTGTAGGATTGGACTATGGGAGAGTCACCGTGTCGGGGGCTTTCTTCTAGTCTAACCAAAGACCACGTGGGTCCGGCCCCCTTGATTATGTGGTGAAGCCTTAACCTTGTATGTTCACGACCCCAAATTGCATTGTGCATATCATAGTCTTGCATCTTCCAAAAATTCATTTTCAAAAAATCGTTTTCAAACTTGTTTTCAAAATTGCATCAAAATCTCTTTTTCAAAAACTTGTTTTCAAAACCACAATTCTAGGGTGATTCTAGTCTTTCCATGGCTAGGGTTGCTTTAGGAAATTGTTATATTAAAAGTGCCATTTTGGCCTATATTTTCAAACTTTGTTTTCAAAACCACTTTCTTAAAGTGGTTCTAGCCCTCTTATGGCTAGAATCGCTTTAGGAAAGTGAGATGTTTTTATACTTTCCAAAAACTCTCTCTGTCTCCAAGAATTTCCTCCTAAAAATCTCTTCTTCAACATACTTTCCTAAAACTCTCCTCTCCAAAATGATTTTCTAAAAACTCTTTCCAAAATCTATTTTTCAAAATCTCTCTTTTTCAACTTCTTTCCAAAATCCTCTCCCCAAAATTCACTTTCTAAAAAAACGCTCCCTAAAAATCTTTCTAAAAACTTTCTTCCCAAAATCTTCCTTCTAGAAATTTCCTCCCTAGGATTTCCCTTCCAAAATCTACGTTTCTAAAAACACATCTTCCAAAACTCCTTCTCTTTAAAATCTTTTTCCAAAAACTCTATTTCCAAATTTACTTTCCAAAAACTCCTCCCTAGGATTCCTTTCTAGAAAAACCTTCGTTTCCAAAAACACACTTTCTAAAAATCCATTTTCCTTAGAGTCCAAATCAAGCCCTAGAACCTACCATTAGGAAACCCTAATTTTCTTTCCAAAAACATGATTTTCAAACTTTGCTCTAAACCTAGGTTTCCAAAATCTCTTGTTTTCTACATCAAAACTATATATATTTCCAAAATCTATTTTCTATGTCAAAACGTCAATTTTTCCAAATCTAGGGTTTCTAGAATTTTCCTTTCCAAATCCTTGCTAAATCCTGTTTTCCCTTTAGGAAACCGAATCAAATCTCCCCGTTTAGGAAACTAGATCCCGTCCTCCGTTTTTGGAAACAAAATCAAACCTTCTCTTTTCAAAACAAAATCAAACCTTTCTTAATCCAAACCTTTCCTAATTCAATTCCTTCCTAAACCATAAGTTTCCTAAACCTAAACTTTAAACCTTTCCTTAAATTTCAAAATCCAACTCTTTCCTAATTCAAATCCTTCCTAAACTTCTAATTTCCTAAACCTTAAGTTTCCAAAAACTTGAACATAAAAATCTTTCCTAAATTTTAAAACTCAACTTTCAAATCTTTCCTAATTCAACCCCTTTTCCAAATCTTAACTTTCTAAATTCAAGCTTTTAAACCTTTCCTAAATTCAAACCTTTCTTAATTTTCAAGATTTTCTAAAAACTCTAAAATTTTCTAAAATCTTAAATCTTTCTAAACTCTAAAACTTTCTAAATCTTAAACTTTCTAAATTTCAAATCTTTCCAAATTCAAAACTTTCCAAATTTGAAACCTTCTTAAGTTAAATCTTTCTAAACCTAAAAACTTTCTAAATTCTAAACTCTCTTAAACTTCAAAATCTTTTCAAATCTAAAACTTTTCTAAACTCAAATCTTTCTTAATTCAAACATTTCCTAAACTGAAAACTTTCCTTTTTCCAAAACTTTCTAAATTCAAAACTTTCCAATTTTCAAAACTTCCTAATTTCAAAACCTTTCCTAAAACAACACTTTCCTAAGTTGATACTTTCCTAATTCAAACTTTCCTAAGTTGAAACTTCCCCATTTCAAAACTTTCCAAATTCAAAACTTCCCTTTTTCAAACATTTCAAAATTCAAAACTTTCTTAATTCAAACCTTTCCTAATTTCAAACTTTCCAAAAATGACACTTTTCTAAATTCGAAACTTTCCTAATCTAAATCTTTCCTAAATTCTAAGTTTCCAAATCTTTTCAAATCTTCCAAATTCAATATTCCAATCCAATCTTTCTTAAACTCTCAAGTCTTTCCTAGGTCTCCTACCTTTCCTAAGTCTAGGTTTCCTAAACCTCCATCTTTTCAAAACCAAGTCTTTCCAAAATCAATCTTTCCAAAGCAAGTCCAATTTTCTCAATTTTAACTTCCAATCTCCTCTTCTAATCTCAAATCAAATCCAATTTTCAATTCAACTTCTTTCTTCCAATCCAATCTCTCTCTTCAAATCAATCTATTTTCAATCGGACTCTGGTCCGAACTACGACTGACCTGATTCCCCCAAAGGGATACGTAGGCAACCTTCATAGGTGCGGTCACAATACTTTTCAAACTTTCAATTCCACCCTCATGGGTGCGGTCTCCATATTTTCAAACCCCAAATTCCAGTTTCAAAATTTCTATTTTCAAACTTCTATTTTCAATTTTCAAACTTTCCAATTTCAATTCTATTTCTTCAAATCTATTTTTCAAATCAAATCAATTTCAAATCAATCTCTTTTCAAATTTATTTTTCAATTCTCTTTCCTTACACTTGCATATCATGCATCATGTTAAATTAGTTTTCAAACATTGTTTTTCTAAAATGGATAGGATTGAACTATAGTTAGTTGAAGACTCTCATAGGTGAATTTAGGGTAGATTGACATGTAAGTACCGAAAGGGCGGGGTAGGGTGATAGCTTAGTGCGTCTTCCCTACACGTAACCAACCTCCGAACCTAGAATCACTGTTTTCAAAGACCAAAAAGGAGTTATTTTTCAAAAAAGGGCTAAATGTTTTCCAAAGGTTGCCAAACAACCCGTTTTCCTAAAAAACCCTCTCTTGAGGAGATATTTTCAAATCGTTTTTCAAAACCCTAAGTGTAGTCTTCGGATTATTCTTAGTTTTTAGGTGGCCTAACTCACCTTAATCAAGTTAGGTGGCGACTCCGAATCTTTTTCAAAAGCCCTTTATTCAAACCTATTTTCAATTCAAACCTAGTCGCACTTATTCTTTTAGGAAGGTGAGTTCTAACGAGAGAGTACAGCATTTTTCCCGCTTGTGTGAGTATTCCTCGAGTGCGAAAAATCTGGGCGCGACATCTTTGATTCAGAAGATTTAGCGATAAAAATAATTATCTTTAACAATCAAACTTAGAATAAATTAGGTTTCAAAGATGCATACCATCAACTTGTCACCAAGCATAATCAAATATCTAGGTTTTCGTAAATATCTACTCTAAATTGAATTAGTTTTAGAATAAAAAATGTAGACCATCGATTCATGCAGTACATATACTGAACAAGAGTTCATGCATAAGTATTACCGAACATAATCAAATATCTAAGTTTTCATAAGTATCTAGGGTTTGATCCCAAAGAATTAAGAAGAAGAAGATTTAAATATTGAAATCCAATTTTACCTCCATTGTTCATCCAAAATCTTCAATTGATCTTCACAATTGATCCCAAGATGGAATCTAACTACTCATCACCATGATAGATACAAAACATGTATTGAAAACTGAATCTGATTGTAGGAATTGAATAAAAACTATAAAATCTGATTACAGGAATTGAAAAACTAAGAGAATCTATAAAGTTCTACTCTAAACTACTTATAAAACTTAGAAAAACATTACAATGAAAAGCTCCCTAAAATAAGTTACAAACACAACTTATATAAGCAGAAAGAAAAATAGGAAACTTGTCGAACTATTCGATCGCAAATCTTGACCATTCGAACAGTCTTCTAACGCTCTTCGAATGGATTTTATGCTCTCTGAATCTATCGAACGAGCTTTGGACCTGGTCTTGACGTGACACCATTTGACACACCATTCAAACCCTACTGTTCCCCATTCGAACATTAAGTTCCACCGTTCGAACTCCTGATCTATGTTGACATCATTTGTTCGAATGCCAACTTGGACCATTCGAACGACATTTTGTACTTTCGCCCAAATTTATCCTTTTAGCATGGGATTCCTATTTTAATTAGAATAAACTAAGTTAGTATGAATAAGGACTAAAACTAAACAGTTAATCCTACTCTAGGTCTAACAAGGAACTAATTAAGACATGTAGATTGCACTTTTGGAGTATAACTAATAATGCCCTCATTCCTAAGGTTAGTGATTGGATAGACTTGCTCGATTGGATGGACTTGCTCTTAGTTAAGGGTGGAATAAAGATTAACTTCATTAAAGCTCTCTTGATTGGTAGTTGTCTCTTGGACATTCAAGGCTTCCAAGAATGAGGTCAATTGACCATTTACGTTGGCTAACATGCTTATTGTTCGTTCTAGAGATGCTAGTTGGGGATCCTCCCCAAAAGACTCATTGGGTGGAGATAAATATACATTATGCTCATGGTAAGGATAAATTTGTGATAATTCATGTCAATGGTCAAAGGGCTCTTGATGGATTGAGGGGAAGCTAAATAACGATGTGAAAAGGTGCCCTTATGTCCCCTTGCACGGTTGAATTGGTTACACTACCCCAAATTAGGAGTTGGTAGAAAAGGATCCCCTTGGCCATTATTATGAATACAATGGCCAAGAGACTGACAAGATGGTTCTTGGGCTCTAATCTCACTATCTTGAATGTAGTTTTTAAGAGACCGACAAGGAGGTGCTTCTACACCACCATAACCATGAATGCCCCCATTATCACAATTATTAACCCATTGAGAAGAATACTCCATTGTGTTTATGGCAATATGTTGAGATCATAATGAGTGTGAAAATGAGCTACCAAGCAACAATGACATACACAATGAATGATGGATGCACTACACAAACAAATATAGCATACCGCATCTCAACACATCATACACAATAATGCTCACTATTCTCCCTTTCAAACCTCTAATCTCCTCATAAATAGATCACCAATGCAATATTCAAAATATGCCAACCAAACCTTCAATCTCCGCAATATATATACCACTAATTAGTCATTAAACATATCTCTAATTCTCCACTAGCAATCCTCCAATCCAATTATTAATGCAATTCAAATTCTACACTAATCAAACAAAACAATCTTAAAATAAAGAGGAAAATAGAAAAGTAAAATCTAACATGTTATTTACATAAAGGGCAGAACGAAGTTACCTATGGCCTAAGCTGTAGACTCCTTCATCATGATGGATAAATGTAGATCCAATCCTCCAATTGCTCTGCAACCCAAGGTTCGTTAGTGCTCGCCTCGTGTCTTTGGCCCCTGGCAACGACGCCAAAACTTGAATCACTTTCAAAGATATTAGAAATTTAAGCTCTAGCAAGATAACGGGTGTCGCGATTGAAGTATAAAATCCGGTGAGTGCTGGAGTCGATTTACTCAAGAACCAAGCCAAATATAGACTACTAACACTTAGAGAACACTAACCTAACTTGAATTGAATCGCAATTAAGTAAATTGAATATAACTAAAAAAGAAGACCAAAAACCTTTGTTATTTGAGAGATTGAGTTAGCTAAACTAATACAAGTCAATTAATAACTAATGGGAGCAATTAAAGTTAAATTTAAATACAATTAAAGAGGTTTGGATACAATTAATTCAATCAACCAAACCACAACAAGAGTCTCAATAGAAGAATTTATAACTCAAATCAAGGATTACTCTATGGATTCTTAATTCGAAAGATTTAGACCATAAAACCTTGAGTGTAGATTGAAATCAATTGAAATAATCATAGATTCAAACCATAGATTTGTACAATCCCTATACCAATTATGAAATTATGCATAGAAATTACCAAAATTGTGTTATGAATCTAAGTTTTCTTATAGATCCAAACTAAATTAAGATGAATTAGAGAAATCATAAGATAGATAATTGAAATCTAATTACCCCCATTGAAATCCTTAGTAGATCTTCACAATTACATCCAAGTAGAAGATTTTAACTACTAGAATTCCATGGTAGAAAGCATGAAGAAATATAAATTTTACATTAAATTGAGAGAAATAAGTTTTTGGTTACAAGAAAAATGAAAGAAAGTGCAAGATAGTAAAGGAAAATAGAGTTTCTCTCTCTAAAACTACTTCTAATACAAGATATCTAAGCTAACCTAAGCTAAGGAATGAAAGATATGAAAAGATGCCTTCAAAAACGCCTAAAACAGTCTTTTATATGTTGGACAAAAACAGGGCTCCATTAGGCGAGTGTTGACCGAGCGCTCAATTAGCACTCGGTTAGTGCTTCTAAATCAAACGGTGAAAATAGCTCTCTAAAATTAATGCTCCTGAATGAAACAACGAAAATGGCTTATAGAATCTAGTAATCAGTGTATTTTTTCGACGTTTGAGCATCAGGTGAGCGCTTGGCCATGCGCTCAGTGAGTTAAGCAATCACTTGGTGAGTCGGGAGATTGCTTGGCGAGTTGGGCAATCGCTCGGCCGAATGCTTGGTTGTCGCTTGGTGGTTGCTCAAAGATGCACTTTTTGACCATTTCTTCTACAATTTAGCTTCATTCCTTGTAATTAGATCAAAAAGGCTTGTTTAGGACAATTTAAGGATAAAATACTAATCTAATACTTAAAATAGAGCTAATAATCTACTAATTAGGGGATTGAAATTGCACTTTTGGAGTGCAATCACCTGCAAGATAGAAACCATAACTATAGCCCACATAGGTTTTCAAGTATGTTCGAGCCAAGTCTGGCCAGAGACGGAACTATCAAGGGATAATGTGGGGCTATGGCCCCCCTACTTTGGTCGAGTTTCATTTAACCCCGATTGATTTGGAGTCTTTTTACAATAAGAGTGTATATTGGCCCCCCCTAAATTTTAAAATTTTTTCTTTTGATCTTTTAAAATTCAAGAATTTTTCTTTAACCCCAAAAAAGTCAAAAATTTTTTACCTTAGCCTTCTAAAGATTAACATATTTTTACTTTAGCACCTCAATAAAATTCAAAAACATTTACCTTGACCTTTCAAAATTTAAGAATTTCTATCTTAGCCCTTCAAAAAATTTAAAATTTGTACTGTGGTCTTCCATGCCCCCTCCAAAACAAAATTCTTAGTTTTGTCCCTGAGTTCGACCCATCGAAGAGAGGGCATATAGGTAATAACATGTGCTAGGAGTGGATTCAAATTCAAGACTTAAGCCGAATAAATAGATGCCATTAAATTAAACCCCTTGAGAGGGCATATAGGTAATAACGTGTGCTAGAGGCCGGAGGGAATTTAAATTTAAGACTTAAGCCAAATAACCAGATGCCATTAAATTAAAACCGTTAAGAGGGCATATAGGTAATAACATTTGCTAGAGGGAGGGAATTCTAATTCTAAGACTTCAACCAAATAACCCGATGCCATTAAATTAAATTGAAGGGGTTGGCCCGGTGGTCAAGTCTTAGAGCTGGGGGTTTGTTCTTTTTAAGGTATTAGGTTCAAAATATCGTATGTCCTATCAACTTTTTGGAACCACCCTAAAGTATTTGATCCAATAATTACTCAGTTAGTGTGGTACATAGGGACTACACAGTCCCAAGGTACACATGCCTATTGGCTGATACTAATGCTTTGGAACAAGTACAAATTACCAATTTCAAAATCTAATTCACAATTCAGAATTAAATCATTCATTCTCAAGCTTCCATGGATCACAACAACGTACCTCTTAAGCATTTGATGTAATTTCCCACATGGGATATCAAGCAGGAGAGGGGCGAAGAGCATTACTCTCACAAGTAACTTGACACATAAAGAAAGGAGTATTCCTTTTGCGACTTTTCAAAATCGTTTGAAAAGGAACATTTTACGTAATATTTAAACCGTCAAATTTAAATAGAATTCCATAATTGAACTTTTCGATTTCAAGAGGTAGAAAATAGCTTGTGTTGGCACGATAGTAAGTGCAATCCGCCCGTTGTAGCACAGGCTCCAGCCATGGGAATCAGCCTTTTCAAAATAAAAAAAATAAAAAATTGATGGGTATAAAGCTTCCTGTCTACCACTTCCGGTAAGAGAGAGAGAGATAACTTCGTAGATTCTTGAGAAGAGCAGAAGTCAAGCCCTTAATGTGAATTAATAAAAATCATTTTACAAGTGTATTTGAAAGCAACCAATTCAAGCATGCATGATTTAAGAATTGTAGTATGAAAGCAACCAACGCGATCTCAGCAATTAGAACAGTTCTAAGAAAACCCAAAAATTGGGAATGGTAGGCAGGCCATATCATTAGTCATATAGACGACGAGCCCCAATAATAAAGTGTAACGTGTTCAAGTTCAGCCCGTCCAGCGAAAACCAACTCTTTGTCTACTTTCTCAAGTTTTGATTTCATAGAAATCAAAGCCCCTAGTTCTGACTTTTCTTTTCAATGACCAACGTGTCCAGAACAAACGAATATACTTGTCAAACATGATCAGGTTTCATGCTCTTCTTTGTTAGTTTCCATTCCTCTCTCTCTCTCTAATGTGTCAGAGAGAGAGAGGGAGATATGGATAAGCACACAAGGTTAAAGTTATCTTAAATTTTAATGAAAATGATAAGTAGAATAAACAAGGAGGTCCACACCTTGGGATAGCAGTGCCAAACAGCCCCCTTCTCGAAAACAAGACCTCCCAATTCCCAATAATCCCAAGAGAAAATTTTCGTTCTTGTCGAAATCTAATTCATAGTTTACCATCTCAAAGCCTTCAAGGGGTAAATATAATCTGAAACATATCAAACATGAAGAAATTAAGACTATAATTTTGCCTTCCTTTTATTTTTTTTTTCCCTTTTCAGTACGGGCTTCATTATGTTAGTCTAATTGAACTTTCTAAATCTTTTGATAAGAAATTTTCATATGATTTCCATGAATTTTTTTTTTCCATAAGTGATAAGATCCTCCTTATAGTTGCACTTTATATTAAAATCCTAAATTTATTGAGTGCGAGGTGGCCTCATCACGACCGTCTTTTCCTATCTTATTTAATGTGTCGCATATCCGTGATGTAAACTAGGGGAAATAGAGCAGGTCCAAATTTCAATTGTAAATGGATTCTCCCTATTTAAAGAACTATATGACAGCTTATAACACATTTAAAACGGGTGAAGGATAAGCCACAATTGATTTTTATGCTCCTACTATGAAAGTAAAAAGGACTATAATTAATATTATCAATCAGACTAAACTATTTGGAGAACAAAGGTTTTGGAGGAGATGAAGTCAATTTCAAATTGTCTTAGTATAATTGGATAGGATTCAATCATTTGTTGATACCAATAGTGCCAATATAGCATTGGTTGCTTTCATAAGAAGCCCTCATGTGAAGAACAGACATACTTGCCCTCAGAATTGTATTGTGAAAGTAACTAATGCTGTTAAGCCCAATGAGAACACCCAATAGCTAAGTCCTTATATAATTGTCAATGATTGATATGCAACTCTTAAGGGGGTTAGATCACTCATGTGGCCCCCAATTATTAATAAGTGTAAGGTGTTACCCATCCAATGCATCTAACTCTATGGTCCTCTTTCTCATGTTTTGACTTCACAAAATCCAAAGCCTTAAAGTTCTAGCATGTGACTTTTCTTACTTTAAGGACCAATGTCCAAAACAAAGAATATTCTAATGATCAAGTTCTGTGTTCTTCTTTGTTAGATTCATAGTTCTTTGCATCAATCTCTTCTATAAATCTCTCTCTCTCTCTCCACCACTCAAGGCTTTACAAAAGCTTTTGGTCTTGACGAGAGAGAGAGAGAGAGAGAGAGAGAGAGAGAGAGAGAGAAGAGAGAGAGAGAGAGATGGATGGCAAAATGAGGTTAGTGTTTTTGGGATGTCTTGTTTTGGTGTTGAGTGTTGTGAGTAGAGCAGATGGTGCAGTTTCTCAAAGTGTAATGAAAAAGATCATTAGAATAAACAAGGAGGGTCCATACTTGGGCATTGTAGTGCCAAACAGCTTTGAGATGAGCCCTCTTCTCCAATCTCCAAGCTTTGTGGCTGATCACAAGCTTCCCTCTTTGGATTTTTCAGGTATAATACGATATGATGACCCCATCGAACTTCAATGGTTCTTTCTTATTCGACAATTATTTGGAACACATTTAAATTGCATATAATGCTCCTGCTTCATATCTTTTTAATTTTGACTTTACTTAGGGTGGAATTCTAATCAGTAAACTGTAAAATCCAATGAAGTTAGACTTAGCATCATGGCCAATTTTTCATCAAGTTTGAGCACCATGGACCAAATGGATCTGTATCTATGCTTTCTATGGTATGCATGATAACAATGGGAATGTCTTCCATTAAACATCTTTCTGGTGTCAGGGTTTCCCCACTTGGCAATACTGTGCTTGAATTCTTGGATTTCACTTTCTTTAATTTAAATTATCAAAATATTTTTCACAAAATTTTCTGGTTGTAGAGTATACCACCAAAAAAAAGGTATAAAATTCACGTTCTTTCGATTTATAGATTCAAGAAGCTACCTCATAATAGTCATATACGGGCAGTGGTTCTAGGAAAAATCTGATCCTTTTTTAATCTATGGTTGCACAGGGAGAAGGTTTCGAATGGGCCGGTTCGGAAAAGAGAAGGTTATTATAGTAATGACAGGGTTGAGCATGGTGTGTCTAGTGACTTGCTTCATTTCCTTTCTATTTTTGTAGAAGTTTTAATGTATATGTCTTGAAAATTTTCTTGTATCTGTATAGCTTAATGCAGGCATAGCAACACAGTTACTGTTAAACCTGTTCAGGGTGAAAGGAGTTCTGCATTTTGGGATTGCAGGAAATGCAAACCCTGAGCTACAAATTGGGGATGTGACAATCCCTCAATATTGGGCTCATACAGGCCTTTGGAATTGGCAGGTAATTTGCCATACCTAATTTTGGTAAATTGATATCAGAACTTGTTTTATGATATTTTAAGAAACAGCAAAGAAAACGTTTTTTTTTTTTTTTTTTTTGGTGTTTTGGAGTTTTTGATATGTTTTCATATACAAACAAAAATGATGGTGTTATGGATGGTCCAAATATATATATTTTCTGTTTTGTTTCTAAGAACATAAAACGTTTGGTTACAGTTTCGGTTTCCGTTTTTTATTTTTATTTTTTAAAATTCGACGGACTCATGTTTGACGAATTGGTTCCGGAAATTATTTCTGTTTAGATTGCATTTGGCGGACTGGTTCTGGAACTTATTTTGAGAAAATTTTTCAGAAAACAACCCAATTTTAGAACTAACAAAAAGGTGTTTTTCAAAGTTTTCAGAACTATTTTCATTCAAAAATGAAAATGATATGAAAACGATGATGTTTTTCATGGTCTTATTATTTTGTTTCCGAGAACAAGCAAAACTGAGACATTCTCAAATTTTTTGATTTCTATAACAAAAAAAAAAAAAGAAAACAGAATTGGAATCGGAATCGGTTCCAAAACATTCCTTCTTTCTTTTGTTTACGAGAACACAAAAACTTAAAACTTGAACAAAACTAGAACCGCAGTCAAACAGCAATGCTCTGGTAGTTGGAGCATACAATTGATACCAGCAAAACTGATGTTTTTGCTCTGGTAGTTGGAGCATACAATTGATACCAGCAAAACTGATTTTTTTCTTGTTCATGACTGTGTCCTTTTCTGTACAGAGGAATGGAGATGGGCCAGAAGATGAACTAGCATTAGAATCAAGTGGAGACTACACAAGAAAACTTGGATACCTCAAATTTTCCAACTACAACAATGGCACAAAAAATGAGCAATCCCCGGATAACCTTCTGAACAATGTTTGGTATCAGCCAGAAGAGATCTTTCCAGTGACCGGAACTCCAGAAGTCCGGCAACACGCCTTCTGGGTTCCTGTCGACAAACATTACTTCTCACTCGCGAAAAGACTCGAGGTAATTTAGAGCTCCTTCTCAATTTCACCTTAATTTTTGTTCTTGCCAATGCATTTATAGTGTTGTTTTCTTTCTTCAGGGCGTGAGGTTGGAGGGTTGTGTAAATTCCACTTGTTTGCCAAGAACACCTGTTGTGAAAAGGGTGCAGAGGGGGATTAGTGCTAATGTTTTCGTTGACAATGCCGCGTATCGAGAGTTTCTGTATTCAAAATTTAACACGACTGCCATTGACATGGAGAGTGCCGCAGTTGCTCTGGTCTGCCTCCAACTAGAGAAGCCTTTCATTGCAATTAGAGCTCTGTCTGATTTAGCCGGTGGCGGTTCTTCGGTGTCGAATGAAGCTGCCATCTTTGCCTCATTGGCTGCTCAAAATGCAGCTGATGTTGCAGTCAATTTCATCAGTTTACTCTCTCAGTAATTGTAGCCTTCTGCAAAAGAATGTTCATGCATTTTTTTCAGTTGGAAATTGAACGCCCATTCATAGTTTTTGAGGGAACCTTTCACATTGGTTCAGTACTTTATGGTAGACAATTTTTTTTTTTTTTTTTTCTGTATGTTTGTCTTACAAGCTAGCGTCATGACTCTAGATTTTGCAACTATAGTGAATTGGTGCTACACATTGGGCTATTTATTCCATTATAGAGATCACAATATATGCAACATTCAAAGCTCCTGCAGAATTAGCAATTAATCAAGATGTGAATATGGCATTTCCCTGCAAGCTCAGTCCCCAAAACTCAAGGCACCGGGCTAAAAATTCTCGGCAAGGCATGAAATGATGGTGCATGCGTAGCTCAGTCTTCCCAATTGGAACAAATAAAAATCCTAGGACACTTGTAAGGTTGTTCCATTACAATACTAGTGTCATTGTTTGAAAACAAAAAAATAATCCATCTTCAAATGGGTGTGAGTCTACGTACTTTTTAACCTTTCCTAAACCCAATAGTAGTTGCAAAAGGCTGAAAGTCTCGTGTGCTGGCTATGAAATTATAAAACAATGTGTGTATGTTTGTTTGTATATAAATATTCACATATTATTGTAAGAAAATGTTATACTTTTCGAAAATTTGTACAAAAAATGATATTAGTTGATCATAATAATGCTTTGAAACAAGTACAAAAATCACTAATTTCAAAATCTAATTCACAATTCAAAATCAAATCATTCATTTTCAAGCTGCCATGGGTCAAAATAACATCTCAAGCATTTGATACAATTTCCCACGTGGGTTACCAAGCAGGACAGGGCCGCAGAGGATTACTCTCACAAGTAACTTGACACATGTGGAAGAGTCCCCATTCGTTTGGCCTTATTAGACTTTTCTAAATCTTTTGAAAATAAAGGTTCATTTGTTGTCATGATTTTCTTTACATTTAACTTGCCAATTTTAAATAAATTGCGTAATTGAACTTTTCAATTTTAAGAGCTGCAAAATAGCTTGTACCTAGCAGGTCCAATCCGCCCCAGCACTTTGGCACAGGTTCAAGCCCTGGGAATTAGCCTCGAATTAGCTTCTTCGCATAAAAGTCAACACTTGACATTTCTATCCTCAGCTATAAGTATGAGTTTTGTGCATTGGGTGGGACCATTATTGATTCTCGAGAACAGCAAAACTCAAGCCCTTGTGGGAATTAGCAAAAATGATTTTACACAATTATACTTGTAAGCAACCAATTCAAGCGCGCTTAATTGGTCAGTATTTTTGTCCTTTCTTTAATAAATTAAAAATAGCTGGTCAAATGAGATTAAATTATTGTAAATAATCTAATTCTGACATAAATGATTTGCTTTTGAGCGAATCAAATAAGGACTAATCGAAGCACATACAAACTGATAAAAAAAAAATGAAAAAAAGAAAGAGTTTAGAATTGTACTTTGAAAGCAACCGACGATGTCTCAACAATATGAACACCCAATAAATTGGTCAATGGTAGGCAGGCCATGCCAGTGGTCTCATAGATGATGAGTCCTGATAATAATAATTGGTGTAACGTGTTCAATCCATCCAGTGAAAACTAACTCTTGTATTATACTTTCTCACGTTTTGAATTCATATATGGAAATCAAGCCCTAGTTCTGAGTCTCTGACTTCTGTTTTCAAGGACCAAAATGTCCAAAACAAAGAATATACTTATCAAATATGATAAGGCGTTATGCTCTCCTTTGCTAGTTTCCATTCCTTTGAATCTCTCTCTCTCTCTCTCTCTCTCTCTCTAGGGTGGATGGTGCACTGCCTACAATAAACAAGGAGGTTTATACATGGGTATTGAGATCTCCGCGAGAGATATGAGGTTAATGCCATGGGCATTGAGATCTCCGAGAGAGAGAGAGGGATGAGGTTAATGCCCCTCTCAATTTTTAAACATTTAATTTATTTCTACAATTTTAATAAATATTTTAAAATTTTCCCTCTAAAGTTTTATGAATGCCCTATCAAATTTTCAAACATTCTATTTTTATCTACAATTTTAAAAACATATTTAATTTTTGCCCACTAAAACTTTATAAATGCTCCGTTAAATAGTTATTTTGTTTTCAAGACCCATTTATATATATAATTATATACATATATATATGTACAAAAATCAAATGTTCTATTGTTAATTACAAAAAAAAATTATAATTAAAGGTTGCCCCTGAATGAATTTTTTGACTCCACTACTGATTACAATGCCAAATAGCTTTGAGATGAGTCCTTTTCTCTAGAACAAGACATCCAAATAAACCCAAGACCAAGAGAACGTTTCCATTCTTGTCAATATTTAATTCCCAATCCACAATCTAAAGCCTTAAAGGGTAAAGAAAATATGAAATATTATGCTCCATTTGGAACTGAATTTTTAGTTAGAAAAATAAAGAAAAAAAAATATGAGAAAAATAGTACAAAATAAAAGAGTATTTGTGTTTCTTTTGCCTCACCTTTTTCTTTTCTTTTATTTTTTTCACCGAAAATTCGGATTCTAAATAAAGCGTTAATGTAATTTCAAAATGGGATAGTAAGCAAGACACTGTTTCTACTAAACAAGTAATGAAACGTAAAGAAATACAATAATTTTCCCAGCATTAAATATGTTACCCTAATTGGACCTAATTTCTGAATCTTTTGAAAATAAAATTTCCACATAATTTCCATGGTTTTCTCTTATACATAAGAAACAAGATTCTACCTAGATGCATACATGTGAACTTCATATCAAAAGTTTCAATTACAAAAGGTTCTCCCAAATTGAAGAACCACACAATGGCTTATAACACATTTAAAAAAAGGTGAACGTAATGTCCCGACTGATTTTTATGCTTCTACTTCAATTATCTCTTTGCGGGATGGAAGTATATAAAAATGACTATAATATTATCAAATATAGCATTAGATGCTTTCACAAGAAGCCCTCATGTGAATAGACCTACTTGCCTTCAGAATTGTATTGTGACAGTAACTAATGCTGTTGGCCCAATGAGAACACCAAATGGATAAAGCCTTATATAATTGTCAATGATTGATAGGTAACCCTTAAGGTTTAGATAACTCATGTGGCCCCAATTATTAAGTGTGAGGTGTTCTGCCTTTCCAATGAATCTAACTCTATGGTCCTCTCTCTCGTGTTTTGACTCCACCAAAACCAAAGCATGACTTTTCTTTTTTTGAGGACCAGAGTGCAAAACAAAGAATATTCTAATGATCAAGTTCTGTGTTCTTCTTTGTTAGTTTCATATCACTTCGCATCAATCTCTTCTATATTCTAATGATCAAGTTCTGTGTTCTTCTTTGTTAGTTTCATATTATTTTGCATCAATCTCTACTATATATCTCTCTCTCTCTCTCCGCACCACTAAAGGCTTTACAAAAGTTTGTGGGTCTTTTGAGACAGAGAGAGATGGATAGCAAAATGAGCTTGGTGTTTTTGGCATAGTTGTATATCTCACACCATATCGATCGGTACTGGCCAGTACGCACTGTACGAGTTATAAAATGGTGCAAAAAAAGATATGTTCTGTACCAGTTAAAATACCGTACAATACCGACAAATACCGGTCCATCTCGGTTGTACTGGACAATACCGGTCTGCATCGGGTGGTACCAGTATACACCGAATTTTGTGTAATTTTTTCTAAAATAATTTATTTTTATTATTTTTTATTATAAATGTCTATTATTTTAATAAATAGTAAATACCATGGACAAATAATCTTAGATCTATGCTAATAGACAAGTAATATGTCTTTTAAATATTTTTAAATACCTACTTGGGTTAGATTACATATTTATATTGTGTAAAAATAATTTAGTGTTAAATAATATTTTATATGAACAATGCCAACATTTTGAAAGATAATATATCGTAAATAAATATACAATTTTATATGTATAAAATAGTAATAGGGATAAATTCGATACGGTATTCAGTAATATACCGGTGCCAGTACGTACCGTACTAATAACAAAAACGATGCGTCGACCGGTGCGATATTGACAACTATGATTGTTGGGATGTCTTAGTTTTGGTATTGAGTGTTGTGAGTAGAGCAGATGGTGCAGTTTCTCAAACTATAATGAAAAAGATCATTAGAGTAAACAAGGAGAGGCCATACTTAGGCATTGTAGTGCCAAACAGCTTAGAGATGAGCCCTCTTCTCCAATCTCCAAGCTTTGCAGCTGATCACAAGCTTCCCTACTTGGATTTTTCAGGTAATATATTTGATAATTCATTCAAATTATATAATGCTCCTGCTTCTTTTTTTTTCTTTTTTTTTTTTACTTTGCGTGGGATTTCGAATCATTAAAATGTAAATTCCAAGGAAGTTAGACATAGTTTGCAAAAAATTTTAAACACTTGTGCTGTTCATCATGGCCAATTTTTCATCAAGTTTGGATACCATGGACCAAATGGATCTTAGATCTATGCTTCTTGAGTTAAATGATTTCTAACATTAAATTAGTATGTTAAAAGTTCTCGATTATAATAACTTTTTATTTTTTTATTTTATGTGTTTTTAGTCAGTATATTGACTTTCACTTAAAGGTATGCATAATTTACATCACACAACAATGGGAATGTCTTCCGTCAAACATCTTTCTGAGGTCAGGGGTTCCCACTTGACAACGCGAATCATAATATTTCACTTTTTTCAATTTAAGTTATCAAAATATTTTTCGCAAATTTTTTCTGATTTAGCGTATACCACAAAAAAAAGGTATAAAATTAATGTTCTTTCAATTCAAAGGTTGATGATGCTACCTCATAATACTCATATATGGGCAATGGTTCTAGGAAAAATCTGATCCTTCTTTAATCTATGGTTGCAGAGGGAGAAGGTTTCGAATGGGCCGGTTCGGAAAAGAGAAGGTTATTATAGTTATGACAGGGTTGAGTATGGTGAGTCTAGTGGCTTGCTTCATTTCCTTTCTATTTCTGTAGATGTTTTAATGGATTAGTCTTGAAAATTTTCTTGTATCTGTGTAGCTTAATGCAGGCATAGCAACACAGTTACTGTTAAACCTGTTCAGGCTGAAAGGAGTTCTGCATTTTTGGATTGCAGGAAATGCAAACCCTGACTTGCAAATTGGGGACGTGACTATCCCTCAATATTGGGCTCATACAGGCCTTTGGAATTGGCAGGTAATTCGCAATTCCAAAGTTTGGTAAATTGATTCTAGAACTGGTTTTCCGAAATTTTAAGAAACAAAAAAAAAAAAAAAAAATTTCTTCAGAGTTTTTTATTTGTTTTCATGTAAAAACAAAAACGATGGTGTTTTCAATGGTCCAATTTTTTTTTTTTTTTTTTTTTTGTTTGTCATAACATGATCTGTTTGGTTACAGTTTTTGGTTTCTATTTTCTTCGTTTATATTTTGAAATTCGACGGAATCACGTTTGGCGAACTGGTTCCGAAACTTATTTTTGAGAAATTTTTTAAATGACAGCCCAATTTTAGGAACCAACAAAGAGGTGTTTTCTACATTTCCGGAACTATTTTTATTTGAAAATGAAAACAATAAAAAAATTATGATGTTTTCAATAGTCCCATCTTTTTTGTTTCAAGAACAAAAAAAAAAAGAAGAGATGTTGTCAAAATTTTTGTTCTCAAGAACACAAAAAACGAAAAGGAAACTGGAATGAAAGCGGCTCCAAAAGATTTTTTTTTTTTTTTTTGGGGAACACGAAAAACAATAACTAAAACAAAACCAGAACCGCAGCCAAATAGCAATAGCTGATAGCTGGAGCATCATGCGCCATTGCAATACAATTGACACCAACAAAACTGATGTTTATCTTGTTCATGACTATGTGTCCTTTTTGGTACAGAGGAATGGAGACGGGCCAGAAGATGAACTAGCATTAGAATCAAGTGGAGACTGTTAGAATAAATGGGTATAAATTCATTATTTTATTGATCTTTGAGTCAATATAAATGTGAAACTCATGCATCCTTTGTGTCGGGTTATTGGTACGTTGGATTCACCTCCGAGAGGAGATGAATCTAGACTATTTACTTGTTCAAATCCGTGTAGGATTGAATGAGTTATTGGCTTCTAAAGTCACCCCCTTGAATATGAGTTATGTAGTTGAAAGTGGGTTATCCCACATTGATTTCTTATGAAAAATAAGTTGTCCATATATAACCCAAGTTTGGAGTAAGGTTTGGGCCCCAAGGGGCACCTCACTTTTGTGGAAGGGGAAGGACCTATGGAACCTATAGGTTGACCCAATACTCCACACGCGCGAGCGCCGTCGCCGCCCGCCCGTTCGGGTCGGGACGTGAGCGTGGGTTCGGTTCAAGTCTTATCTTTTTGGATTAGGGTCGGAATTAAATTAATTAATTGTTTTATTAATTAATTTTATATTAATTAATTAATTAATTAATGACGGTTTGACCGAACAGATGTGACTGTTGACCGAACAGGTGCGTCCCTCCGGTAAGGGACTGTTTGGTTGACCGAACAGGTGCATCCTTTCGGTAAGGGACTGTTTGGCTGCTGGTACCTGTTCAAACCAGTGTTTCGAACAAGCACCTGGGCTCTATAAATAGAGCAGCATTCTAGCATTCAGAATATCCATCAATCCAATCGAAAAGTTCCGAATTATTGCATACAACGAATCCTTCTTCTTCCTTCCGTATTTCCTGAGAGAGTTCAGATCATCTGGTGAACCCGCCGAGCAGTTTTTATTGAAGTGCTGCCTAAAGATTGCTGAGATCGTTTTATCCTGCGAGTCAAACGCCCAACATCCCGTAAGCACCAACTGTGGGGGGTGAATCTGTCTTTAAGGAGAGAGTGTGAAACACTCGACTCGATCTATCTTTCGACTTTTACATTTTCTATTTTTGTGAACGACAACCGGGTAAGTCGTTACGTTTTAATTTGTTCTTATTCAGATTCTGATTGTCTTCTAGTTTAAATTGCTTCTAGTTGATAATTAGATAATTCGTGTTATTTATTGTTTGTGATCACTGATTATACACATAGTAATTAAATAGGGATTATATATATCCAACAATCTTAAAGACAGATCCAATTCCTATTTTCTTTAACTGTGTTAATTAGTGTCGTGTTTCTGGATTAGTACTCAAGTTTTGTGTAAAATTGTTTAATTCAGAAATGGCTGATGATACTCCTATTCCTACTCTTACTTCAATTCCTACTGTGATTGGGACACCGGTACCAACAATGACTATGCTAGTGAACTAAGTGCATACACCAAATGTACCGATGAATCACGGATAAAAGCCAGAGAAGTTCAATGGAACTAATTTCAAAAGGTGGCAACAGAAAATGTTGTTCTACCTGACGACTCTGAACTTGGCAAAATTTCTTCGTGAAGATATTCCTACTTTGAACGAGAATGAGTCCGACCAGCAAGTAGTTGCGGCGGCGGAAGCATGGAAACATGCTAACTTCCTATGTAGGAACTATATCCTCAATGGACTGGATAATACACTCTACAACGTGTATTGTGCTGTGCAGACGGCAAAAGAATTGTGGGAATCTTTAGACAAGAAGTACAAGACGGAAGACGCCGGCTCAAAGAAATTTGTGGTCGGTAAGTTCCTTGATTACAAAATGTTTGATTCTAAAACAGTTATTAGCCAGGTCCAGGATCTCCAAGTTATACTTCATGATATCCATGCCGAAGGCATGGTTCTGAGTGAGTCTTTCCAAGTGGCTGCGATAATTGAAAAATTGCCGCCGTCCTGGAAAGAATTCAAGAACTATCTGAAGCATAAGCGCAAGGAGATGAGGCTTGAGGAACTTATCGTCAGGCTAAGAATTTAGGAAGACAACCGGGCTTCTGAGAAAAAATTTGTCAACACCCATATGGTGTCAAAGGCAAATGTGGTGAAGCAAGCCAAATCCAACGACAAAAAGCGAAAGCATGATGGTCAAGGGTCTTACCAAGGTTCCAAAGGTGGCAATTTCAAAAGGTTCAAAGGAAAATGTTACGTCTGCGGCAAGACTGGTCATACGGCCAAAGATTGTCGCAAGCGTAAGGATATTGAGAAGAAGGATCAAGAGAACCACAAGAAGAAATCTACTCAAGCCAATGTGACCGATGATCTTTGTGCCAATGTGGAAGACTTGAATCTTTCTGCTGTAGTTTTTGAGGCAAACTTGGTTGGCAATACTAAAGAATGGTGGGTGGACACTGGGGCCACTCGTCACATTTGTGCCAACAAGTGGATGTTCACATCTTACCACTCAGTGGACGGTGAACAACTCTACATGGGCAACTCGGCAACCTCAAAGGTTGAAGGTCAAGGGAAGATCGTTCTGAAAATGACTTCCGACAAAGAACGTACTCTGAATGAGGTGTTCCATGTGCCAGACATTCACAAGAATTTAGTCTCTGGTTCATTGTTGAGTAAGAAGGGCTTTAAGTTGGTGTTTGAGAGTGATAAGTTTGTACTTACTAAAGGAGGAATGTTGGTGGGAAAGGAATATCTGAGCGATGGGCTTTTCAAACTAAATGTAATGACTGTGGCTCCTAAGCCTTGCTTCAGTCTTCAAATGTATGGCATGGTAGATTAGGTTATGTTAACTTTGTTACCATGCGTAGATTAGTTAAATTAGAGTCCTTGCCTAAACTTGATTTTAATGCTAATAATAAATGTGCAACTTGCGTTGAGACAAAGTTGACTAGAACTCAGTTCAAATCAATTGAAAGAAGTACGGAACCACTTGAACTAATTCATAGTGACGTTTGTGACTTGAAATATGTTCAAACTCGAGGTGGGAAAAAATACTTCATAACTTTCATTGATGATTGCACTCGCTATTGTCGCGTTTACTTAATGAGAAGTAAAGATGAAGCAATAGACATGTTTATACAATACAAGAGTGAAGTTGAGAATCAACTTAGCAAAAAGATTAAGGTGTTAAGAAGTGATAGAGGTGGTGAGTATGAATCACCATTTGCACAACTATGTGTTGAATATGGTATCATACATCAAACCACTGCACCTTATTCACTTTAGCAAAATGGAGTTGCTGAGCGAAAGAATCGCACTCTAAAAGAGATGATGAATGCTATGTTGATAAGTTCTGGGGCACCCCAGAATTTGTGGGGGGAAGTGTTGCTATCCGCCAACTATGTTCTCAATAAGATACCCCACAAGAAACTTGGCAAAACCCCTTATGAGATGTGGAAAGGTTGAAAACCTTCCTATAAATACTTGAGAGTATGGGGTTGTTTAGCTAAGGTAGTGGTTCCTTTACCCAATAAAGTAAAATTAGGACCACAAACAGTTGATTGTATATTTATTGGCTATGCCGAACATAGTAGTGCATATCGATTTTTGGTTCACAAGTCTGAAATATCAAATATTCATGTGAATACAATAATGGAGTCTAGGAATGTATCCTTCTTTAAGGAGGAGTTTCCGTATAAGTCTACACATAGATCAAGTTCACTTAAACGGACTCATGATACCATTGTAGATAAAGACTACGGGTCAGTGGATAAAGAAAACGACGCTGAACCTAGAAGAGGTAAAAGGACAAAAGTTGCAAAGTCATTCGGTCCTGATTTTTTAACATATTTGGTAGAAAATGAACCTCAGAGTTATAAAGAAGCAATGTCCTCTCCGGAAGCACCTTTGTGGAAAGAGGCTATCCATAGCGAAGTTGAGTCAATTCTACAAAATCATACTTGGGAACTAGTGGATCTACCACCTGGTAATAAACCCCTTGGATATAAGTGGATATTCAAGAGAAAGATGAAAGCAGATGGCTCAATTGACAAGTACAAGGCCAGACTTGTAGTCAAAGGTTACAAGCAGACTAAGGGAGTGGATTATTTTGATACATATTCTCCTGTAACCAGAATAACGTCCATACGTATCTTAATAGCCTTTGCGGTTTTACATAATCTTGAGATTCATCAAATGGATGTTAAAACGGCATTCTTAAATGGAGATTTGAATGAAGAGATTTATATGGAGCAACCTGAAGGATTCATTGTTCCTAGCAAAGAGAAAAAGGTGTGCAAACTTGTTAAGTCTTTATATGGACTAAAACAAGCTCCGAAACAATGGCATGAGAAGTTTGATAATGCTATGCTGTCAAACGGCTTCAAGATAAATGAATGCGACAAATGTGTTTATGTGAAGAACACTGCTCATGGTTATGTCCTTGTTTGTCTTTATGTAGATGATATGATTATCATTGGTAGCAATACTGATGTTATTAAAGCTACTAAGAAATTGTTGAACAGTAAGTTTGACATGAAGGATCTAGGGTTTGCAGATGTTATACTTGGTATTAAGATTATCAAAACATCCGAGGGATATGCGTTATCACAGACTCATTATGTCGAGAAGATACTCGATAAGTTTAGTAAGTCTGATAACGGTCTAGCAAACACACCCATAGATTGTTCTCTACATTTATACAAGAACGATGATGAGGGCATATCTCAATTAGAATACTCACGGATAATTGGCAGTTTAATGTATCTCATGAATTGCACACGTCCGAATATTGCTTATACGGTAAGCAGATTGAGCAGATATACGAGTAACCCAGGGTCAAACCACTGGAAGACCATAGTTAGGGTTCTCAGGTATCTGAGATTCACATTGAATTATGGGCTGCACTATACGAGATATCCAGCTGTTGTAGAAGGTTACACAGACGCAAATTGGATATTTGACACTAAAGACGCTAAATCCACAAGTGGATATGTGTTTACTCTAGGAGGTGCAGCAATATCTTGGAAATCCTCAAAACAAACTTACATAGCCAGATCCACCATGGAATTTGAGTTTATCGCTTTAGATAAAGCAGGAGAGGAAGCAGAGTGGCTTCGTAACTTCTGGAGGATATTCCCGTGTGGCCTAAACCTGTCTCTGCTATTTGCATATATTGTGATAGTCAATCTGCAATAGCAAGAGCACAAAATCACATGTATAATGGGAAGTCACGACATATACGTCGGCGACACAATACTGTGAGGCAAATGCTTTCTAATGGAATTATATCCATTGATTACATCAAGTCTAAGAGCAACATTGCGGATCCGCTTACAAAAGGCTTGACGAAAGATCAAGTAGAGAATTCATCGAGGGGAATGGGCCTTAAACTTATGACTTAAAAAGTCGCCATGATGGCAACCCAACCTAGCTGACTGGAGATCCCAAGATCTAGGTTCAACGGGACAACAAAATTGTGCGTGACTTAGGACAAATCACTGAGGAACTCGTTCCGCTGCCAATTTCTATGATGAAATAGTGATAACCTGTAGATAATGTTTAAGATGAGCTTAGCTCTTAATGATTCTTATACCTGGGAATTCCAAATGGAGTATAGCAGGATACTCTTAATAAGAGATCACCTATATGAGTATGAAGGGGTCGCTTCTATGAGAAATTCTTAAGGCTAATTTCTATAGAGCACTCATGAATCTACCAGGCATTGTTTAGGGCCAAAATGAACATAACCGAATGGATCACTAGATGATTTGAAAGGAACCGTGTGAGTACTATTGTCTTGGTTTATATAAACGGCTAAACAGTTCAAGACATTATGTTCACTGGTTAGCCAAATAAATCCGATAGTATTTCACTAGGGAAGGTTCAAAGCCAAAAGCCACCTTTCCCGATGCGACAACTTTCTACCTGTCTCTCTCTCTCTGTGTCAAGTCAGTATTCTCATTTGCATTTTTCATTTCCAGCCAATCTCATTCATGTGGGGGATTGTTAAAATAAATGGGTGTAAAGCCATTATTTTGTTGATCTTTGAGCCAATATAAATGTGGGACCCATGCATCCTTTGTATCGGGTCATTGGTGCGTTGGATTCACCTCCGAGAGGATATGAATCTAGACTATTTACTTGCTCAAATCCGTGTAGGATTGAATGAGTTATTGGCCTCCAAAGTCACCCCCTTGAATATGAGTTATGTAGTTGAAAGTGGGTAATCCCACATTGATTTCTTATGGGAAATAAGTTGTCCATATATAACCCAAGTTTGGAGTAAGGTTTGGACCCCAAGGGGGCACCCCACTTTTGTGGAAGGGGGAGGACCTATGGAACCCATAGATTGACCCAATACTCCACACGCGCGAGCGCCGTCGCCGCCCGCCTGTCCGGGTCGAGACGTGAGCGTGGGTTCGGTTCAAGTCTTATCTTTTTGGGTTAGGGTCGGAATTAAATTAATTAATTTCTGACGGTTTGACCCAACAGATGTGATTGTTGACCGAACAGGTGCGTCCCTCCGGTAAGGGCCTGTTTGGTTGACCGAACAGGTGCGTCCCTTCGGTAAGGGACTGTTTGGCTGCTGGTACCTGTTCGAACCAGTATTTCGAACAGGCACCTGAGCTCTATAAATAGAGCAGCATTCTAGCATTCAGAATATCCATCAATCCAATCGAAAAGTTCTGAATTGTTGCATACAACGAATCCTTCTTCTTCCTTCCGTATTTCCTGAGAGAGTTCAGATCATCTGGTGAACCCGCCGAGCAGTTTTTATTGAAGTGCTGCCTAAAGACTGCTGAGATCGTTTTATCCTGCGAGTTAGACGCCCAACATCCCGTAAGCACCAACTGTGGGGGGTGAATCTGTCTTTAAGGAGAGAGTGTGAAACACTCGACTCGATCTATCTTTCGACTTCTACATTTTCTATTTTTGTGAACAACAACCGGGTAAGTCGTTACGTTTTAATTTGTTCTTATTCAGATTCTGATTGTCTTCTAGTTTAAATTGCTTCTAATTGATAATTAGATAATTCGTGTTATTTATTGTTTGTGATCACTGATTATACACGTAGTAATTAAATAGGGATTATATATATCCAACAGAGACTACACACGAAAACTTGGTAACCTCAAATTTTCCAACTACAACAATGGCACAAAAAATGAGCAATCCCCGGATAACCTTCTGAACAATGTATGGTATCAGCCAGAAGAGATCTTTCCAGTGACCGGAACTCCAGAAGTCCGGCAACACGCCTTCTAGGTTCCTGTCGACAAACATTACTTCTCACTTGCGAAAAGACTCGAGGTAATTTAGAGCACCTTTTCAAATTTCACCTTAATTTTTGTTCTTGCCAATGCATTTATAGTATTGTTTTCTTTCTTCAGGGCATGAGGTTGGAGGGCTGTGCAAATTCCACTTGTTTGCCAAGAACCCCTCTTGTGACAAGGGTCCAGAGGGGGATTAGTGCTAATGTTTTCGTTGACAATGGCGCTTGTCGGGAGTTTCTGTATTCGAAATTTAACACGACTGCCATTGACATGGAGAGTGCTGCAGTTGCTCTGGTCTGCCTCCAACAAGAGAAGCCTTTCATTGCAATTAGAGCTCTGTCTGATTTAGCCGGTGGTGGTTCTTCCATGTCGAATGAAGCTGCTATCTATGCCTCAGTGGCAGCTCAAAATGCAGCTGATGTTGCAGTTCAGTCCATCAGTTTGCTGTCTCAGTAATTGTAGCCTTTTTTCGGGTTGGAAATTGAACACCCCTTAGTAGTTTTCGAGTGAACCTTAATGATACGCTATTCTTTCCTAAAATTTATATAGAAAAAACCCACTAGGATAATATGACAGTAGCATAATCGTCATTGAGAGCCATTATGATTTATTTTAAAATAAATAACTTTTATTTAAATATATTATTTTTTGTTTGTATAATATTATCCTTTATTCCGTCATAAAAATCCCAAGATACGCGACATTCGAAGCTCTTACAGAATCAGCAATGTAGGTCAGGTCCGATCGTTACAATCTCTCTTCTTTTATACCATCATGTCATTCATTACTCTATTCACATACATACATTATCTCTGTAGAAACTTTTGATGTGTAACTCAATATTACTAACACGGGTCAAGATTGTTACAATAAACGCGTAGAATGATAAAACAATGCCTATACATCTAAAACACTGGTGTGCATGTTTATGTGTGCGTAAATATAGATATACTATCATACATTTAAAACAAGGATGGTCTTAATGCCACAACTGATTTTTATACTTCTGCAACCTCTCTCTCTCTCTCTCTCTCTCCCCGCGATTGTAGTATCCAAAAAGACTGTAAGATTATTCACCAGTCAAGACCATTGGGAGAATAAAGGTTCCGGAGGAGATGAAGTCAACTTCAAATGGTATAAGCAAGTAAGTATAATTTGATTGGATCCAATTCATTTGTTAATAAGAATAGTGCCCCTATGGCATTGGTTGCTCTCATAACAAGCCCTCGTGTGAATAGCCACACTTGCCTTTAGACTTGTATTGCCAAAGCAACAAATGCATTTTCCCAAACAGGAACACCCGATTGCTAAGAGCATCCTTAACCTTATTCTGCAAAATAGTTAGTCAAATATTACTTAAAAACTTTATTCTCTATTTTAACTATTTATTTTTTAAAAATTCCTTCAACAGTTAATCATCTCATAAATTATTTTTCTTTTTAAACACTTATCCCAAGAAAAAAGAGAGAACGATCAAGATTTATAAAATAATACTATTTAAAATTTAAAGAGTCATATTTAACTCTTTACATTCGAGAGCCAAGTAAAACTCTGGTCTTTGACTCTGTGAGATAGGAGAGAGAGAGTCTTTGAACATGCTATGAAGTCTAGTATAATTGTCAATGATAGGCGAACCATATGGGGTTAGATCATTCATGTGGCCCTAATTATTGTGCGTGAGCTGTTCCACCCATCCAATGTATCTAACTGTATGGTCCGATTTCTCATGTTTTGACTTCACGAAATTATAAGACTTATTAAATTTCTACTATCTGACTTTTATTTTTTTGAGGACCACTATCCAAACCAAAGGATATTCTAAAAAAAGAAATATCAAGTACTATATGTACTTCATTGTCAGTTTCATATGTCTTTGAATCAGTCTATTCTATAAATCTCTTGCTTCACCATTGAACGCTTTACCAAGCTTTTGGGTCTAGAGAGAGAGAGAGAGAGAGAGAGAGAGAGAGAGAGAACCATATGAGGTTAGAGTTTTTGGGATGTCTTGTTCTGGTGTTGGGTTTTGTCACTAGAGCAGATGATGCAGTTTCTCAAAATACAGTGACAAATATCATTAGAATAAACAAGGAGGGTCCATACTTAGGCATTGTAGTGCCAAACAGCTTTGAGATGAGCCCTCTTCTCCAATCTCCAAGCTTTGTGGCTGATCACAAGCTTCCCTATTTGGATTTTGGAGGTATAATACGATTTGCCATCAAACTTCAATGTTTCTTTCTTATTTGATAATCATTTGAAATTCATTTAATTTCATATAATGCTGCTGTTTCATTCTTTATTTTGGGTGAAATCATATTTAGTTTGCACAAAATCTTAAAAAACTTGTGTTTGTTCCCATATGGGCACTGGGCCTAGGAAAATTTGATACTTCTTCTATCTATGGTTGCACAGAGAGAAGGTTTCGAATCGGCCGGTTTGGAAAAGAGAAGGTCATTATAGTTATGACTCTTATGACAGGGTGGAGCATGGTAATTGTCTGGAGTGACTTGCTTTAATTCCTTTTCTCTCTTTCATTAGAATTGTATTGGAAGTGTCTTGAAATTAATACTTGTTCTATAGCTTAATGCAGACCTGACAACAAATTTACTGTTAAGCCTGTTCAGTGTAAAAGGAGTTCTGCACTTTGGGATTGCAGGAAATGCAAATCCTGACCTCCAAATTGGGGATGTGACCATCCCTCAGTATTGGGCTCACACAGGCCTTTGGAATCGGCAGGTACTCAAATTCATTTCGGTTTTTGTTTTCTGTTTTTTATTTTTTGAAATTCGCTAAAGTCGCATTTGACAAGCTAGTTCCAGAGGCGGAATTTTGGAAAATTTTGATAAATCAGTTTCGGAACTTGTATTATGAAATATTGAGAAAAAAAAATATTCCGAGTTTCTGGATTTTTTTTCATATGAAAAATAGAAATAATATAAAAAGGTGGCGTTTTCCATTCTTTTTGTTTTCAACTCCTTGAAAAGGATGCTGGAGCTGCTGGTTGATCCCCTGTTTTGGTTCTGTTCTAGGTTTTAAGTTTCTGCCTCTCTTGTCTTTTGTAATCCCGTGACTCGCAAAAATAAAAAAATAAAAAATGAAAAGTTTTTATTTTTTATTTTTGTTTACGAGAACAAGAAAAACGAAAACAAAAGGAACTGCAACCAAACAGCAAAAATTATTGATAGCTGGAGTATCATTATGTCATTACAATACAATTGACACTAGCAAAACTGATGTTTTTCTTGTTGATGACTGTTTGTTTTGCCTGCAAGTACCTCAAAATCAATAAGAATTAATTATCTGTTATTTTCCTTTCTCTACAGAGATATGGAGATGGGCCTGAAGATGAAGTACTAGCATTAGAATCAATTGAAGACTACACAAGGAAACTTGGTTACCTCAAATTTTTCAACTACAACAATGACACAAAAAATAGCCCGTCGCCGGATAACCTTCTGAACAGTGTTTGGGATCAACCAGAAGAGGTTTTCCGGGTGGCGGGAAGTCCAGAAGTCCGGCGACACGCCTTTTGGGTTCCAGTCGACAAGCATTACTTCTCACTAACGAAAAGACTCGAGGTAATTCAGCAATTCATTTCATATTTCAACTTAATTTGTGTTCTTGCCAATGCCTTTTTAGTATTGTTTTCTTCATTCAGGGCATGATGTTGGAGAGATGTGTAAATACTACTTGTTTGCCAAGAACACCTGTTGTGAAAAGGGTGCAAAGGGGGATTAGTGCTAATGTTTTCATTGATAATGGCGCGTATCGAGAATTTCTATATTCGAAATTTAACTTGACTGCCATTGACATGGAGAGTGCTGCAGTTGCTAAGGTTTGCCTCCAACTTGAGAAGCCTTTCATTGCAATTAGAGCTCTGTCTGATTTAGCCGGTGGAGGCTCTTCCGTGTCGAATAAAGCTGCCATCTTTGCCTCAGTGGCAGCTCAAAATGTAGCTGATGTTGTAGTTCAGTTCATCAGTTTGCTGTCTCAGTAATTGTAACATTCTGTATAAAAAATAAAAAAAAAAAAAGATTCATACGTTTTCTCAGTTGGAAATTGAACAATCATTCGTATTTTTTGAGTGAACCTTGCGTATTGGTTCAATACTCAGTGGTACGCAAGTTTTTTTTTTTGGTATTTGATTTTTGTATTTGTGTTACAAGCTAGCATATGAAACTAGTTTTGCAACTATTTTGTATTTGTGCCAAATTGGGCATTTATTCCATTATAGAAATCACAGAATATGCAGCATTGGAAGGAATCAGGGCGGGGTCGTTACAATCTCTTTCCCTTCATGGCATCGCATCCTTGCGAGGAGTTCACATTCAAATTAATCACAAATATCACAACCCAAAAGCACTTAGAATCATAAAATAATGTAGAGTAATGTTATATATAATCTCATTTTTTAATTCTTTTTCACTGTAGACATAATGTTGTAGGGCTCATATTAATAAATTTATGTGAAATTCATTCATTTGTATATGGTGAATAAGAAAAGAGATTGAGAAAAAAAATTACATATAGCATTTTTCAACAATATATATACATTTGAAACAATGGTGGTGTATGTTGGTGTATGTATATATATAGATATACTATAATATTATGTATTCTTAGTAGATGGAGTGAAACATTTTGGAATCCACAATTGAAATATGAAACTTGGTTTGGTCAGGATCAAGAGTTGTGTTGTATGCTCGTTTGATGAAACCCAAGTGACAAAAGGAAGAAGCTTACTCAGCCTTTTGGAAGCAATATAGAATATTAATTACATTGTTACCATAAAGGGCCAAAGCCTTTTGGAAGCAATTGGGAATATTAATAACATTGTTTGCATAAAGAGTCAAAGCCGGCTTGGGCGGCAATGAGATTTGCAGGCACTTTGTTTCTCTTTCTTCAAACTAAGCTCACGGAGTTCATTTTGCCTCCGAATTTCAATACCATTAAATTACCATAATACCCTCCTTATTTTTCTTGGAGAAATAAAAAAAAAGCCTCACATGACTGGCACCAGCTAGTACTTTTCTTCAAATTACTTAAATAACCCTCTTCTTTATGGACCATCATAATATTACTTTATCACCATGTTTGCTCGTGTGATATTGTAACATTATTTCTTTCAGGAGTTTTATTTTCACAACGTTTTCTTTTCCTCTACTGCCATCTCTCTTATATTGTGGCACTCAGTCATGTGAGAGAAGCGCTATAAGAGAGTTGATTAGGGTTGTGTACATATAATTTTTTATGGTCATTAACACAATTATCTTTACTCACACCACCATTAATACAAGAAATCATATAAAATTATGTCCCTTAGCATTGAACATTCCCTTAAGTTCTGAAAAACATTGTTTTTCTTTTTCCTCCTGTTGGCTTCTATGAGCATAGAATTGAATCCGTTATGGGTTTTATTTTTATACATGCTCTATGTTCATAGAATGTAATCTCATTTACATTGAATTGATTGAAATTCTGCAATATTAGCCTTGAAGGGGCACAAATCTAATTATCTTTCATTAAATTTGTATATAAAATCATACTCTATTTGATTCATCCAACATACAGCAAGAGAGCATATAATATGCCTAACATTATAGAACAAAATGGATAAATGATATAGATTAGTAAAATACAAGTTACGTAAGTAAAGGTAAATGATCAAATAGACTAGAAGAGGCTCCAAAATCACAAGTTCTTAAGCTTGTTAAGTATGTATATGATCGCTAATGATCATAGTTGTTTCATGCTATGGGAAAAATGAGATAAGGAACCCTAGAATTAAAAATCTAATGAAAAGTAATTTAATAATTTTACCTCGGATCTCAAATATTTGAATTGCTTATCCCATCTCCTCAATTATTAAATATTGTGTGTATGAACAAATTTTGCAAGACCAGTGCAAGATAAATTTAGACACAAGATTACTAGTTTAATCTCAAAACTTTATTTGACAAAATATAAAGCGGCCAGCCCGCAGATTATTTCTACCTCACTTTATCATATGCACGAAACCTATTATCAAGATAATTTTTTTTAAATGGGTCCAAAGGGCAACATTGAAACTTAGGACTTTAAGAAGCAATAAAACTACCATGTTATCTAAGATTTGATCAAATCGGAAAAAGAAAAAATGAAAACTAAGATTTCACAAATTGAAAAGTGGTCCACTTCCTAAAGGACACAAAATATCCAAATCTTAATGCAAGGTTACATTTGTCATTTCAAAAAGCCGTCCAATATCTTTCGCGCCAGCAGGAAAAAACAGGTAATCCCGTTATTATCACCTCCACGTGACCTTCTTTCCACACTTCCCTCCAACATTCTCAAAAACCCAAGAGCACAAAAACCCATTCCAAAACTTCCCATTCTCCACCACCACCACCGCAGCACCACCATGTCCACCACCACCACTTCTGATCAAATCCTCCACCACACCGCCGCCTTCATCTCTAAAACACTCTCACAACCCGACCTCCGCCACCGCCTCTTCTCCACCTTCTTCAATAAAATTCCATCCTCCAATGTAATCATTCTCAAACCCCTAAAACTTGCTGCCGAAACTCTAGAAAATGCTATGTCCACCTCTAACCCCTCCATTCGATCTTCTTCTCTCCGCCTCGCAGAAAAGCTTCTTGTCTCTTTCCCTGAAAACCCATTTTCTTCTTTCCTTCTATCTCTAATTTACTCTCTGTGTAACCGTCCTATTGAAGCTGCTCTTAGCCTCCTTGATGTATTCTATATTGACCCTTTTTTGGCAAGATCAGAAATTGCACAGGTTGTGTTCGAGGAATTGTTTCTAATTCATCTTCTTCCTGTTCTTCAATGGTTTAATGATCACAGGTCGAAAATTTTGTCATCTTCATCGCCAAATATGGGCTATGATGGTGATGATAGGTCAATATGTGATGATTCAGTGGTTATTTCAAGCACAAGGTCACTGTCAAAGATGAGCGGCGATCAAGCTTCAGAGTTGAAAGGGGTGGAGAGAGATTACGAGGAGGTCCTTGATGATAATTGCAGGGTTTTTGCTGGATACTTCAAGGAGGTTTTGGCAAACAAAGACGGAAATCGGTTAATCAACCCGCCATCTGTGGTATTGGAGAAGATTGAAAGGGGTGACAAATCCGAACTTCATAGAGATGAGGAGATCAAATTGGAAGAATCTGGATTGAAAAACGGACGGTATAATGTAATGCTTTAATTTCTTTAGTAGCTAGTGTTTGTATATTCTCTGAAGTTCTCTGTTTCTGCATTACACAGCCTTATTTGTTCAATAAGATAAAATATTTTTCAGTGACCAAAATCTTATTTCGTTAGCATTATCGCCATCATCACTAATGTCATTAGGGTCATTAGACTCATTACTGTTACTACTGTAATTGGAAGTTTGGAACTTCTAAACACAGAAAAGTCATTAAATTCTCTGAAATGACATTACGAGATTGTTGCTTTTATTGGGTATTGTTATTATTTTTTATTTTAATGAAAGTTAGGTTGAAATCTTGTTTGTCCACATTATGTGACTGTCTTCTTTTATATTATTTTTCAGTGCATTAAAGTAGAAACCGTGTTTTCCTGTAAACAATGAAAATTCACATTGCATTCATATGCTTGGCATATTGAGAAGTTCTCATTTGACTCCGTCAAGCAAGAGAAATTAGAAAGCTACTCATATTGCTGTCCTATTGAGAAGGAAGTTTATGAGTTGGACAGCATAGCACCTTTTTGGACCATTTCATCAGCAGGTCATCTTTGCGTCTAGAGTACGATTACTAATTGGCATAATGCATGAGCATTATTAAATAGAAAAGTAATTTGAGAGTAACATTGTGACATATGTCAATATATTGGAACCTTGCAATTGTTTGGATTTGTATGCATTAGGTCCACTTGATAAACAATCAGCATAGTGCACATGGGGCACCTCTAGAATGTAAAACAAAGGATATAATTTTGTTGACCATCCAAAAAATAGTTTACTTTATTTCATCTTTATGTTTATATAAGTCCATTTTTTCTTTTTCTTTTTTTTTTCTCTACAGAAGATATATTAGAATGTACCATATTTTAAAAAGTGCGGTATCTTTGCCCATGTTTAGTTGTTCATCTTTTTGTGACCAAATCACATTCCAATGTGTTTTCAGTATTTATTCAATTAAATAAACATTTCTTGTGAACAGTTATACTTAACTCAGCATTTGGCCTTTTCTAACTCAGCATTTGGCCTTTTCTAAGGCCGGTATTTGACTGAGTAGCTTATCTTCAATGTTTTTTGTATACTAGTAACAATGACTTTCAGAGTCCACCAACAACTTCTCTGAATTCAGTCTGACAATTCCAAGAGTATTCCTGTGTTATGACATGCTATTTCTCTTTCAATTTCCTGCAGCCAATGTGGGCTGAAGGAGAAAGATCAATTGAATTCCACAATAGCAGTGCCAAAAGCCTATCCAAGTTTCCTTCTTTCTATCCTGAAAGAGTCTCTCCAAAAGTCCTTACGAGCCAAAGATCTTCGAGGAAATCGAAAACATTGCTAAAAGATGATTCTGATTCTGAACTTGAGCCTTCTTCGAACGACAATTTAAGTGCTTACTCTTCTTCAGATTCCGAAGCCGAAATAGAGGTAATCGATACTAACTAGAAATCGATATCTTCCATGGACTGATAAACCTATGCAATTAGTTTTAATTAAATAAGGTGTTCATGTGTCTTAAAGGAAAAGAACGAAAAGTTGGCATTGTTTGAGTCTACACAGAGCCAGTCCCAAAACCAAAAGCAGCCCATTTCTCCAGAATCGAGTCGGTAAGTGATCTGAAATCCACTCTTTAACATTTCATTTTTCTTCTGAACTATCTTATATTTCTGGATTTTTCCTGTTATCAGTTCTACAGATCTTGTCATGGCTGAAATTGCTAATTCACCTGGTGGAGGAAAACACACACCACCTAAGGACTTTGTCTGTCCCATAACTAGTCACTTATTTGACGATCCAGTGACTCTTGAGACAGGTCAGACTTATGAACGTAAAGCAATCCAAGAATGGCTTGATAGGGGAAACTGCACATGCCCAATTACCCGCCAGAAGCTGCACAGTACTCAAATGCCTAAAACAAATTATGTACTCAAACGCCTCATTGCAAGTTGGCAAGAACAGAACCCCATTTCAAGTCCCATCCGGTCTGAAAACTCACACCCAGAAAGCGAGCCAGTTTTCAACGCAATAATGCGTTCAAAGTCTCCTAACAGTGTTATAAGCCAAGCCACCATTGATGGCACAGTTAGTGAGCTGCGACTAGCCATTAATAACCTTTGTATGTCAGAAATTTTGAAGGAGTCTGAAATGGCAGTACTCCGAATTGAACGGTTCTGGCAGGAAGCCAATCTGGAAGCTGAGATTCAAACTCTGCTCTCAAAACCTCCAGTTATTAATGGTTTTGTGGAGATACTTTTCAATTCTGTTGATCCGCAAGTCTTGACAGCAACAGTTTTTCTCCTGTCTGAGCTTGGGTCGAGAGATGGTGATGTGATCCAGACATTAACCAGAGTCGATTCTGATCTGGAATGTGTTGTTGCTCTTTTCAAGAAGGGCTTGATGGAAGCTATTGTGTTGATTTACCTATTAAATCCCTCTTCGATGAGCCTTATTGAGATGGACGTGGTGGATACACTATTGACAGTTATTAGAAATAAAGATGGTGATATGCCGAAAATGTGTATGAAGCCAAAAACAGCGGCAGTACTTTTGTTGGGGCACATACTTGGAAGTGCTGAGGAGATTAGTGTATCTGAAATTACTAGGAGGCTGATTACGGCAAAATTAGTTGAAAATATTGTCACCAGTTTGCAAGCCGAGTGGGCAGAGGAAAGGATAGCAGCTGTTGGTATCTTGCTGAGATGCATGCAGGTGGAAGGCAAGTGCAGGAACAGCATTGCTGATAAGGCTGAGTTGGGTCCTGTTTTGGAGAGTTTCATGGGAGCTAATGATGGAGAGCGGTTTGAGATAGTTCACTTTCTTTCTGAATTAGTTAAGCTGAATAGGTACCATTTTTCTTCAGTGTTTCCATTCTCTATGCCTGTTCACATTTGTATCACTTCCAACAAAAATGAAAGACCTATTGTGGTTTTCTCCAGAAGGACATTTAATGAGCAAATCCTCCATATCATAAAGGATGAAGGTACATTTAGTACAATGCACAACCTCCTCATATATCTACAGACTGCCCTTCAAGATCAATGTCCTTTCGTAGCTGGTCTCCTTCTCCAGCTTGACCTTCTGGTTTGGAATTCCCTCTCCCTTCCTCCCTCTCTCTTTGATAGAATGGTTTGTAGCAGTAATTTAATCCTTACTCTCTCAATTTGCAGGAAGAGCCAAGAAAGATGAGCATATACCGAGAAGAGGCAATAGATACTCTTATTTCATGTCTAAGAAATTCGGACTTCCCTGCTGCTCAAATAGCAGCTGCTGAGACAATTATGGCCCTCCAAGGGAGTTTCTCTTCTTCTGGAAAGCCCCTTGCCCGGGCTTTTCTTCTTAAACGCGCAGGACGTGACAAAAGTTTTAAATCTTTGATGAGAAAGGAGCAGCTTAGCAACATATCCAGAGAGATCCAAGAGACTTCGGTTTGCTTCAACTATGCCATTTTTGTATCTGTTTACTATTTCAATCTTTAGAATCTTCTTAGATACCTTACAGTTGTTGCTCCCTCTTTTTTTTTTTTTTTCTCCCTCTTAATCTTATTGGTACTTTCATGTTGTTTGTATTTTCAAAACGACGATATTAGAGATCTTTCCTCCTAATGTCTGTTTTATACCTATATTTTTAAGTTCCATCCACAGGAGGAAGAGAAGGCGGCAGAGGGGTGGGAAAGAAAAATGGCATTTGTTCTTGTTAGCCATGAATTTGGTTTAGTGTTTGAGGCTTTAGCAGAAGGCTTAACGAGTAGATATGCAGAGTTATCTTCAGCATGCTTTGTGTCAGCCACGTGGCTTGTACACATGCTGAACATTCTTCCAGACACAGGCATACGAGGAGCAGCTCGTGTCTGCTTGCTTAAGCACTTTATATCAATATTCAAGTCTGCTAAGGACACTGAAGATAAAGTCCTTTCCATGCTCGCTCTGAACAGCTTCATCGGCGATGCTGGTGGGTAACAATTTACGGAAAAATGAAAAGTTTACTTCAAACTTTTAGTGCGAGATACTTGAATATATTCATATAGAAATACTAATGGAAGTCTAATTGATTTGAGTTCTTTTTCCCTTGCATCAAATTGGGTGTGTATTGACACCAATTTGAATTAAGAGCATACCCTTTTCTTTATCATGCCATTTGAAGCAACAAGACCATCTGTCAGAACAGAGTCATTAAAGGCAACAGTCATACCAAACTTGAGTTCTCTCCAGGAAGGAAAATGATTGTAGAAATGGGCTAAAATATCTATTATGTAGAAGCAGAAACGTAATGTAATAGGTTCATTAGGAGAAAATAAAAAGGTCATGTCAATCAGTGTTTCTAGACAGTCAAGGTGAAATGTGAATGAGACTTATTTTTTTCCTTTGTTGATGGTTTATCTGGTCTTCATAATCCTATATCTCTGCCTACATCTTTTTTGGGATCCTATTTTGGCAAAAGAATACAGTTCTCACACTTGACATTGTAACTTCCAGAGGGGTTGCGTGATATAGCTTCCCACATGAAGGACATCTTAAAAGGTCTGAGGGAGCTCAAGAAATCCTCTACCCTGGCATTTGATATGCTGAAAGTTTTCTCGGAGGGGCATGACTCCAGTGCTGTAAGTTTCTCACACTTTACTGTATCCTATTTCAAAAAGAGGAATTGCCTAAGGCAATATTCTGTTCTTTTTGGGCGGCAGGACCTGTGGAATTATAAAGAACTAGTTCAAGAAGATTGCAGCATAAATGGAGAAGTGCTGTCAATAGTTTGCTTCAGAGACAAGATATTTTCTGGTCATTCAGATGGAACGATAAAGGTAAATGAGCCAGCCTTTTTGTATTTCCTTTGATCCTACTTTCCATGGTTTCAACTTTCAGTTTTTTTATGTAGTGTGGCTTGTGTGTGGGTCTTACAATCCTGGACAGGTTGCATTAAGTTAAAGACAGTACCTAAGTTAATATCCTTGTCATTTAAAGCACTTGAGTACAAGTATATCAGTATATAGTGTGAAGGAAAAACAGAACATAATGCAGAATGAGTATATATGAAACGGATATGTTCTGAAAGACACAAACAATTCAGTTAAAGCATAAAGTTTCCTTCAAAGATCTGTGCATTTCTCCAAGTAAAAATATTGGTTTCACATGGAGAGATGTCTGTCTCTCTTTTCAACATAACAGACAATGTCCAAGAAAGACCTACCAGTACCTTGATTCTAGTGCAACTCAGTCACACCAACTGTATTTGATTTATGCCAATATATATTGACAAATAAACTGTACTTGGACCTATATATCCCTCTAATACAATGAGAGTGGTCTCTATTATTTGGATTAATTCAAACAGATCATGAAGATATATGGTTACAATAGGGCACTAAGAAACAAGCCAGTGAATTTTGATCTGATGGCAACTTTTTACTAAATACTGAAGGTGTGGACTGGTAGAGGTAGCATTCTGCAATGTGTCCAAGAAACTCGAAAGCATACCAAGGCAGTTACTAGCTTGGCTATTCTACAGTCAGGGGATAAACTATACAGCGGTTCACTTGATAGGACTGTGAGGGTATGCTATAGTCTTTCCCTCTAAATCAGATTGGTTTTATTTGCATTATTCAAATTTTCTTATCTGTTGTGACTAGGTCTGGTCCATCGGCAGTGAAGTAATGCACTGCACACAAATGCATGATATGAAGGATCACGTCAATAATTTAGTAGTTACAAATAGCATTTCATGCTTCACTCCACAAGGAGCCGGCATCAAGGTATGATATAACATATCCATCCATTTTGCCGCTAAACATTCTATTTCTACATGGCATGGAGGACGGCTAGACCATTATTTTCATAAATTAGAATTTTTTATTGCTGTTTTCTGACTTCCTCATTCACTGACAAGAGAATCACCCCGATTATAGCCGAAAGGCCCCTGAAGTTGTTATTTGCTGAAGTGCCAGTACTCAACGTTCTTCTCATGTTGCATATGGTTTTTAAAAGTTTAATAAAATCTTGCATCTTGGGCTATGGTTCATTCCAAAGGAAATTGTAGGGATATGTAACTGATTTATGTAGCTTGCTATTCTTATATCAGGTACACTCATGGAGTGGAGAATCCAAATTGTTAAATCCAAACAAATATGCAAGGTGTTTGGCCCTTGTAAATGGGAAATTATATTGTGGATGCCAAGATAATAGTATTCAGGTATGAAATTGTCTTTATCTTATCTACATCCATTACCACTGTTCATGTTCCTTCTTTACTTTTTCTTTTTTCTTTCTGGTGTCGATTGTTTATATTTAATTGTCTTTATCTTTCAGGAAATTGATCTAGCCACTGGAACACTGAGAACAATTCAAAGTGGCTCCAGAAAATTATTGGCGAAAGCAAATCCCATCCATGCAGTGCATGTTCGTGATGGGCTAATATATTCAGCCAGCTCTTCCTTAGATGGAGCAGCTGTAAAGGTACTGCTTATCTAAAAAACAAAAAGAAAAGATATTAGATACAAAAAAAATTATAACTTCCCAAAAAACAGAGTAGAATGTTTTTTTAATAATCCCCACTTTTCTGTCTCATGTTAGATGATCAAGTGTCCATTCTAAAGCAAATGAGAAGTAAAAAAATTTCACAATAGGAGTTACATAAAACTAAGTTCCTTGTTTATACAACTAATAATATTTGGTTTTATGTGGCAAAAGATTTGGAGTGCTTCAAATTACAGTATGGTTGGATCGATACCATCTGCATTGGAGGTGAGGGCCATGGCCATAAGCTCAGAACTGATATATTTGGGCTGCAGAGGGGGGATTGTGGAAGTTTGGTGCAGAAAGAAGCATATTAGAGTAGAAAAACTACAAACTGGTTCAAATGCTAGAGTTCTTTGCATGGCTCTTGATGCTGTTGAAGAACTTTTGGTCATTGGAACATCTGATGGTAAAATTCAGGTAAAATATTCTTGTTCATCTCAATATTCATAGAGGAAAGTATTAGGTAAAAGGCACTTTTTCAACATTCAGATTCTGTCAACATATCAATTTGTATTATAACAAATAGGGATGACAAAAATAAAGTCGATTCACTAGATTCGCCATCTAACAACAGTAGCATTTCTCTTGGTGTGCAGGCATGGGGACTGACCTAGATGAGGAGTATCACATTCAAATGCACAATTGTAAACTTCAAATCATCAATTCACATTCTTTGGGTTCTACAAATAAGCTTCTCCGATGGGAGTTATTCTTGAGAAATGTATATGGATCAAACTATGATAACCTTTGTTCTTTCATTCATTGCCCATTTAACTATAATGGCTCTTTGTACCATTGCACAGAAACTGACTTATGTATGCTGAAATAAAAGAAAGAGCTTGAATCTATCTTCTATCAAATGTTCCTTGTTAATCTGCTTTTCTTTTTTTTTTGGTTTGCGGTGTACAATATATATTGCAAACAAGGGGAGATTCCTTGTATGTTATTTGAACTGTTTAAGATGGAGTTGATCACAAGTATTGGGTACACATACAGTTGTAAAAAACCCAGCGAAGAATCAAATTGTAATGTTCTTTCTATTCTAGTGGTGTTAGGTATAATCCCCAACAGAGATAAAGGCAAAACTTGATCCGACGTCTCTGGTACCACATTCAACCAACCTTAATCAGTTTTCCTTTATATAATTGAAACCAAAACAAACATGTATTGCATACAGCTAGCAGTTTCTCTATTGTCGGTGTGTAGCCGGCCCAAGTTATGTTCCGGTAGTCCTTAACTTTACCCCAGGCTCACAGTCAAGCCAGGGCTAGATTCTTCAGAGTTCAGATGGTAAATGTCAAAAAAAAATAAGGTAACTACAAGCTTGAGGAGGGCTGTTTCATTGTTAGTTACCTAATCTTGTCAATCAGACCACATATCTGTTGAAATGAACATATGATTTAGACTTCATGATCAGCTGAAATCTCAAGAGACTCTAGTTTGACAACAAAGAGGAAGAGAAACCACAATGAGCTGAGCCTGAGCCAACAATGTAAATATGTTCAGCATAGCCTAAAATATTTCAATTTCGATAGCAATGTCCAACCGTCCAAGAAATAGCATAGTGGCATGTAGGATTAATTCTAAAAAAGCGCACAATTACTTGTCTCAACTATCCTCTCTGTTTCAAATGTGTAAGACATTGTTAATATTTATTAGACATCAACTTCAAGTTATATGGTTGAAAGCAGTGTTTGTTTCCCTCTATTCTTATATGCAGAGGCCATATCCAAATATATGAGTCAAATGATACCAAAGACACCAACATGACCAATTAAACAGAGGTTTGTTAGCACTCTCATGCATGCGTACTCGTGATATTATAAACAAAAAAAGAGTTATAGTACACTTATAATAATTTCCATCACTATTACAAACTAGCATGCTTCCTTAATTACTCTCATGATTTCATCAAAACTTAGTCATGAAAATTACATGGCAATTTGTTATACCTAAAATTTTGTATTCAGCACAAAGTATATAGGTCTTCTGCGATTCTTTGTGTTTGATATCAAAGAATTCTATGGTTTTCCCCAAAAAAAAAAATATGCTAAATGGATGCTTCTCTCTCACATCACTAAAATGACTGAAATTTATGGTTTCTCATCCTCTTGTTATTTTGCTATTCTTGTGCTGCATTTGCAGGGTTTGCCATATTTCCATAAGTTATTTGAATTCAAACACAACCTTAAACAGTGGAAGCAGTATCTTGGAGAAACCATATTCAATTTTCTGCAGCAATATGCTGCTTCCTATTTAACACTTCTTTGACAACATTGACAATAGAATGAAACTATGAAAGCAATCAGATTAGTTAGAAGATGAACCAAATCTATACCTACAAAAAGCACTAGTGGCTCAATGGCCAATAAAATAAGAGCCACGATAAGCATGCATGTTTCTTCTACGATTTGCTTGGATATGAATCTCGTATCAAATTCATCATGTCATTTTCCCCTACTATATGATTGTCATCATCATTATCATCCTGTTTTATTTATCATATCGATGATTTGGGTCTGCAATCTTCTTTATACATTTCATATTTGTCCCGGAAAACAGTGGTCAACCAAAAGCTTTATAAATGCAGATCTAGGACTAGATATTAACCACAAAAAATTAAATAAACAACTTATGTGATCCACCAAAACAACAGTGTGGCAGTAGTGAGAGTAACTATTTACTGAAAGATACTGGAATATACAAATAAACTAAAGTTAATCATCGGTGTCATATATATATATAACTGAATCGCCCCACCGCAAGTTATGGGTACTTTTCTATATAAAAACATTGTTAGAAATTGGACCATTACCCCCTATGGCACCAATATTTTCCTTGTAAATTTTGATGCTTTTACATGTCATGATACCACCATTACATAATGTCCAACAGGGCAAGTTTTTGATGCCCAAACACTCTTAGATAAAGGTATGTCACTACAAAGAAGATTTATTATTATATGGTTCCCATTTTTTTCCCCCTCTATTGATCATTTTGCATCCAACACTTGATAGAGCTGTAGCAAAATTTTAAATCAATTAGTGTGAACACGGAGATACATCCAAACAGAAATTAGTACAAGTCAATAGGAATTTGATTTTTGGTAGTCCATGTACCAAAACATTAGCTAAAACCAGATGGGTAGTGTCAGTGATAACTTCCACATATGTAGTTAATGGCATGAGAGACATATTGTTTTGCAAAATATATGTATTAAAGACTATATAAAAGTGCCTTTTTGCATTACTGTGAAGCACATACTTATACAGGACAAGCAAAAATCATTTGTTCCTCCTATCCTCTATTTGTGGTTTGAAACACAAAGCTCTCTCTCTCTCTCTCTCTCTCTCTCTCTCTCTCTCTGTGTGTGTGGCAGCAAAACAGTCCTCACATTGGTTGTGAAACAAAGGATGGAGATTTCTTCAGATCCAGTGAAGACTCCTCAACAGGTCTCAAGAGGAAAAGGAGGCCTAAGGACTATGCCTTTTGTGATAGGTGATCTCTGAGGATTCTGCTTATAATGTTACAAGCAAAGTCTTAAATTTAGACACAACAAAGTTGTTTTCCTGCACCATTTTTGACCTTTTATAGTCAAAACTACCACTATTCTAACAATTGTTTCATAAATCATGATTTTGTATTTGAATTGAACGCAACATGGAAGGATAGAATTAGACGCAACAGTTAGGTATTGTTTTTTTATGTTATCTCATATTGTGCCATTTTCATTTGCACAGCAAATGAGGCATTTGAAAGGGTTGCAAGTTTTGGGCTCCAGGCAAATATGATTTTGTACCTAAAAGAGGAGTATCACTTGACTAACGCAACCGGAGCTAGCATTTTGTTCTTGTGGAATGCAATAACAAATTTCCTGCCTGTCTTGGGGGCTTTTCTTTCAGATTCTTACTTGGGTCGGTTCCGAGTGATTGGACTGGGATCAATTGTTTCTCTACTTGTAAGAATATATTTCCATGAAATTCTCCATTATTTTTCACTTGTGCATGCATATACACTAGAAGACTTCATATTTGAAGTTCATTTTGAAATTCAAAGGCTTTATTTTGTGATTGGAATCAACTTCAAGGCAGTGATTGAACTTCCTCTATAAGACTCAATATTGAAGTTTCTTTAGTTGTGTGTAAGAATATTGACTTAAAGCAATTCAACTGCAAGAAAAGATCCCTAGCCTTCAATTTTACATGCACAATCACTTCAAACTCACTCTATATTTTGAAATACAGGCTGAAAAAGTTCAATTTTAACATTGGGATCATTCTAGGAAACATCAGAAATCATTATTCCTTGTAGTTGATTTCATATTACACTTGTATACATTTAAAACACGTTCATCATATTATAATTCACAACTTTCACAATTTTCCTACTCTTATTCTCCCACAGTTTAGAAACTCTTTATAGAACCCTGAGGCTAAGCTGGACTATATTGTTGTCATAGGGAATGGTTGTGCTGTGGTTCACAGCCATTTTTCCACGAGCAAGGCCTCCCCATTGCCACCTGGATACAGATATTTGTGCATCACCCAAGCCGGCTCAGCTAGGACTTCTCGTGTTATCATTTGCCCTAATGTCCATTGGAGCCGGGGGCATTAGGCCATGTTCTTTGGCCTTTGGCGCGGATCAATTTGACAAGCCCGATAATCCCAAAAATGAAAGGGTCATACAGAGCTTCTTCAACTGGTATTATGCAATGGTGGGAGTAGCTGTCATGATTTCGGTGACAGTTATAGTTTATATTCAAACTGCAGCAGGTTGGATAGTCGGTTTTGTGGTTCCTGTAGGGCTTATGTTCTTCTCTACTGTCATGTTCTTCTTGGGATCTCCCCTTTATGTTAAGATAAAGGCAAACAAGAGCTTGATCACTGGTTTTGCTCAAGTCATAGTAGCAGCTGTGAAGAACAAACACCTTGCTTTCCCACCAAAGGATTCTGACCATGGGTTGTATCATCACAAGAAGGGTTCAAAGCTTGTTGCACCAACAGAGAAAATAAGGTATATGGCAACAATATAGCACTAATATCATCACCATTTTCACATCACATGTTTATATTAACATAGTCAAATAATAATCTATACTAGAATTTGGCACCATTTTGAATGGTTTTTTACTTGTCATAACCTATAGATAGCGATATAATTAATCGCCCCTTATAAAATGAAATAAAGTTAATTATTCACGTAACCCTTCCTCCATCCAAAGGTATCCCATGTTGACAAACAGACAGATTGATGCCTGTGATGTTGTGAGAATAATACAATCCAATCATGAGCCGGACAGCAGAAATTTTTGCAGAAGACTAGGGCGGGAAGTCAAAAATAAGGCTTATAGTGCTAGCATAGTTCAGTACTTTCTAATTATAAGTGTAGCAGTACTATACGCATACGTAAAACCCAATTATAATTGTTCGGTTAGGAATAGAAGAAGGTCATTCTAGATCATGTTAAGTGGAAACCTCATATGATTTTAAGTTTCAACAAGTGATATTAGCTAAAGTATATATGTTCATCTATTTCGGTAACTCTTGATTTGCATTTAGGAACTGGCATGGTCCTTTCCAAGAATTCACCATACTTAGCTATGGAAATTTGTTGACTAGATATGAAATTTTTTTTTTTTTTTTTTTGCTTTATTTTAGGTTTCTGAATAAAGCTTGCATCATTGAAAACCCAGAGAAAGACTTAAATGTCGATGGCACGGCCCTAAATCCATGGAATCTATGCACAGTTCAACAAGTGGAAGAACTCAAAGCACTGGTCAAAGTACTCCCTCTCTGGTCTGCCGGCATCATGATCACAGTGACCTTCAGCCAGGCAGCATTTCCAGTTCTCCAGGCTAGTACCATGGAGAGGCACTCCACCAAAAACTTCAAAATTCCAGCAGGCTCCTTCAGTGTTTTCGCAATCCTAGCTATGACAATTTGGGTAGTTCTCTATGACCGAGTCCTCGTTCCTTGGATATCAAAGTACACCAAACGCCCCCGAGGCCTTACCCTCAAGCAACGAATGGGGATTGGCCTACTTCTCTCCTGCATAGCCATGGCAATATCGGCATTGGTGGAGAGAACTCGAAGAGGTAGAGCAATCAATGAAGGACTGGTAGATCATCCCTATGGAATAGTAAAGATGTCAGCAATGTGGCTAGTTCCACAACACTGCTTGATTGGAATAGCCGAGGCTTTTAATGCAATTGGACAGATAGAATTCTATTACTCTCAGTTCCCCAAGAGCATGTCTAGCATTGGAGTTGCTCTTTTCACACTCGGAATGGCTATTGGAAACTTGATAGGAAGTCTCATAGTGGGAATTCTTGATCATGCATCCACAAGAGGGGGCAATGCGAGTTGGGTATCGAACAATCTCAACAAGGGTCACTATGACTATTACTATTGGATCCTTGGAGTTTTGAGTGTTGCCAATTTCTTCTACTTTCTTCTGTGCAGTTGGGCATATGGTTCCGAGGAAAAAAATGTTTGGACTGATGGGGAAGGCAAGAAAGACGAAGAAACTGCTAGGCCAATGGGCTCCCCCATGGTAGTATTGTCTGTTTGATTTGTAGTTCTTTGCTCAGTAGCTTGTTAGCTGAACATTGTACAAGCATTAGTGTGTTGTTGAAAGGTATGAAGATCTCATACAACATAAGGTTTGGATCCTAGCTAGTTGATGGGGGACACCTTTTTTTTCTTCTTCTTCTTTTGATTTTCTAATAATTAACAAACATATATACCAACACATACACACACCCAAACAACAAGAAAGAAGCACACCTCCTATTCATCAATCTAGTATAAAAGTGCCTTTTTAAGACATAATTGCTTCAAAATGAGTGATATGCCTATAGTTCTAAAGGTTTTATGTTACATAAAACACCAACTTAACTTAAATTTAAAAAAAAAATCACAAAAGGTTTTCAATGCTAGAAATTATTTTAAAGGATTTAAATTTTATTATTCTTCACACTGTTAAGACTAGAATGCTAAATTTTTTGAAGATCTTGGGTTTAATGGAAGTCGTTTTCCTCAATCCATAGACTCCGGAAAAGTAAATTAAGAACTCAACTGACAAAAAAATAATAATAATTGGGGAAGTGGTTCTCTTTTCAAATTGTATACCGAGCATTATTAAATAGCAACCAATACATGACAACCACTACGTACGGAACAAATTTATGTAGATCATCCTCAAAGGTAAGGAATCAGTGAAATTTAGTGCTATCTTGTATAATTACAAGAATAGAGAATCGTTGAGACTAGAATGCTAAATGTTTTGGGATCTTGAATTAGTGAAAGTCGTTTTCCTCAATCCATAGAGCCTAGAAAAGTAAGGAACTCCCCTGATAATAAAAAAATTAATAATAATTCGGGAAGTGGTTCCCTGTCAAATTGTATGCCAAACATTATTGAATAGCAACCAATACATGGGCAACCACTATATAAGGAACAAATCTATGGAGATCCTCAAAGGTAAGGAATCGATACAATCTAGATTATCTTGTATATTTACAAGAGTCTAACTTTGATCTTGGACTTAACGATGATCTACTCGTTTTCACGAACCATAAATATAGAGAATTCCACATTATAATATATTGCCATAAAGGAAGTGAAGGAATATATAGCTATAAATGAAGTTTAAGATTTCGCAGATTTACCAATAGAAACTCTTCGAGTAACATTGAATAAGATAAGGTCAAAAAAAAAAAAAAAAGAATTGATTATCTGGGGATATTCTCTCCAGTTTCTAAGGACAAATCACTTATGATAATTGTAAGTGAAATTTTTCGGGAAGGCTAGGCCGAACTCTCAAGCCCAAAATTGGATGAGTCCAAGCGTCTCCTGCAAGACAAACGGGATAGGATGGGTCGACCCGTAATGGGCCGATCACACTCCGAAGATTAAGTTAACAAGCTTAATCGATGAAGATCAATGAAATTTGTCAATACTTGGAGTTCACTGTCCATACCTGGCTCTGGATGCCTTGGGTATTTATAGAACCTTTGAGGGAGTGTGTTCTGCCTTAGCCTACCAGCAGGCTCTCATGGCCTGCTGGGTAGGCATCATCATTGACGCTGCCTGATTACTTACAGAGTTTGGCGTACTGTCGTGGGGGATTTCGGCTGACCGGACGTGCACGTTGACGTCGCGTGGGCAGCCGCTTGCGCATTAAATGCGAGTCAACTCTGCATTTAATGCGCAAAGACCGCTAGCGGTTTGGGCCCTCCTTTCGTGGTTTGGGTTGTGCTGCGAAGGAGGTCGGCAGTCAAGGCTAGCCTTCTAATTCTGATCTAGGCTACAAAGCAACCCCAACTTTAACTTGCGCAGATTGGGCCTCACCCATTGGGTTGGGCCGGGGGTTATTCCCTCACAATTGCCCCCCAGCCATTGTGTCATTTGGGATTCTGAAACGGCCAAGGGCTGTAACAGTCACCCGGCCACATAAATGGCGGGGATTTTAAAAGATTCATTGGTGGGGTGTTATTTGAATCAACAGCCGATGTGACGCTTCAGCAGAGCGTCATGATTAACGCCGTTTTACCGTGTACGAATCGACGGCTCTAGTGTGTATAAAAGAGCAATGCCCTAATCAGTTGGAAGACACTTGCTCTTTTTCCTTTGCCTTCTGAATAACGTGTACGTCAGTTGTTTCGGCACCCACCACTGTAAGTGTCCTTTGAGCCCGCAACTCCTTTGCTCTTCTCTGTATTCTGTGTTTTGACGGTTGCCCCCCAATGGAGTCCCATCTTCGTAAAATGTTAGATGGTCCGTTGGCTCTGGCCGCGTTTAGGGCGAGGTTTGATGTCCCGGATGAAATTGGCTTAAAGCTGGTCGATCCTGAGGACTATCGCATGGGTGAGACCGAGAAGGGTGTGCCGTTCCCAGTCATTGCTATCATGGAAGGGGGACTTAGGTTTCCCCTCCACCCTCTTCTTCATAAATTCATAGTAAAAAATAAAGTGTCACCCTCCCAGTTAGCATCGAACGTGTATAGGATCTTTTTCGGCATGCTAGAAATAAATCGGCGCCTGGGTGTGAACCTAGGCCTTGCCGAACTGGACTACTGCTACACTCTTTGTAAAGTCGGAGGTAGTTACAAGGTTTACCTCCGGGCAGTAAAAAAGTCCTTAGAGTTAGTGAAGTGTCTGCCTTCCTTAGGGAAGGGCGTCGACGACGTTAGGGTCTAGGTAACCGGTCCGTGGGAGTTCGGCAACGTTCCTGAGAAGGATAGACCGGCGGTTCGATGCCCTAGAGTGCCCGTCGAACTAGGTTTGATATCGATCTCTCACACTGTGCGTCATTTTAAATTTCAATTTGTAGCAAAACTGACTCTCGAACTTTTTGCAGACACAAGGAAGCAGACGAAAGCTCGCGACTGGTTAGTCAACTCTGACGACCTCAACAAGATTTTGAACTACGTCGGGGAAGGTCGATTGAAATACGTGGCTCGGGCTGCACATATTTTGCTCTCCTACCCACTGCAATACTCAACGTTCACTGCCGAGACAGGTGTTCCCCAGAGTATACTTGCAAGATTAGCGGACGAAGATACCGAAGGAGACTTCGAAGAGATCCCCACCGGAATAGCGATCGAAAGGGCGCGCATCCCTATAGGAGTGATAGTCGCGGTCGCTCCTCCATTGGCATCATCTGGTGAAGAACGGCAAGAAGCGCGAACGAAATCACACAGCTCGACATCCAATTCTTCTCCGTACATTACACCCGACCGCCGAGTTGAAATACCTGCAGGAACAAGTGATTCGAGCCCATCCCCCGACGAAATGGACGGAATGAGTCTGAAGGAAAGAATGTTCGCTTTTGCGGGCCAGCCGCTAAGGTCGGCCACCCCTACTCCTGTCAAAACTCCTCCAACCGTGCCGGTGATAACCCCCGTGGAGGAAGCCCCTCCCGTGCAACAGAGGCCCGAGACTCGGCAACAACGAAAGAGGAGGCCCGATGTCACTCCAACTCCAACGCCCAAAAAGCAGAAAGGCAAAGGCGTGGTGGACGAGGTCGGCAAGACTGTGACCATTACTCCGGACATTCTCAGCCATCCCATGGCGACAACGGATTCTATGATCGACCAGCCCGAGGTTGCATTTGGTGTGATTAAGAGCGTCCTTCAGAAAAAGGACGTGGCGAAGCTGGGTGAAGCAAGCGACTCAGCTGTTTTTATGGGCACTTTTCATGACTCGATACTGGTAAGTCGGCACTGACTTTTTCAATGATTACGAACTTTTTAGACATTCGCTCTAAAAAGCGACCTTCTCTTATCTGTGTAGGACTATCTGAATTCCTTGGAGGCGATGATGCGCTTCCAAAAGCTTGCCGAGGTTCACCAGGAACTTATTGAAGAGCACGGCCGTTTAAAGCTTGAGTGGATCGAAGCAAACAAGGAGCGGATCACATTCAGGAAACAGGCCGAACACGCTTCCAGCGAGCTTTTGCTGATGAAAGCCAACTTTGAAAAGAGAGACAAGGAACTTGCCGACCTCGAGAAGAAGTTCGATGTGCAGTCCGTAGATCTACACAATGCAACTGAGGAGGTGGAGGCCCTTAACACTGAAGTGGCCAAGCTAAAGGTGGAAGAAGAGGCCACACTGAAGAAGGGTGAAGAGAGGGGGGCCAAGCGTTTGGCTGAAGAGATGATGGACCTTAGTCACACCATATTCCGACAGGGTTGGAATGGTGCCCTTGTCGTTGCAGAGCTGGATAAAGCCTCCGACGTGTGGGGTCTTTGCCCGGACTACTTCGATACTACCGAGGACGGCGTCGTCTGTCCAAAGAAAGTGCTGGCAAATGCCCAATACAAACGGGAGCTTATCTTGAAAGCCGCGGCCGAAGAAGCTGCTGCTAAGAAGGAGAGAGCTGAAAAATTGAAGGCCGCAGCTGAACCCTCCGAGGATGTGGAAGAGATTTCGCCAGGGGTAATTTCGCAGCCGGGGGAGAAGTCGGCATAGTTGTTCTTTCTTTTTCTTAATTTTTTGTAACCATCAATGCCTTTTAATGAGAAAAACTCGTTTTGTTGTTTATTACTGAATCTGCCTTATCTGATTTTGCTGTGGATTGAATTTGCCGTATCTGATTTTGTCGTTTACACTTGGCTTCTTTCTTTGGCCAACCTGTCCAAATTGGACAGGACCAAGTTTATACACTTGGTTTTTATTTTGGCCTTCTTTGGCCGACCTGCCCAACTTGGACAGGACCAAGTTCTTACACTTGGTTTTTATTTTGGCCTTCTTTGGCCGACCTACCCAACTTGGACAGGACCAAGTTCTTACACTTGGTTTTTATTTTGGCCTTCTTTGGCCGACCTGCCCAACTTGGACAGGACCAAGTTTTTACACTTGGTTTTTGTTTTGGCCTTCTTTCGCCGACCTGCCCAACTTGGACAGGACCAAGTTTTTACACTTGGTTTTTGTTTTGCACAGAATGCTCAGAGTAGATTCCTTTGAATAGCTTCATTTTCATTGATTCTTCAGCAGAGCTTTACACATTTCATGGACTGTTACAATGCATGGAGCTTTGTATTACTGGTAGAACTTCCTCAAGTTGGTTGCATTCCATGGTTGCGGTAATTGTCGCCCTTCTTCGATGGTCTCCAGCCTGTCTGCGCCAATGCCGACCTGGGATGTGACTCTATAAGGGCCTTCCCAGTTTGGGCCGAGCATTCCATCTGCCGCCTTCTTGGTTGCCCCTAACACTTTTCGTAAAACTAGATCCCCTAGAGGGAAGCTTCACGGGCGGACCCATTTATTGTAAAAGCGTTTTAGCTATCACTGATATTCTGTCAGCCTGATCAAGGCGGTTTCCCTTCTTTCCTCGACGAGATCCAAGTCTCTTGCAACCGTCTGTTCGTTGAGACCTGTGTTAAAAGCTGCCGACCTGATAGTTGGTAGCCCGACTTCCAATGGGATGACTGCTTCCACCCCGTATGCCAAGGAGAACGGGGTTTCTCCGGTAGACCTTCTTGGGGTTGTTCTGTAGGACCACAAAACATTGGGTAGCTCCTCCGTCCACTTTCCTTTGGCTTTTTCCAGTCGTTTCTTAACCCCGTTGAGCATGGTTTTATTTGAAATCTCGGCCTGCCCGTTGCATTGGGGGTAGGCCGGTGTTGGGTAATAGTTTCTGATCCCCAATCCTTCGCAAAATGATCTAAAGACGTTGCCATCAAACTGGGTGCCGTTATCTGATACAATGGCACGGGGCAACCCGAATCTCGTGACAATGCTCTTCCATACGAACCTTTTGGCATCAATTCCCTGATGTTTGATAAAGGTTCCGCTTCCACCCATTTGTAAAGTAGTCAATTGCTACAATGAGAAACCTTTTGTTGCCCGAAGCTCGGGGCAGAGGGTCCACGATGTCCAGTCCCCACTGAGCGAAAGGCCACGGACTGGTGATGGTAGCAAGATCCTCAGCTGGCTGATGGATGATGGGGGAAAACCTCTGACACTTGTCACACTTCAGGATGTACTGGGCTGCATCCTTCTGCATGTAAGGCCACCAACATCCCTGTGAGATGGCTCGGTGTGCTATCGATTTTCCGCCGACATGACTTCCACATATACCCTCGTGAATTTCGTACAAGACGCCCTGTACTTGGTCCGGATGGACGCAATGTAAATATGGACCTGTAAAGGAACGTCTGTAAAGCTCCTTACTTGGTGACAGCCAATACCTGAGAGATGCATGTTTGATTCGCCGAGCTTCAGCCTTATCGTCTGGTAGCTTGTCTGCGTCAAGGTAAGAGATGATTGGGTCCATCCATGATGGTCCCAACTTTTCTGCTGTTAGGGCTTCCTCCTCCTCTCGAAAGATGCTAGGCTTGGCGAGGGTTTCTACGTTGATCGTCCTTTTCGAACCAGATTTCAGAGCTGTAGCCAAAGTTGCCAAGGCATCCGCATGTGAGTTGTTGTCTCGGCTGATCTGTCGAAGCTTGTAGCTTTTAAATTGGCTGAGTAGTTCCTTGGCTTTTGCTAGGTACTGCGTCATTCTGTCGTTTTTTGCTACGTATTCCCCTGTAATTTGGTTTACGACAAGTAAGGAGTCCGAATATATGACGATTTCAGGAATTCGAAGTTCAATGGCTCGACGTATTCCGGCAAGCAAGGCCTCGTATTCTAACTCATTATTGGAGGCAATGAACTCGAGCTTAATGGCTTGTTCGATGGTTAGACCGTCTGGTGTGATGAGTACAATGCCTGATCCTGCCCCCCGGTCATTGGAAGCTCTATCTACGTAGAGTTTCCAATGATCGTTTGTTCCCAAAGGTCCAGGGGGAGTTCGTGTTATGGTTGGCCAGTTGCTGGAGTCTGTTCTATTTCTGGTAGTATTTCGACAAAGAATTTGACAACAAAGTCTGCAAGAACCTGCCCCTTCACTGCCGATCTAGGTTAGAACTTGATGTCAAACTCCCCTAGTTCCACAGCCCATTTTGCAATTCTTCCAGAGAAGTCGGCCTTCCTTAGAAGAGGTTTGAGTTGGTGGTTAGTGAGGACGTTGATGGTGTGAGTTCTGAAGTAATGCACCAACTTGCGGGATGCCACTATCAGTGCGAGTGTCAGTTTTTCGAGGGGTAGGTCCCTGCTCTCGGCTCCGAGAAGGGTTTTGCTGACGTAATAGACCGGGAATTATTACCGGTTTTCTTGCCTGAGTAGGACGGCGCTGACTGCATGGTCTGACACTGCAAGGTAGAGGAAAAGTTCCTCATGCTGGACAGGGGTGGAGAGTAAGGGTGGTTTGGTTAGGTAGATTTTTAGATCGGCAAGGGTAGAGTCACACTCTGGGGTCCACTCGAACCGTTCTTATTTTTTTAGGCGCTGGAAGAAGGGTCGGCACCTGTCCGATGAATGGCTGATGAATCTGTTGAGCGCGGCGGCCATTCCTATCAATCTCTGAATCTCTTTGGCATTTCTTGGAGCTTGAATACTCTGAATCGCACTAATCTGCCGTGGGTCCACTTCAATGCCCCGATGTGTGACCAGGAACCCCAGAAACTTGCCCGAGCTAACCCCGAAGACACACTTTGAAGCGTTCAGCTGCATTTTGTAGTCCTTCAGGATGCATAGTACCTCCTTTAGGTCCGCCAAGTAGGTGTTGCTCAGTTTGCTTTTTACCACCATGTCATCGATGTAGACCTCGACAGTTCTGCCGAGCTGCGTCTTGAACTTCTTTGTGACCAGTCGCTGATATGTAGCTCCGGCGTTCTTCAGGCCAAAGGGCATAACCCTATAACAGTAAATACCCCTTGGAGTGATGAAGGTCGTCTTCTCTTGGTCGTCGGGGTGGAGTGGGATCTGGTGGTATCCTCGGTAAGCATTCAGGAAACTCATCCTTCCGAAGCCGGCGGTTGCATCCACAAGCTGGTCAATTTTGGGCAGGGGGAATGGATCTTTGGGGCATGCTCTATTGAGATCAGTGAAGTCCACACAGACCCTCCACTTTCCGTCCTTCTTTTTTACAACCACTGTATTTGATAACCAGCTTGGGTAGTTGATTTCCCGAATGGCCTCAGTTTCCAAAAGCTTCTCTGTTTCCTCCAAGACAATGTCCACATGCTGGGTAGCTGCCCTTCTCCCCTTTTGGACAACAGGTCGGCAGTTTGGGTTAACATTCAGGCGATGACAAGCAAAGTTAGCGCCAATCCCAGGCATATCATAAGGGGTCCAGGCGAACACTTCCAGGAAGTTCGTCAACAACTCGATAAGGGACTTTTCCTCTCGTTTAGACAAAGAGGTGCCGATGACGAAGTATTTGTCTCCTCGCCAATCAATGTATATCTTCTTCAGGTCCTCCACAGCTTTGTTTTCGAGTGTCTGTCCCACATCATCAATAGTGGGGGTGTCTTTATGCAGCTCCATCATCTGCACTTTCTCAAGTTTTGTCTTTGTCGCACATGCTGTTAGAAAACATTATTTAGCAGCCACTTGGTCTCCCCTGATTTCTCCAACACCCGCCGGGGTCGGAAACCGAAGCAGCTGATGGTATGATGACGGAACGGCCCTCATGAGGTGCAACCAGGTTCGTCCCATGATGGCATTGTAGGGGGATGGTACGTTAACTACTAGGAATTCGGTTTGCAATGTGATTCCGCCGGCTGTTACAGGAATTGTCACCTTTCCCATTGGCCAAACTGGGTTCGTGCTGAATCCGACCAATGGGTTAAGTGACTGTTGGAGGTCGGACTCGTTCAGTCCCAATTGCTTGAAGAGGCTGTAGTACATAACTTCGGATGAACTCCCATGGTCAATGAGCAATCTTTTGACGTCGCAGTCCACCATTCTTAACGTAACCACCAAAGCATCATTATGAGGGATCTGCACTCCCACGAGATCCTCGTCGGTGAAAGAGATTGGTACGTGGCCACTGCCGACTTTTGCTTTCTTGCTGGGTTGTTGTACCTGCATCACTTCCCTCAAGTGTGCTGCTTTCTGTATCTCGGCTCTGTACCTATGTGGGTTGACGATTCCTGACTCAGTCGAACCGTGCAACACGTTGATTATCCGAACCGGCCTTGATTCTGGTTCTTTCCGAGCTGCGTCTTCTACCCACGGTTGCTCAGCTTCATTCTTTGTCTTCTCTCGATCAATGAATTGATCGAGGTGGCCTGCTTTGGCCAAGTCTTCCAAGTGATTTTTCAGATACCGACATTGCTCTGTCTTATGTCCCTTCTCGCAGTGGTATGAGCAGAATCTCTTCTGGTCTCAGGTCGCCGGGTCTCCTCCCAACTTTGGTAGCCATTTGAAGAATGGCTTATCACGAATCTGGAGCAATATTTTATAGATGGGGCCCTTAAAGACTGTGTAGACCCCCTCAGTTACCCTTTTTCCTCGACTGATGTCTTCTGACCAGGGCTTCTTGGCATCCTTCTTATTTGTCTTCTCAGCTGCAGCGTCGACCTTGGTTGACGCCACCTGGGGTACGTCTTCGTCCAGCCGTGCATAGCGCTCGATCCTGAGCATTAGCTCCTGTATCGTAAGAGCTGGTTTCTTCATTAAGGACTGTCGCAAGCGATGCTCCCTGGGAAGGCCAATCTTGAACTGAGTGACAGCTAATTGTTCGCTGCACTCGTCAATTTCGTTATAAGCTTCCCAGTAGCGTCGGGCGTATGCTCACAATCCTTCTCCTTCCTCTTTTCGTAATGTCAGCAAGAAATCAACCTCCTTTGGCTGTAAGCTATTTGCTATGAAACGAGCTGTAAAAAGCTCGGCTAGTTGCCTTCAGCTGGAAACGGACTTAAGTGGCAATTTGTCGAACCACCGTAAAGCCACACTTCCCAGGCTGGAGGGGAAGATTCGACACATCAGCATCTGGTCACTGCACCACACTACCATGAGCTGTTTGTAATGCCGAACATGGTTAATTGGGTCGGACTTCCCATCATAGAGGGTGAACTTTGGTGGGGTGAATTTTCGAGGAATTGGATGGGATTCAATCTCCTCAGTGAATGGCGTGGATGCAATCTGATCAAGGGCTTTTCTCATCAGGTCATGGGTTGTGCGCTCCTTAGTTTGCTGCCTTCTATCCTCCTGTTTTTCGTTATACCACTTCTCCCAATCTTCCTTTTGCCGATCTCCTTTAGCTGGACTGTTATTCGACGGAGTTTTGCTCCTTTCCCTCCGCCGACCTGTGCGCCTGTTAACGCAACGCCCAGTACTAGGGGTGTAACTTCCCCTTACCGGCGGCGTTGGTTCGTCCTCGGCCCCAACAACCTGCTCCCGATCTGGGGACCCTTCTCTCCCACGCCCATTTTTGCCAAAGAATGCCTCCCTCATGGCCCAAACCTGGGAGGTGAGGTAGGCTATCTCTTCTTCGCGCCGCCGAATTTCCCTTTCTGCTGCACGGAGCGTATCCTCACTCGGGACCCACCCACTAGAGGGCGACGGGGCCAGGTTCCGAGGATGGTTCCTGCAAAAATTTCTGTCCCTGACATAACCCGTGTCCCTCCGCATTTCGTCTGGTGCTTCCTGGTGGCTTTCAGCGGGCGTTTGTATCTCCGACCTTAGTGTCCTCCTTCTTTGCCGATCTACTAGTGTAGATTGGCAATGCGCTGAGTTAGTCGGGTCTCTACTGGAGGAGGCTCCGAAGCCTCTCCCGTCGTAGTTTTCTCCCCTACGTCTCTAGTTGTCTAGACTCATGGTTTTTCTAAGTCTTCCCACAGACGGTGCCAATTATAAGTGGGATTTTTCGGGAAGGCTGGGCCGAACTCTCAAGCCCAAAATTGGATGAGTCCAAGCGTCTCCTGCAAGACAAACGGGTTAGGATGGGTCAACCCGTAATGGGTCGATCACACTCCGAATATTAAGTTAACAAGCTTAATCGATGAAGATCAATGAAATTTTTCAATACTTGGAGTTCACTGTCCATACCTGACTCTGGATGCCTTGGGTATTTATAGAACCTTTGAGGGAGTGTGTTCTGCCTTAGCCTACCAGCAGGCTCTCATGGCCTGCTGGGTAGGCATCATAATTGACACCGCCTGATTACTTACAGAGTCTGGCGTACCGTCGTGGGATATTCCAGCTGACCGGAAGTGCACGTTGACGTCACGTGGGCAGCCGCTTGCGCATTAAATGCGAGTCAACTCTGCATTTAATGCGCAAAGACTGCTAACGGTTTGAGCCCGCCTTTCATGGTTTGGGCTGTGCTGCGAAGGAGATCGGCAGTCAAGGCTGGCCTTCTAATTCTGATCTGGGCTACAAAGCAACCCCAACTTTAACTTGCGCAGATTGGGCCTCACCCATTGGGTTGGGCCGGGGGTTATTTCCCCACAATAATCATGTCTTTAGTTGCTGATTTTGACTTAGAAGTACACAAGAGAGATGTGAATATAGATTCTCTTATGAAAGGGTTCTTGAGGAAAAGGCATGCATGGTTGAACCTAAGGACTTTTTTATTTTGTTGGTTTACAGGAGGGGCTAGAGCCCAGAGGACACATTTTTTTTCCCAAGAATAATCACTTCGTTTACAAGTTAAGAAAATTCATGTTCGGACTAAAACAGATCTCCCGCAAATGCTACTTAAAATTTCAAGCATTGTCACCATAGAGATATATCCAGACACCAACATATATTAGTAATTAAAAGTCAATGGGAACCAGATTTCTGTTGTTAGTCCAATGCCTATATTAGTATGAGAAGTGACATATTTTTTTTGCTACATAAAATGAATATAGAAATAGGTTACTTCACACATCTGCTAGAAAGTATTATCCCTCAGTACCACAGAGCCATCTACGGAAGACTCCGTCACACTTCTGTCGCGGCTAAAGCTTAGGGGTTCGTTTCGCACAGTTTTTTTAAAATTTTTTTATTTTGCTTTTTTAGCTTATAAGGAAAAAAATTTAAATTTTTTTAGCTATAAGCTAAGACAAGCAAAAAAGCAAAAAAAAGGCAAAAAACACTAACAATTTTTGGTTTTTTTGCTTATAAACCAAAAAAGTCTGTCCAAAAAAAGCTTAAAAAGCCTAGAATTAAACGGACCCTAAGTCTCATCGCGTGTTCTAGGCGCTGAATAGTATGTTTAGCCCTATCAAGTGGTTATGAAAATTCAAATTCAAGTATTAAACGAGAAAATTCGAATTCTCACCCATGCACCGACCACTCGATAGTTTAGCAGTAACACATTTGCCGATAGAATAAAAGTGTCACTGATAAATTCCATATATATGTAGTTAGTGCCATGCATGAGAGGTTTATGGGTGCCTTGTTTTGTCAAATATATGTACCAAAGAGAGTATAAATGAGCTGTTTTGCGATATAAACCCTATACTGATACGGGACGAGAAAGAATCATATGCTCCTCGATTTCTCCATCGATGGTTTTGGATCACAAAGCTGTCTCTGTCTCTATCTCTGTCTAGATCTCTTGTTTTGTCAAATATGTTAAAATCATAATAATAATTCCTAGAAATAAAATTGTCAATGGAAGAGATAAGCAAAATACCAATTGTCAAAGAAAGAATCAAATTGTCAATGGAAAAAATAAATGTTAGGAATCTTATATTACCTATTGTATATGTATGTATTATCTACTGACTTTCCTATAAAAAGGGAGTTAATTCTTGTAGAAACTTGCACCACGAAAAAAAATACAAAGTCTTTCACTCTTTCTCAAAGTTCTCTCTCTCCCTCTCTTGATTCCACCACTTTTGCACCCAACAAAATATGTGTCACGAATGGTATAAATTAGCCGTTGTGCAATGTAAAACCCAAACTGATATAGGTCGAACAAAAATCATAAGCAGCTCCTCGTTTTCTCCATTTGTGGTTTGAATCACAAAGAGCTCTCTCTCTCTCTCTCTCTCTCTCCTGAAATAAAACAGTCTTGACACCTATATGTTGTGAAAGAAAGGATGGAGACGACTACTTCAGATGCAGTGGAGACCACCAAGGAGACTACTTCTTCAGAACCAGTGAACACCACCCAACAGATGGAGACTTCTTCAGAGCCAGTACCACTGAAGACCACCCAACAGGTCTCAAAAAGAAAAGGAGGCCTAAGGACTATGCCTTTCATCATAGGTGTGATCTCTGACGAAACTCCTCAGTGTTACAAGCAAAAGTTCTCAATTTAGACACACCAAGTTGTTTTCCAGCACCATTATTTATTCTTTATAGTACAAAACTGCCAATATTCTAACAAAGCATGCATTTCGTAAGATAGTTTTTTTACCAAACCCAGCCCCAAAAAACTTTTTTTTAGTGAACCCAATTTGTTTTAAACTTATTTACAAACCCAGTTCCTTCCTAAATCATGTTTTTTAAGTCACAATTTTAGTTAAAATTGTGCAAATTTCTTATATAGTTCACAAAATAAGGTCCATACGAAGTTATGATTTGAAATCACAAGGTTTGAAGTGGTAGCTTTAATCCATGACTTATTTGTAAAATATGTAAAACAACCTTCGAGTTAAAGTTGTTGTTTCAAAATACCATTTTATTGAAGTTGTTGTTTGAAAACACAGCTCAAGAGCCGAATTTGGTAAAAACTCTTCTGTAAATCGTGATAGTATTTAGAATTGAACACGACATGGAAGGATAGATTTAAACACAATAGGTAGGTGATTTTGTGGAGATTATCTCATGTTTTTTCACATTTTGAATTTGTCCAGCAAATGAGGCATTTGAGAAGGTTTCAAGTTTTGGGCTGCTGGCAAATATGATTTTGTACCTGAAAGCTGAGTATCACTTGAGCAACGTAAAAGGAGGGATCATTGTGTACTTGTGGAATTCAATATCTTATTTCCTGCCTGTCGTGGGGGCTTTCCTTTCCGATTCTTACTTGGGTCGATTCCGAGTGATTGGACTGGGATCGATTGTTGCTCTGCTTGTAAGAACATATTTCGATGAACTATTCCATCATCTATATATATGTACATATATTTCACTTGTGCATGCATTTATATACCCAAAAGACTTCATATTAATTTGAAGTCCATTTTGAAATTCCAAGGCTCTATTTTCTGAAATGGAATCAATTCCAAAGTAGTAATTGAACTTCCTAAGCTTTAATATTGAAGTTTTAGTAGTTCTTTGTGAGTTCTAATTCTTTTCTAAGCATATAGTATTAACTTCAAGAAATACAAGTACAAGAAAAGATCCCTAGCCTGCAATTTTAACATTTTGATATCCTTGAAGTTGATTTCATTTTATGCTTTTATGCATCAAACATCCATTCACCATATTATATTGTGAAACTTCCAAAATTTTTATTTGAATCCCCTCCTACTCTTTAGTGAACCCTGAGGCTAAACTGGACTACATTCTTGGGTCGATTCCGTGTTATTGGACTGGGATCAATTGTTTCTCTACTTGTGAGAACATGTTCCCAAGAAATTTCCCATTTATATATACATACATATATATATATATATATATGTATTTTTTTCAGTTATGCATGCATATATACACAAAGACTTCATATTTGAAGTTCATTTTGAAATCCAAAGACTTTATTTTCTGGTTGGAATCAACTTCAAGGTAGTAATAGAACTTCCTAAGCTTTAATAAGTCTCCTTTAGGCCTATAAGGCTATAATGTTAACTTCAAGCAATTCAAATACAAGGAAAGGTCCCTTGCCTG